>WNWK01001090.1:305891-328518 GCA_009830355.1 Cherax destructor | reverse complement strand
GAAATGTTATCAAGGAAGGTATAAGAGGGGAAATACACAGGGAATAATGAATATAAAGGAAGAGAAAGATCGGGGAATATACACAGGGTAATAATGAATATATCAAGGAAAGTAAAAGATCGGGGTAATATACACGGGGTAATAATGAATATATCAAGGAAGAGAAAGATCAGGGAATATACACGGGGAATAATGAATTATCAAGGAAGAGTAAAAGATCAGGTAAAACACGGGGTTTATAATGAATATATCAAGGAAGAGTATAAGATCAGGTAATATACAAGGGAATAATAAATATACAAGGAAGAGTATAAGATCAGGTAATATAAAAGGTTTAATGAAAAATCAAGGAAGAGATAAGATCAGGGAAATAAAAGGGTAATAATGAATATATAAGGAAGATATAAGATCAGGGAATATACACGGGTAATAAAATGTTGGAAAGTTGATAGGGTTTCACGGGAATAATGAATTTCAAGGAAGAGTTAAACAGAAAAAAGGGGATAAGAAAATAACCCCGGGAAGAGTTAAACAGGGAATTAACAGGGAATAAGAATTCAAGGAAGGTAAAGACAAATAACACAGGGTAAAATGATATTCCAAGGAAGAGTTAAACAGGGAATAACACGGAATTCAACGGGTTGGAGAATTAGGGATTAGGCCAGGGGCAAAGAAAGTTAGGGTCACGAAAGCAGCAGCAACAGAGCAGAAGAAAAAGCTTAACAGCAGCGGAAAGAACAGCACCCCAAAATTTAACACAAAGAGCAAAACCGCGGGGTTGCCGACTTTGGGGGGTTAACAGCAGCGCAGAAAGAACCAAGCGTTAACAGCGACAAAAAGAACAGCGGGCCCCGAACAGCAGGCAGAAAGTTAACGCGCGGCAAGTTCGGGGCAGTTAAAGCCGAGGTTAACAGCACAGAAGAACAGCGGGAAGCGTTAACGCACAGAAGCCAAGGGCGAAATTTAAACCCCGGGCGCTTAAAGGGCCCAAAAGTTCGGGCCAAGTTGCGGCCCAAAAGTTAACAGCAGCGAGCAATTGGGCCGTTCCAACGGAGCGCCCAGCAAGTTCCGGCAATTAAAGCAGGCAAAGGAACACCAGCGGCCAATTTAAACGCAGCCAGGTTAACAGAGCCGGAAAGTTAACAGCAGGCGAAGTTAACGAGGAGCGGTTAACAGCAGCCGCAAGTTAACAGCACCCAAGGTTAACAGCAGCCTGAACAGCAAAGAAAGTTAACAGCAGGAGCAAGAACACAGGGGCAAGTTACCAGCGCAAAGCACCACAAAGAACAGGGGGAAAACGAGCACGTTAACAGCGGGCGGTTAACACAGGGCGCAATTTCACAGAAAGAACGCGCCAGGAAAAGGGAATTTAACAGCACCCAAAGTTAAACCAGCGCAAAAGAACGCACAAGAAGTTAACAGCACGCAGAAGAACGAGGCGCGTTAACAGCAGCGCAGGTTAACCCCAAAGGAAAAAAAGAATTTAAAAGGCAAAGAACAAGCCAGGGTTTAAACAGGGGCCACAGAGCGGGCAAGAACGAGGCAGCAAGCCAACAGCAGCGAGGTTAACAGCAGCGCAGGTTTAACAGCAGCCAATTAACAGCGGGCCAGCGTTAACACCAGCGCTTTAACACGGCGAGTTAACAGAGCGCGGTTACACAGGGAGTTAAAACCCCAAAAAAAGAGCGCAGAAGTTAACAGCAGCCAGGGGACACGGGAGCAAAAACGGGAGCGCGCAATTTAACAGCAGCGCAGCAAGTTAACACAGCCAGGAAAGAACAGCAGCCAAAAAGTTAACAGCAGCAATTAACAGCAGCGCAGAAAGCAGGGAGCGCAGCAGTTTGAAAGCAAAAAAAGGTTAACAGCACCCAGAAGTTAAAGCAGCGGAAGAACAGCAGCGCAGGGAACAGGAGCGCGAAGTTAACGGGAGAAAAAGAGCGCAAAGAACGAGCCAGAAACCCAACCGGCAGAATTTAAGCACCAGAGAACACAGCGCAGCAACAAAGCGCAGCAGAACCAGCGCCGTTACGCACCCAAGCCAGCGCGAAAGGGTTTGCCATTTGCGGCCAAGTTCCGCAGGCCAAGCTTTCATGGGCCAGGCGCGCCGCAAGTTGCGCCACAAAAAAGGCGCATTAACACGGCGCGTTCAGGCGCGAAGTAACAGCAGCGCGCGAACGCAGCGCGAAGCCACGTTAAGCAAGGGGCGCAGCGCCATTAACAGCGCAGAAGAAAGGGCGCCAGAAAAATTTAAACGGGTTCAGCGGCAAAAGAACGCGCGCGCAGTTAACAGAGGCCCAGCAGTTAAAGCGCCAGTTCGCAGGACAGGTTAAAGCAGCGCAGCAAGTTCGCGCCAGAAGTTCCGGCGAAACAAGCGCGCAGCGTTGCGCCGAAAGGGTTCGCGGCAAGTTGGCTGGGAGTTAAGCAGGCGCAGTTCGCGCGCAAAGTTAAAGCGCGAGCAAGTTCGCAGCAGGAAAAAGCGCCAGCAAGTTCCCCCGGAAAATTTAAAGCAGCGCAGAAATTTAACGGTGCAGAAAACCCCGGTGGCAGCGGGGTTTTAACGGCCCAAACCCAAAAGGGCTGCGCGCGGAGCAACGGCCAGGCTAACAGCGCAGAAAACCGGCGCGCGGGAAGCAGTGACCCAAAACAGCAGCGCAGCAAGTTAACAGCAGCGCAGAACCCAACGGGAGTTAAAGCACCCGCTTTAAAGAGAAGCCCAGCGGCGCGTTGACAGCAGGGAACGCAGCGCAGAATTTACGCAGCGCAGCAGGCAAAGCAGCGCAGAAAGTTAACAGCAGCGCAGGTTAACGCAGGAAAGGGTTCCGCGCGCGAAAGTTAACGACGCTTTAAACACAGGCAGAAAGAACGCGCCGCGTTAACGGGCGGAAGTTCAGAGCCAAAACAGCGAGGTCAAGACTGTGTCAGTGGAGGATGGGACGAGCTGAGAGGATGGCGAGTCAAGACTGTGTCAGTGGAGGATGGGACGAGGTCAAGACTGTGTCAGTGGAGGATGGGACGAGGTCAAGACTGTGTCAGTGGAGGATGGGACGAGGTCAAGACTGTGTCATGGAGGATGGGACGAGGTCAAGACTGTGTCAGTGGAGGATGGGACGAGGTCAAGACTGTGTCAGTGGAGGATGGGACGAGGTCAAGACTGTGTCAGTGGAGGATGGGACGAGGTCAAGACTGTGTCAGTGGAGGATGGGACGAGGTCAAGACTGTGTCAGTGGAGGATGGGACGAGGTCAAGACTGTGTCAGTGGAGGATGGGACGAGGTCAAGACTGTGTCAGTGGAGGATGGGACGAGGTCAAGACTGTGTCAGTGGAGGATGGGACGAGGTCAAGACTGTGTCAGTGGAGGATGGGACGAGGTCAAGACTGTGTCAGTGGAGGATGGGACGAGGTCAAGACTGTGTCAGTGGAGGATGGGACGAGGTCAAGACTGTGTCAGTGGAGGATGGGACGAGGTCAAGACTGTGTCAGTGGAGGATGGGACGAGGTCAAGACTGTGTCAGTGGAGGATGGGACGAGGTCAAGACTGTGTCATTGGAGGATGGGACGAGGTCAAGACTGTGTCAGTGGAGGATGGGACGAGGTCAAGACTGTGTCAGTGGAGGATGGGACGAGGTCAAGACTGTGTCAGTGGAGGATGGGACGAGGTCAAGACTGTGTCATGGAGGATGGGACGAGGTCAAGACTGTGTCAGTGGAGGATGGGACGAGGTCAAGACTGTGTCAGTGGAGGATGGGACGAGGTCAAGACTGTGTCAGTGGAGGATGGGACGAGGTCAAGACTGTGTCAGTGGAGGATGGGACGAGGTCAAGACTGTGTCAGTGGAGGATGGGACGAGGTCAAGACTGTGTCAGTGGAGGATGGGACGAGGTCAAGACTGTGTCAGTGGAGGATGGGACGAGGTCAAGACTGTGTCAGTGGAGGATGGGACGAGGTCAAGACTGTGTCAGTGGAGGATGGGACGAGGTCAAGACTGTGTCAGTGGAGGATGGGACGAGGTCAAGACTGTGTCAGTGGAGGATGGGACGAGGTCAAGACTGTGTCAGTGGAGGATGGGACGAGGTCAAGACTGTGTCAGTGGAGGATGGGACGAGGTCAAGACTGTGTCAGTGGAGGATGGGACGAGGTCAAGACTGTGTCAGTGGAGGATGGGACGAGGTCAAGACTGTGTCAGTGGAGGATGGGACGAGGTCAAGACTGTGTCAGTGGAGGATGGGACGAGGTCAAGACTGTGTCAGTGGAGGATGGGACGAGGTCAAGACTGTGTCAGTGGAGGATGGGACGAGGTCAAGACTGTGTCAGTGGAGGATGGGACGAGGTCAAGACTGTGTCAGTGGAGGATGGGACGAGGTCAAGACTGTGTCAGTGGAGGATGGGACGAGGTCAAGACTGTGTCAGTGGAGGATGGGACGAGGTCAAGACTGTGTCAGTGGAGGATGGGACGAGGTCAAGACTGTGTCAGTGGAGGATGGGACGAGGTCAAGACTGTGTCAGTGGAGGATGGGACGAGGTCAAGACTGTGTCAGTGGAGGATGGGACGAGGTCAAGACTGTGTCAGTGGAGGATGGGACGAGGTCAAGACTGTGTCAGTGGAGGATGGGACGAGGTCAAGACTGTGTCAGTGGAGGATGGGACGAGGTCAAGACTGTGTCAGTGGAGGATGGGACGAGGTCAAGACTGTGTCAGTGGAGGATGGGACGAGGTCAAGACTGTGTCAGTGGAGGATGGGACGAGGTCAAGACTGTGTCAGTGGAGGATGGGACGAGGTCAAGACTGTGTCAGTGGAGGATGGGACGAGGTCAAGACTGTGTCAGTGGAGATGGGACGAGGTCAAGACTGTGTCAGTGGAGGATGGGACGAGGTCAAGACTTGTCAGTGGAGGATGGGACGAGTCAAGACTGTGTCAGTGGAGGATGGGACGAGGTCAAGACTGTGTCAGTGGAGGATGGACGAGGTCAAGACTGTGTCAGTGGAGGATGGGACGAGGTCAAGACTGTGTCAGTGGAGTGGGACAGTCAAGACTTGTGTCAGTGGCAGGATGGACAGAGTCAAGACTTGTCAGTGCAGGATGGGCTGGCAGCCTTGTTTGGCAGATGGGCTGAGCAGACCTTGTTCATGGCAGTGTGGCTGACAAGCCTTGTTGCTGCAGTGAGGCTGACAGACTTGTTGCTGGCAGTTGGAGACACCTTTGCTAACAGTTGGCTGACACCCTTGTTGCTGGCAGTTGGCTGACAACCTTGTTCTGCAGTGTGGCTGACAGCCTTGTTGCTGGCAGTGTGGCTGACAGCCTTGTTGCTGGCAGTGTGGCTGACAGCCTTGTTGCTGGCAGTGTGGCTGACAGCCTTGTTGCTGGCAGTGTGGCTGACAGCCTTGTTGCTGGCAGTGTGGCTGACAGCCTTGTTGCTGGCAGTGTGGCTGACAGCCTTGTTGCTGGCAGTGTGGCTGACAGCCTTGTTGCTGGCAGTGTGGCTGACAGCCTTGTTGCTGGCAGTGTGGCTGACAGCCTTGTTGCTGGCAGTGTGGCTGACAGCCTTGTTGCTGGCAGTGTGGCTGACAGCCTTGTTGCTGGCAGTGTGGCTGACAGCCTTGTTGCTGGCAGTGTGGCTGACAGCCTTGTTGCTGGCAGTGTGGTTGACAGCCTTGTTGCTGGCAGTGGTGACAGCCTGTTCTGGCAGTGGCTGACAGCCTTGTTGCTGGCAGTGTGGCTGACAGCCTTGTTGCTGGCAGTGTGGCTGACAGCCTTGTTGCTGGCAGTTGGTGACAGCCTTGTTGCTGGCAGTGTGGCTGACAGCCTTGTTGCTGGCAGTGTGGTTGACAGCTTTTGTGCATTGCTGAAGCTTGCGCAGTGTGGTTGACAGCCTTGTTGCTGGCAGTGTGGCTGACAGCCTGTAGTTTGCACTTGTGCAAGTGTGCTTGCGAAGCCTTGTTGCTGGCAGTGTGGTTGACAGCCTTGTTGCTGGCAGTGTGCTGACAGCCTTGTTGCTGGCAGTGTGGCTGACACCTTGTTGCTGGCAGTGTGGTTGACAGCTTTGTTGCTGGCAGTGTGGCTGACAGCCTTGTTGCTGGCAGTGTGGCTGACAGCCTTGTTGCTGGCAGTGTGGTTGACAGCTTTGTTGCTGGCAGTGTGGCTGACAGCCTTGTTGCTGGCAGTGTGGTTGACAGCCTTGTTGCTGGCAGTGTGGTTGACAGCCTTGTTGCTGGCAGTGTGGCTGACAGCCTTGTTGCTGGCAGTGTGGTTGACAGCCTTGTTGCTGGCAGTGTGGTTGACAGCCTTGTTGCTGGCAGTGTGGCTGACAGCCTTGTTGCTGGCAGTGTGGCTGACAGCCTTGTTGCTGGCAGTGTGGCTGACAGCCTTGTTGCTGGCAGTGTGGCTGACAGCCTTGTTGCTGGCAGTGTGCTGACAGCCTTGTTGCTGGCAGTGTGGCTGACAGCCTTGTTGCTGGCAGTGTTGCAGCCTTGTTGCTGGCAGTGTGGCTGAAGCCTTGTTCTGGCAGTGTGGCTGACAGCCTTGTTGCTGGCAGTGTGGTTGACAGCCTTGTTGCTGGCAGTGTGGCCTTGCGCTGCGTTGCAGTGTTGACAGCCTGTGCAGTGATGGTTGACAGCCTTGTTGCTGGCAGTGTGGTTGACAGCCTTGTTGCTGGCAGTGTGGCTGACAGCCTTGTTGCTGGCAGTGTGGCTGACAGCCTTGTTGCTGGCAGTGTGGTTGACAGCCTTGTTGCTGGTAGTGTGGCTGACAGCCTTGTTTCTGGCAGTGTGGTTGACAGCCTTGTTGCTGGCAGTGTGACTGACAGCCTTGTTGCTGGCAGTGTGGCTGACAGCCTTGTTGCTGGCAGTGTGGTTGACAGCTTTGTTGCTGGCAGTGTGGCTGACAGACTTGTTGCTGGCAGTGTGGTTGACAGACTTGTTGCTGGCAGTGTGGTTGACAGCCTTGCTTGTTGGAAGTGTGGCTGACAGCCTTGCTTGCTGGCAGTGTGGTTGACAGCCTTGCTTGCTGGCAGTGTGGTTGACAGCCTTGTTGCTGGCAGTGTGGCTGACAGCCTTGCTTGCTGGCAGTGTGGTTGACAGCCTTGCTTGCTGGCAGTGTGGTTGACAGCCTTGCTTGTTGGCAGTGTGGCTGACAGCCTTGCTTGCTGGCAGTGTGGTTAACAGCCTTGTTGTTGGCAGTGTGGTTGACAGCCTTGTTGCTGGCAGTGTGGTTGACAGCCTCGCACAAATATCTCTCATCAAAAATCATAAAAACGCTAATTTCTAGCATAAAGGTTAATAAAAACGCAACTATCTGGCGACAGGATTCATAAAACGCAACTATCTGGCGATAGCATTCATAAAACGCAACTATCTGGCGACAGGATTCATAAAACGCAACTATCTGGCGCCAGGATTCATAAAACGCAACTATCTGGCGACAGGATTCATAAAACGCAACTATCTTGCGAGAGGATTCATAAAACGCAACTATCTGGCGACAGGATTCATAAAACGCAACTATCTGGTGACAGGATCCTGCTAGGACTGCGGACCTCCATAAACTCAAGGTAATCTCTCTGACAAACACTAATTAACAAAACGCCATTTACCAACTTCCTGGCTTTAATAAGCTCAGTGATTTAGTAGTTTGGTAGAGAAAGTCAGAAGGAAATTAGCCCAGCAGAGCTCTCCTGACTGGGTCATCAGGTGCCTCTGATTACTCTCTTGTGGGGGGAAGTATCCAGCAGTTGTGGGGGAAGTATCCAGCAGTTGTGGGGGAAGTATCCAGCAGTTGTGGGGGAAGTATCCAGCAGTTGTGGGGGAAGTATCCAGCAGTTGTGGGGGAAGTATCCAGCAGTTGTGGGAAGTATCCAGCAGTTGTGGGGAAGTATCCAGCAGTTGTGGGAAGTATACAGCAGTTGTGGGAAGTATACAGCAGTTGTGGAAGTATACAGCAGTTGTGGGAAGTATCCAGCAGTTGTGGAAGTACCCAGCAGTTGTGAAGTATCCAGCAGTTGTGGGAAGTATCCAGCATTTGTGGGAAGTATCCAGCAGTTGTGTGGAAGTATCCAGCAGTTGTGGTGGAAGTATACAGCAGTTGTGGGAAAGTATCCAGCAGTTGTGGGGGAAGTATACAGCAGTTGTTGGGGAAGTATACAGCAGTTGTGGGGGAAGTATCCAGTAGTTGTGGGGGAAGTACCCAGCAGTTGTGGGGGAAGTATCCAGCAGTTGTGGGAGAAGTATCTAGCAGTTGTGGGGAAAGTATCCAGCAGTTGTGGGGGAAGTACCCAGCAGTTGTGGGGGAAGTATCCAGCAGTTGTGGGGGAAGTATCCAGCAGTTGTGTGGGAAGTATCCAGCAGTTGTGGTGGAAGTATACAGCAGTTGTGGGGAAAGTATCCAGCAGTTGTGGGGGTAGTATCCAGCAGTTGTGTGGGAAGTATCCAGCAGTTGTGGTGGAAGTATACAGCAGTTGTGGGGAAAGTATCCAGCAGTTGTGGGGGAAGTATACAGCAGTTGTTGGGGAAGTATACAGCAGTTGTGGGGGAAGTATCCAGTAGTTGTGGGGGAAGTACCCAGCAGGTTGTGGGGGAAGTATCCAGCAGTTGTGGGAGAAGTATCCAGCAGTTGTGGGGAAAGTATCCAGCAGTTGTGGGGGAAGTACCCAGCAGTTGTGGGGGAAGTATCCAGCAGTTGTGGGGGAAGTATCCAGCAGTTTTGGGGGAAGTATCCAGCAGTTGTGGGGGAAGTATACAGCAGTTGTGGGGGAAGTATCCAGCAGTTGTGTGGGAAGTATCCAGCAGTTGTGGGGGAAGTATCCAGCAGTTGTGGGGGAAGTATACAGCAGTTGTGGGGGAAGTATCCAGCATTTGTGGGGGAAGTATCCAGCAGTTGTGGTGGAAGTATACAGCAGTTGTGGAGAAAGTACCCAGCAGTTGTGGGGGAAGTATCCAGCAGTTGTGGGGAAAGTATCCAGCAGACAGAACCAGGATGGAAGATAAAAATGGTTGAAAAGATGAGAAGGGAAAGAGGAGAAAGAGAGACACAGAGACAGAGAAAGAGATACAGTGTGAGCTGAAGATGTAGGTATGAAAGAATGAGAGATAAAATGAAAATGAGAGACAGCGAGAGTGAGAAATAGTGAGATGTAGGTACTGACAGACAGGTGATTCATCATGTAAACAGACGATGCAAATTTTAGATCATCAGTAAACACATTACAGTGTTGTTAATGTACTTTCTCTTCCTTATGACTCTTCTAATAACCTTTATCTCCTCTCTAGTTTATTTTGTTGTAACGATACAGTATATAATGCATATAACGAACAAAATATGTCTTAATCCACTGTTCACGTTATCAGTAAGACTTCCTGTCAACAGTAGACTTTTAGTAGTTAACTTTGTGAGGAGTCGAAAGTTATACGCTGTGTGGGTGGGGGCGCCCTAACCCCAGCGTTGTTCAAGGCCCAACTACATATATATATATATATATATATATATATATATATATATATATATATATATATATATATATATATATATATATATATATATATATATATATATATATATATATAATGTGTGTGTGAATGAGTGGATAAATCATAAATCTACAACTAGGGAGGAAGAAGACAAGGAGGGAAGGCAGGAGGGAAGGCAGGGAGGGAAGGCAGGGAGGAAGAATACAAGGAGGGAAGGCAGGGAGGGAAGGCAGGGAGGGAAGGCAAGAAGGGAAGACAGGAGGGAAGACAGGAGGGAAGACAGGGAGGGAGGGCAGGGAGGGAAGGCAAGGAGGGAGGGCAGGGAGGGAAGACAGAGAGGAAGGCAGGAGGGAAGACAGGGAGGAAGACAGGGAGGGAAGGCAGGGAGGGAAAGCAGGGAGGGAAGGCAGGGAGGGAAGGCAGGGAGGGAAGGCAGGGAGGGAGAGCAGGGAGGGAAGGCAGGGAGGGAAGACAGGGAGGGAAGGCAGGGAGGGAAGGCAGGGAGGAAAGACAGGGAGGGAAGGCAGGGAGGGAAGGCAGGGAGGGAAGGCAGGGAGCAGCAGCAATCAGGTGACTTGCGTCAATGTTGACAGTCACTCACAGCTGATGATATGATGAACTTGATGATGATAATGATGATGATGATAATGATGATGATGAGAGTGAGGAGTATGATGATGATAATGTTGATTATGATGATAATGATGATGATAATAATGATTATGATTATAATGATGATGATGATAATGATGATGATGAGAGTGAGGACCACCACCACCACCACCACTACCACCACCACCACTACCACAACCACTACCACTACCACCACTACCACTACCACCACTACCACTACCACACTCACCACTACCACTACCACCACCCACATACACCACCTACCTAATCCACTACCACCACTCCACACACTAACCACTACCACCACTACCACCACTACACATACCACTACCACACTCACACCACTACCCACTACCACCACTACCACACCACCACTACCACACTACCACCACTACCACACTACCACCACTACCACCACACCACCACTACCACCACTACCACCACTACCACCACTACCACCACCACTACCACCACACCACAACTACCACCACCACACTCACCACTACCACCACTCCACTACACACCACTACCACCACCACCACTACCACTACCACCACTACCACCACTACCACCACTACCACCACACCACCACTACCACCACTCACCACTACCACCACTACCACCACTACACCACCTACCACTACCACTACCACCACTACCACCCCACTACCACCACTACCACCACTACCACCACTACCACTCACTACCACCACTACCACTACTACCACTACCACCACTACCACACTACCACCACTACCACCCACTACCACCACTACCACCACTACCACCACTACCACCACTACCACACACACCACTACCACCACTACCACTACACCACACACCACTACCACCACTACCACCACTACCACCACTCACCACTACCACCACTACCACCACTACCACCTACCACCACTACCACCACTACCACCACTACCACCACTACCACACCACCACTACCACCACCACTACCACCACACTACCACCACTCCACTACCACCACTCACCACTACCACCACTACCACCACTACCACCACTACCACCACACCACCACTACCACCACCACCACTACCACTACCACCACCACCACCTACCACTACCAACCACTACCACCACTACCACCACCACCACTACCACCACTACCACCACTACCACCACTACCACACTACCACCACTACCACACCACTACCACCACTACCACCACTACCACCACTACCACACTACCACCACTACCACCACTACCACTCCACCACTACCACCAACCACTACTACCACCACTACCACCCTACCACCACTACCACCACTACCACCACTACCACCACTACCACCACTACCACACCACACACTCCACCACCACTACCACTACACCACCACTACCACCACTACCACACACCACTACCACCACTACCACCACTACCACCACTACCACCACTACCACCACTACCACTACCCACTACCACCACTACCACCACTACCACCACTACCACCACTACCACCACTACCACCACTACACCACTACCACCTACCACCACTACCAACCACCACCATACCACTACCACCACTACCACCACTACCACTACACTACTCACCACTACCACCACTACCACCACTACCACCACTACCACCACTACCACCACCACTACTACCACTACCACCACTACCACCACTACCACCACTACCACCACTACCACCACTACCACCACTACCATTACTACCACCACTACCACCACTACCACCACTACCACCACTACGTATAAACACAGTTGTTTAATCAGTTTGTATTAATATTCCAACTTTCTCTTGCAAAATTTCATGGAATAATGAATTTCTCTTCAATAAACTTATTTTCTTAAGCTATTTCAGGCAGCTGATGTATATATATATATATATATATATATATATATAACAGAGGTTATCCTCAGAGCTTCAAACGAAATTGCTTATGACAACTTCGAACTCTATATTGCTGTGTGTGTATGTGTGTGTGTGTGTGTGTGTGTGTGTGTGTGTGTGTGTGTGTGTGTGTGTGTGTGTGTGTGTGTGTGTGTGTGTGTGTGTGTGTGTGTGTGTGTGAGAGCAGAGGTTTTATCATTCTGTGTTGAGAACATGAGCACCAGTCCACTGGTCCACCAGTATGGTAGTCCACCAGTCCACTGGTCCACCAGTATGGTAGTCCACCGATCCACTGGTCCACTAATCCACTGGTCCACCGGTCCACTGGTTCACCGACCCACTTCTCCACTGGTCCACCAGTATGGCAGTTTACCGGTCCACTGGTCCACCACTCCACTCATCCCCCGGTCCACTGGTCCACCATTCCACTCATCCCCCGGTCCACTGGTCCACCGATCCAGCTGAGTACTGCTGATCCACCTGCTCATTCCCTTGTTCATTTTTGTTACAAAAATTTAGACAATCACTGATGACCTACAGCACCGCTGTCACTGGTGGCAGCTGGTGCAGCTGGTGGCTGCTGGTGGCAGGTGGTGGTAGACGGTGGCAGCTGGTAATATATACAACATAATAATAATGTTGGGTTCACCCTATACAGGAAAGGGAAATGATTTTACAAATCCTCACTCCAGACTGGTAGACATGCAGACAGGCAGACAGGCAGACAGACAGACAGGCAGACATGCAGACAGGCAGACATGCAGACAGACAGACAGGCAGACATGTAAACAGGCAGACATGCAGACAGACAGACAGGCAGACATGCAGACAGACAGACAGGCAGACATGCAGACAGACAGACAGGCAGACATGCAGACAGGCAGACAGGCAGACAGACAGACAGGCAGACACAGACAGCATGGCTCTGCCAAGCCAATTCATTCATTAGTTAATTAAGTTACTAGGAATATTATTTCTATTCTAAACTGAGAATAATATTACTCAGTAATATTACCCAGTAATAATACCCAGTAATATTACCCAGTAATATTACCAAGTAATATTATCCAATAATATTTCCAATATCTTCATCAATAATAATTACATCAACTGGATTCTGAATGGCAAATTAATTTCTCTAAATCAAGTTAATAATTTCATTAATAATGGAATTTATATTTAGTATATATATATATATATATATATATATATATATATATATATATATATATATATATATATATATATATATACATATATATATAATTAAATAGCAATAACAATAATAATGATAATAACAGGAAGAACAATAATAAATCATAATAACAGTGACCCAATGAGTGTAAATTAACTACATTAATTAAAGAGAGAAGAAGAACAAGAAGAATAAGAATAAGATGTAATTGTATTGATAGTAGATAAGATAACTTGTGAGTCTGGTAGTCTGGCTGGTGATAATTGTGAGTGAGTCTGGTAGTCTAGGCTGGGTGAGTGGAAGTCTGACTGCTGTATGGCGATAGTTGAGTCTGGTAGTCTGGCTGGTGATAAGTTGTGAGTCTGGTAGCTGCTGTATGTGTCTGGTCTGCTATAAGTCTTGTAGAGTCTGGTAGTCTGGCTGGTGATAAGTTGTGAGTCTGTAGTCTGCTGGTGATGTTGTGAGTCTGGTAGTTCTGGCTGGTTGATAAGTTGTGAGTCTGGTAGTCTGGCTTGTGATAGTTGTGAGTCTGGAGTCTGGGATTTGATAAGTCTTAGTGAGTCTGGTAGTCTGGCTGGATAACTGGTTTTGAGTCTGGTGTCTGGTGAAGTGATACTTGTGAGTCTGGTAGTCTGGCTGGTATAATGAGTCTGGTAGTCTGGCTGTATGTTTAGTCTGGTAGTCTGGCTTGTGATAAGTTGTGAGTCTGGTAGTCTGGCTTGTGATAAGTTGTGAGTCTGGTAGTCTGGCTGGTGATAAGTTGTGAGTCTGGTAGTCTGGCTTGTGATAAGTTGTGAGTCTGGTAGTCTGGCTGGTGATAAGTTGTGAGTCTGGTAGTCTGGCTGGTGATAAGTTGTGAGTCTGGTAGTCTTGGAAGTTGATGATAAGTTGATGAGTCTGGTAGTCTGGCTGGTGATAGTTGTGAGTCTGGTAGTCTGCTGATAAGTTGTGAGTCTGGTAGTCTGGCTTGATAAGTGAGTCTGGTAGTCTGGCTGGTGATAAGTTGTGAGTCTGGTAGTCTGGCTGGTGATAAGTTGTGAGTCTGGTAGTCTGGCTGGTGATAAGTTGTGAGTCTGGTAGTCTGGCTGGTGATAAGTTGTGAGTCTGGTAGTCTGGCTGGTGATAAGTTGTGAGTCTGGTAGTCTGGCTGTGATAAGTTGTGAGTCTGGTAGTCTGGCTGGTGATAAGTTGTGAGTCTGGTAGTCTGGCTGGTGATAAGTTGTGAGTCTGGTAGTCTGGCTGGTGATAAGTTGTGAGTCTGTAGTCTGGCTGGTGATAAGTTGTGAGTCTGGTAGTCTGGCTGGTGATAAGTTGTGAGTCTGGTAGTCTGGCTGGTGATAAGTTGTGAGTCTGGTAGTCTGGCTGTATAAGTTGTGAGTCTGGTAGTCTGGCTGGTGATAACTTGTGAGTCTGGTAGTCTGGCTGGTGATAAGTTGTGAGTCTGGTAGTCTGGCTGGTGATAATTGTAGTCTGTAGTCTAGCTGGTGATAAGTTGTGAGTCTGGTAGTCTGGCTTGTGATAAGTTGTGAGTCTGGTAGTCTGGCTGGTGATAAGTTGTGAGTCTGGTAGTCTGGCTGGTGATAAGTTGTGAGTCTGGTAGTCTGGCTGGTGATAAGTTGTGAGTCTGGTAGTCTGGTAGTCTGGCTGGTGATAAGTTGAGAGTCTGGTAGTCTGGCTGGTGATAAGTTGTGAGTCTGAGTAGATCTGGGCTGGTGATAAGTGTGAGTCTGGTAGTCTGGCTGGTGATAAGTTGTGAGTCTGGTAGTCTGGCTGGTGATAAGTTGTGAGTCTGGTAGTCTGGCTGGTGATAAGTTGTGAGTCTGGTAGTCTGGCTGGTGATAAGTTGTGAGTCTGGTAGTCTGGCTGGTGATAAGTTGTGAGTCTGGTAGTCTGGCTGGTGATAAGTTGTGTCTGGTAGTCTGGCTGGTGATAAGTTGTGAGTCTGGTAGTCTGGCTGGTGATAAGTTGTGAGTCTGGTAGTCTGGCTGGTGATAAGTTGTGAGTCTGGTAGTCTGGCTGGTGATAAGTTGTGAGTCTAGTAGTCTGGCTGGTGATAAGTTTGAGTCTGGTAGTCTGGCTGGTGATAGTTGTGAGTCTGTAGTCTGGCTGGTGATAAGTTGTGAGTCTGGTAGTTCTGGTGATAAGTTGGAGTCTGTAGTCTGGCTGGTGATAAGTTGTGAGTCTGGTAGTCTGGCTGGATAAGTTGGAGTCTGGTAGTCTGGCTGGTGATAAGTTGGAGTCTGGTAGTCTGGCTGGTGATAGTTGTAGTCTGGTAGTCTGGCTGGTGATAAGTTGAGTCTGGTAGTCTGGCTGGATAAGTTGTGAGTCTGGTAGTCTGGCTGGTGATAAGTTGGAGTCTGGTAGTCTGGCTGGTGATAAGTTGTGAGTCTGGTAGTGGCTGGTGATGTTGTGAGTCTGGTAGTCTGGCTGGTGATAAGTTGGTCTGGTAGTCTGGCTGGTGATAAGTTGTGAGTCTGGTAGTCTGGCTGTGATAGTTGAGTCTGTAGTCTGGCTGTGATAAGTTGTGAGTCTGGTAGTCTGGCTGGTGATAAGTTGAGTCTGTAGTCTGGCTGGTGATAAGTTGTGTCTGGTAGTCTGGCTGGTGATAAGTTGTAGTCTGGTAGTCTGGCGGATAGTTGTGAGTCTGGAGTCTGGCTGGTGATAGTTGTGAGTCTAGTAGTCTGGCTGGAGATAAGTTGTGAGTCTGGTAGTATGGCTGGTGATAAGTTGTGAGTCTGGTAGTCTGGCGTGTGATAAGTTGTGAGTCTGGTAGTATGGCTGGTGATAAGTTGTGAGTCTGGTAGTCTGGCTGGTGATAAGTTGAGAGTCTGGTAGTCTGGCTGGTGATAAGTTGAGAGTCTGGTAGTCTGGCTGGTGATAACTTGAGAGTCTGGTAGTCTGGCTGGTGATAACTTGTGAGTCTGGTAGTCTGGCTGGTGATAAGTTGTGAGTCTGGTAGTCTGACTGGAGATATGCTAATGGCAAACATTACCATCACTGTTATCTTGTGTGACAGTGTTATCTTGTGTGACAGTGTTATCTTGTGTGACAGTGTTATCTTGTGTGACAGTGTTATCTTGGGTGACAGTGTTATCTTGTGTGACAGTGTTATCTTGTGTGGCACTGTTATCTTATGTGACAGTGTTATCTTGTGTGGCACTGTTATCTTGTGTGACAGTGTTATCTTGTGTGACAGTGTTATCTTGTGTGACAGTGTTATCTTGTGTGGCACTGTTATCTTATGTGACAGTGTTATCTTGTGTGGCACTGTTATCTTGTGTGACAGTGTTATCTTGTGTGACAGTGTTATCTTGTGTGACAGTGTTATCTTGTGTGGCAGTGTTATCTTGTGTGGCAGTGTTATCTTGTGTGGCAGTGTTATCTTGTGTTACACTGTTATCTTGTGTGACAGTGTTATCTTGTGTGACAGTGTTATCTTGTGTGACAGTGTTATCTTGTGTGGCACTGTTATCTTGTGTGACAGTGTTATCTTGTGTGGCACTGTTATCTTGTGTGACAGTGTTATCTTGTGTGGCACTGTTATCTTGTGTGACAGTGTTATCTTGTGTGGCACTGTTATCTTGTGTGACAGTGTTATCTTGCGTGACAGTGTTATCTTGTGTGGCATTGTTATCTTGTGTGGCACTGTTATCTTGTGTGACAGTGTTATCTTGTGTGGCAGTGTTATCTTGTGTGACAGTGTTATCTTGTGTGGCAGTGTTATCTTGTGTGACAGTGTTATCTTGTGTGACAGTGTTATCTTGTGTGACAGTGTTATCTTGTGTGGCAGTGTTATCTGTGTGGCAGTGTTATCTTGTGTGACAGTGTTATCTTGTGTGACAGTGTTATCTTGTGTGCAGTGTTATCTGTGTGGCAGTGTTATCTTGTGTGACAGTGTTATCTTGTGTGGCAGTGTTATCTTGTGTGACAGTGTTATCTTGTGTGACAGTGTTATCTTGTGTGGCAGTGTTATCGTGTGTGGCAGTGTTATCTTGTGTGACAGTGTTATCTTGCGTGACAGTGTTATCTTGTGTGGCAGTGTTATCTTGTGTGACAGTGTTATCTTGTGTGGCAGTGTTATCTTGTGTGGCAGTGTTATCTTGTGTGGCAGTGTTATCTTGCGTGACAGTGTTATCTTGTGTGGCAGTGTTATCTTGTGTGGCAGTGTTATCTTAGATGGGGTTGTTAACTGCTTGTTTATGGTTATCGTCATTGTTTATGGTTATCGTCATTGTTTATGGTTATCGTTCACCAAGTCAGAGATGTTTTTGGTCTGGGTTTTGTAAGACTTTTGTTGTGTCGAGAAAAAAGGTCGATATTAGGGATTTTTTTTTTTTTTTTGGGGGGGGGATATTGTATCATCACTAATATTATGATGATCATCATCATCATGCCAGGGTCTCTGCTGGGGTCCTCACTATCATCATCATCATGCTGGGGTCCTCACTATCATCATCATCATCATCATCATGCTGGGTTCTCTGCTGGGGTCCTCACTATCATCATCATCATCATCATGCTGGGGTCCTCACTATCATCATCATCATCATCATCATGCTGGGGTCCTCACTATCATCATCATCATCATCATCATGCTGGGTTCTCTGCTGGGGTCCTCACTATCATCATCATCATGCTGGGGTCCTCACTATCATCATTATCATCATGCTGGGGTCCTCACTATCATCATCATGCTGGGGTCCTCACTATCATCATCATCATGCTGGGGTCCTCACTATCATCATCATCATGCTTTGGTCCTCACTATCATCATCATCATCATGCTGGGGTCCTCACTATCATCATCATCATGCTGGGGTCCTCACTATCATCATCATCATCATGCTGGGGTCCTCACTATCATCCTCATCATCATCATGCTGGGGTCCTCACTATCATCCTCATCATCATCATGCTGGGGTCCTCACTATCATCATCATCATGCTGGGGTCCTCACTATCATCCTCATCATCATCATGCTGGGGTCCTCACTATCATCATCATCATGCTGGGGTCCTCACTATCATCCTCATCAGCATCATGCTGGGGTCCTCACTATCATCATCATCATGCTGGGGTCCTCACTATCATCATCATCATGCTGGGGTTCTCACTATCATCATCATCATGCTGGGGTCCTCACTATCATCATCATCATGCTGGGGTCCTCACTATCATCATCATCTTCCATCCCATTACCTTCACAATAAATTCAACCTAACTCTATCTTACCTCAACTTTATTATCACTCGCTTCCTCTCTCTCTCTCTCTCTCTCTCTCTCTCTCTCTCTCTCTCTCTCTCTCTCTCTCTCTCTCTCTCTCTCTCTCTCTCTCTCTCTCTCTCTCTCTCTCTCTCTCTCTCTCTCTCTCTCTCTCTCTCTCTCTCTCTCTCTCTCTCTCTCTATCTCTATCTCTCTCTCTGCTCATTTGGAAGCCATTTTATTCTTATGAGACATGCAACTAGGGAACAGGATGAGGTTGGATCCAGCTGTGGCCAGCTGTGGCCATCTAAGGCCATCTGTAGCCAGCTGTGGCCACCTGTGGCCAGCTGAGGCCACCTGTGGGCCAACGATTTCATTTAGTCAACTGACTTTATTTCGTTGATGTCATTATGGTGTACGAACATGTTTCGGAGGAGGTTACAGTTCTCGTTGGTGTTTGCTGCCCCGTCTTGTGGTACATAAAGTGTCAAGATTTACAACGTGGTCCTTCATAGTCAGCTTGGAGACAAATTTCATCCCAAGGATATCAACTTCGACCCTGGTACCAACACTACAATTGATTCTTCCCACTGCCCCAGCATTACCATCATGGTGCCTACAAACCATCACCATTTATGTTTCCTCAGAAGTAAATACAGCCTCTAAATACTCTAAACTTTTAAATGTGTTTACTGATAAATAATTTATTTAAAAGCACCCATGTGCACTCTTTGTTTGTTTACCTATTAGATGTACAACATTGTCTGTCTGTTATGCCATTTAAAGGCTGAACTGCATTGTAAATCCCTTTTTCACTGTAGACTCTCTGTTAAACTTAATTTTCTTAAAGTACATTACTCCTGTTATATACTATATGTATATACATATATATATATATATATATATATATATATATATATATATATATATATATATATATATATATATATGGTATACACAAACAAGTGGATGATCGCTGCAACAGCAGGTGTTTAATGAATACATAAAGGTATTAGTATTCCAGTCAGCCAGGAAGCCAGCTAGCTAGCTAGCCAGGTAGCCAGCAGGGCAGCCAGCTAGTCAGCCAGGTAGCCAGCCAGCCAGCCAGCCAGCCAGCCAGCCAGCCAGCCAGCCAGCCAGCCAGCCACCTACCTAGCCAGGTGAACCACATCAAACACACCGTCATCAAAGACCCAATTATCACACTGGGATTGCAGGAACCCCAACATCACTCTAATACTGTCCAACATCACTCTAATACTGTCCAACATCACTCTAATACTGTCCAACATCACTCTAATACTGTCCAACATCACTCTAATACTGCCCAACATCACTCTATACTCGTCTCAAAAATCACCTAGCTCACCTCCATACTGCAAAAACCCTAGCTTATATACTAATATAATATATATTTATATATATATATATATATATATATATATATATATATATATATATATATATATATATATATATATATATAATAGAGAGATCAAAGCATCCTTCAGAGTGCAGGTACTGTACTTCCCATCTCCAGAACTGTTACATCCTCAACCATGTACACTGTGAGGTGTATGTCTCAGTATATACACTGTGAGGTGTATATCTCAGTATATACACTGTGAGGTGTATATCTCAGTATATACACTGTGAGGTGTATATCTCAGTATATACACTGTGAGGTGTATATCTCAGTATATACACTGTGAGGTGTATATCTCAGTATATACACTGTGAGGTGTATGTCTCAGTATATACACTGTGAGGTGTATATCTCAGTATATACACTGTGAGGTGTATATCTCAGTATATACACTGTGAGGTGTATATCTCAGTATATACACTGTGAGGTGTATATCTCAGTATATACACTGTGAGGTGTATATCTCAGTATATACACTGTGAGGTGTATATCTCAGTATATACACCTAACACGCTCCAGGAAAATAACACAATAAAAAGAAGAAAAAAAAGAATATTTTTCGGTTCTCTTTCAATCTGAGTGAACCTGGCATCCGGTGCGTGCCAAGTCTGGCCCTGCGGTGCCAATATCGTGCCTCACTCTGGTGCCACCGCTGTGCCTCAGTAACAGCAAGCACCAACCCTCTCAACTTAATTATTCAAATTTTTATCTAACCTTTAGCTAATTCATAGAACTTTCTAAATTCTATGATAACCTTCATTCCGATAGATCTCAAACCTTATTTATTTCTCTCCTGTGATTTGTGCGTGTGTGTATATATATATATATATATATATATATATATATATATATATATATATATATATATATATATATATATATATATATATATATATATACTCATAACTGAATCAACATATTTTTGTTGTTAGTAAAACAAGTGTTGGTTGGTAGATGGTGATGAACGTTACACTGACGACCAGGATCAAAGTAACTTCATGAACGTTACACTCACGACCAGGATCAAAGTAACTTCATGAACGTTACACTGACCACCAGGATCAAAGTAACTTCATGAACGTTACACTGACCACCAGGATCAAAGTAACTTCATGAACGTTACACTGACCACCAGGATCAAAGTAACTTCATGAACGTTACACTGACGACCAGGATCAAAGTAACTTCATGAACGTTACACTGACCACCAGGATCAAAGTAACTTCATGAACGTTACACTGACGACCAGGATCAAAGTAACTTCATGAACGTTACACTGACGACCAAGATCAAAGTAACTTCATGAACGTTACACTGACGACCAGGATCAAAGTAACTTCATGAACGTTACACTGACGACCAGGATCAAAGTAACTTCATGAACGCAACACTGACGACCAGGATCAAAGTAACTTCATGAACGTTACACTGACGACCAGGATCAAAGTAACTTCATGACTGAACATGGAACTCAGCGGTTGCCCACTAATTTAATATGGAACTTTCCAATATATTATTTATTTTTATTTTAGTGTAGGTAAAAAGGACTGGTAGAATAAAGAGAGAGGACGTGGTAGTAGCGCGCTCCTTACCTGCCTTCACTTTCTTGTATAATTACTGAAGAATTAAGACAAAATTCTTTTGATTTGTAAATTGTTTATTTGTGTATTATATAATTCATTGATATTAGGTAAAGACTTTATGCTTTAAGTAGTTGTAGATCTACACAGTCTGTCTACAAGGGAAGGTTTATGGGAGTGACTTCCAGGCTGGACAGTGTAGACGAGACTCCATACGCTATACACACACTGTGACTCGACCCCCTGCAACCACAACTAGGTGAGTACAACTAGGTGAGTACACACACACACACACACACACACACACACACACACACACGAGAAGAATTCAGTCGGACGAGGACCAGGCAGAACTACAAAGGGATCTGGACAGGCTGCAAGCCTGGTCCAGCAATTGGCTCCTGGAGTTCAACCCCACCAAGTGCAAAGTCATGAAGATTGGGGAAGGGCAAAGAAGACCGTAGACGGAGTACAGTCTAGGGGGGCCAGAGACTGCAAACCTCAATCAAGGAAAAAGATCTTGGGGTGAGTATAACACCAGGCACATCTCCTGAGGCGCACATCAACCAAATAACTGCTGCAGCATACGGGCGCCTAGCAAACCTAAGAACAGCATTCCGACATCTTAATAAAGAATCGTTCAGGACCCTGTACACTGTGTACGTTAGGCCCATACTGGAGTATACAGCACCAGTTTGGAACCCACATTTATCCAAGCACGTAAAGAAACTAGAGAAAGTGCAAAGGTTTGCAACAAGACTAGTCCAGGAGCTAAGGGGTATGTCCTACGAGGAGAGGTTAAGGGAAATCGACCTGACGACACTGGAGGACAGGAGAGATAGGGGGGACATGATAACGATATATAAGATACTGAGAGGAATAGACAAGGTTGACAGAGACAGAATGTTCCAGAGATGGGACACAGCAACAAGGGGACACAGTTGGAAGTTGAAGACTCAAATGAATCACAGGGATGTTAGGAAGTATTGCTTCAGTCACAGAGTGGTCGGGAAGTGGAATAGCTTGGGAAGCGATGTAGTGGAGGCAGGTTCCATACATAGCTTTAAGGAGAGGTATGATAAAGCTCATGGCCAGTAGCGGCCAGTGAAGAGGCGGGGCCAGGAGCTATGACTCGACCCCTGCAACCACAACTAGGTGAGTACAACTAGGTGAGTACACACACACACTAAGTCATGATTCACGAGACCGTCTATTGCTCCTGGGATAACACTACATTCCCAACAC
>WNWK01001090.1:223391-300891 GCA_009830355.1 Cherax destructor | reverse complement strand
TGCATGTAAACACCCACTGTATGTAAACACCCACTGCATGTAAACACCCACTGCATGTAAACACCCACTGCATGTAAACACCCACTGCATGTAAACACCCACTGCATGTAAACACCCACTGAATGTAAACACCCACTGCATGTAAACACCCACTGCATGTAAACACCCACTGCATGTAAACACCCACTGCATGTAAACACCCACTGAATGTAAACACCCACTGCATGTAAACACCCACTGCATGTAAACACCCACTGCATGTAAACACCCACTGAATGTAAACACCCACTGCATGTAAACACCCACTGCATGTAAACACCCACTGTATGTAAACACCCACTGCATGTAAACACCCACTGCATGTAAACACCCACTGCATGTAAACACCCACTGCATGTAAACACCCACTGCATGTAAACACCCACTGCATATAAACACTCACACAATCAGAATAAGTAACATTTGTTAGTCATGTTACCCAGAGTTAGTTTAACCAAACTAACCACTGCTGGTCAGCCAGTGCCAGAACAACTGAATTGTGATAATAATAATAATAATAATAATAATAATAATAATAATAATAATAATAATATATAATAATAATAATAATAATAATAATAATGTCACTAGACACCTCCCACACTCTGCCAGACCTCACAACAAACCGGTGTTTCAACAATTCTTTTTCACAGATCCTGCAACGCTGCATTCCCTTGCATTCTCGGCGCATCTCTAAGATTTTCCGCTGTTTTCTCTGTCTTTGTCTCTCTCTCTGTCTCAGTCTGTCTGTCTGTCTGTCTGTCTGTCTGTCTGTCTCTCTCTCTCTCTCTCTCTCTCTCTCTCTCTCTCTCTCTCTCTCTCTCTCTCTCTCTCTCTCTCTCTCTCTCTCTCTCTCTCTGTCTCTCTCTCTCTCTCTCTTTCTCTCTCTCTTAAACCATTAACTTATTGCATCGTTCACAAACCACAAAGACCTGTTTGAAGTGCAGCAGCAACAGAAGCAGCAACAGCAGCAGCAACAGCAGCAGCAACAGCAGCAGCAACAGCAGCAGCAACAGCAGCAGCAACAGAAGCAGCAACAGCAGCAGCAACAGCAGCAGCAACAGAAGCAGCAACAGCAGCAGCAACAGCAGCAGCAACAGCAACAGCAACAGCAGCAGCAACAGCAGCAGCAACAGCAGCAGCAACAGAAGCGAAGTGTACAAACCTTTTCTTGCAAACAGAATTATAGCGGAAGGGAACAAGCAGTGAGTGTTGCAACACTCAGTGTTTAAGAACCATCTTGAGAAGCACTCGTGCAACACAGCTTGCAACCAGTGCAGGTAGACGGAATGCTGTCAACAGAGTCCTGCTGACGCTAGTTCAGCACCTACACCACGACTGTCAGATGGCTATGAACCATTCCAGGTAGATACCTGGAATATACCTGGAGAGGGTTTTGTGGGGTCAACGCCCCCTCGGCCCTGTTTGTGACCAGGCTTCGTGCTGGAGCAAGGCCTGATCAACCTGGCTGTTACTGCTGGCCGCAGATCATGACAGTAGGATACAGTAGATAGAGTAGAACCCAGTCTGGCAGCCAAACTTTGAACTATCTCTCTCTCTCTCTCTCTCTCTCTCTCTCTCTCTCTCTCTCTCTCTCTCTCTCTCTCTCTCACAGATGATAACATAACACTGTTCATGTCACTACTCTCATCATACTCACCCTCCCTCAACAGGTAGATCTGTTTGTAACTTGATGAAGGCCAATGTTTGGGGCGTAGTGATGATAGTAGTAGATAGTAGTGGGTAGTGATGATAGTAGTAGATAGTAGTGGGCAGTGATGATAGTAGTAGATAGTAGTGGGTAGTGATGATAGTAGTAGATAGTAGTGGGTAGTGATGATAGTAGTGGGTTGTGATGATAGTAGTGGGTTGTGATTATAGTAGTGGGTAGTGATGATAGTAGTGGGTTGTGATGATAGTAGTGGGTAGTGATGATAGTAGTGGGGAGTGATGATAGTAGTGGGTAGTGATGATAGTAGTGAGTAGTGATGGTAGTAGTGGGTAGTGATGATAGTAGTGGGTTGTAATGATAGTAGTGGGTTGTGATGATAGTAGTGGGTAGTGATGATAGAAGTGGGTAGTGATGATAGTAGTGGGTAGTGATGATAGTAGTGGGTTGTGATGATAGTAGTGGGTTGTGATGATAGTAGTGGGTAGTGATGATAGTAGTGGGTAGTGATGATAGTAGTGGGTAGTGATGATAGTAGTGGGTAGTGATGATAGTAGTGGGTTGTGATGATAGTAGTGGGTTGTGATGATAGTAGTGGGTAGTGATGATAGTAGTGGGTAGTGGTGATAGTAGTGTTTAGTGATGATAGTAGTGGGTAGTGTTGATAGTAGTGGGTAGTGATGATAGTAGTGGGTAGTGATGATAGTAGTGGGTACTGGTGATAGTAGTGGGTAGTGATGATAGTAGTGGGTACTGGTGATAGTAGTGGGTAGTGATGATAGTAGTGGGTAGTGATGATAGTAGTGGGTAGTGATGATAGTAGTGGGTAGTGGTGATAGTAGTGGGTAGTGATGATAGTAGTGGGTAGTGATGATAGTAGTGATGATAGTAGTGGGTAGTGATGAGAGTAGTGGATAGTGATGATAGTAGTGATGATAGTAGTGATGATAGTAGTGATGATAGTAGTGATGATAGTAGTGATGATAGTAGTGGGTAGTGATGATAGTAGTGGGTAGTGATGATAGTAGTGGGTAGTGATGATAGTATGGGTAGTGATGATAGTAGTGGGTAGTGATGATAGTAGTGATGATAGTAGTGGGTAGTGATGATAGTAGTGGGTAGTGATAAGAGTAGTGATGATAGTAGTGGGTAGTGATGATAGTAGTATGTAGTGATGATAGTAGTGGTGATAGTAGTGATGATAGTAGAGGGTAGTGATGATAGTAGTGGGTAGTGACGATAGTAGTGGGTAGTGATGATAGTAGTGATGATAGTAGTGGGTAGTGATGATAGTAGTGGGTAGTGATGATAGTAGTGATGATAGTAGTGATGATAGTAGTGGGTAGTGATGATAGTAGTGATGATAGTAGTGATGATAGTAGTGGGTAGTGATGATAGTAGTGGGTAGTGATGATAGTAGTGGGTAGTGATGATAGTAGTGGGTAGTGATGATAGTAGAGGGTAGTGATGATAGTAGTGGGTAGTGATGATAGTAGTGGGTAGTGATGATAGTAGTGGGTAGTGATGAGAGTAGTGGGTAGTGATGATAGAAGAGGGTAGTGATGATAGTAGTGAGTAGTGCTGATAGTAGTGGGTAGTGATGATAGTAGTGGGTAGTGATGATAGTAGTGGTGATAGTAGTGATGATAGTAGAGGGTAGTGATGATAGTAGTGGGTAGTGATGATAGTAGTGGGTAGTGATGATAGTAGTGATGATAGGAGTGGGTAGTGATGATAGTAGTGATGATAGTAGTGATGATAGTAGTGGGTAGTGATGATAGTAGTGGGTAGAGATGATAGTAGTGATGATAGTAGTGGGTAGTGATGATAGTAGTGATGATAGTAGTGGGTAGTGATGATAGTAGTGGGTAGTGATGATAGTAGTGGGTAGTGATGATAGTAGTGGGTAGTGATGATAGTAGTGGGTAGTGATGATAGTAGTGATGATAGTAGTGGGTAGTGATGATAGTAGTGGGTAGTGATGATAGTAGTGGGTAGTGATGATAGTAGTGATGATAGTAGTGGGTAGTGATGATAGTAGTGGGTAGTGATGATAGTAGTGGGTAGTGATGATAGTAGTGGGTAGTGATGATAGTAGTGGGTAGTGATGATAGTAGTTGGTAGTGATGATAGTAGTGGGTAGTGATGATAGTAGTGGATAGTGATGATAGTAGTGATGATAGTAGTGGATAGTTCTTCTCAACATATAACATTTTAAACATAATAGCTGAGGGTAAACTTACATAAAACTTAAGCTTTAACTTACACAGCTTGAGGTTAAGGTATGTTTAAGCTTTCTTAACAATGTTGACTCTGGTAATATTATAACGTATTTTCACTCTCAAATTATTCTTTTTACTTTCTTACAAACTCCCACTTAATGTAAGTGGTCCAAGTGGTTTACCACTTACAACAGAGTGGATCACCTGGTCCTGCTGGATCACCTGGTCCTGCTGGATCACCTGGTCCTGCTGGATCACCTGGTCCTGCTGGATCACCTGGTCCTGCTGGATCACCTGGTCCTGCTGGATCACCTGGTCCTGCTGGATCACCTGGTCCTGCTGGATCACCTGGTCCTGCTGGATCACCTAGTCCTGGTGAATCACCTGGTCCTGGTGGATCACTTGGTCCTGGTGGATCAAAGTGGATCACCTGGTCCTGGTACATCAGGGTGGATCACCTGGTACTGGTGGATCAGGGTATATACCATTTAATATATATTAAAGTCTACGGTATCCAGTACCCACATTTCGCTTACAGTAATAACTTGGGTACCTCAGTGAGTTTCTATTGCTGTATTATAATTACTCAACTTTTAAATAAAGAAGAATTTTAGATATAATACAATATCTAATATATATATATATATATATATATATATATATATATATATATATATATATATATATATATATATATATATATATATATATGAGTGGGCGTGTGTGAGGGCGCAATCAATCTGCCAGTCAGTCAGCCAGCAAATCCAGGAAGCCAGCAGTGCATAAAACTAGAGAGGCAGCCTAGAAGGCAGCCTAGAAGGCAGCCTAGAAGGCAACTAGCAGACTAAGAAAACTCAAGCCTACTTACCCAGCTAGTAAGCCATCGTGATAGAAGCCACTCAGCAACCTCTCCAGCTAGCCAGCCATCAGTTCAGCCACCCAACAACCTCTCCAGTTAGCCAGCCATCAGTTCAGCCACCCAACAACCTCTCCAGCTAGCCAGCCATCAGTTCAGCCACTCAGCAACCTCTCCAGTTAGCCAGCCATCAGTTCAGCCACCCAACAACCTCTCCAGCTACCCAGCCATCAGTTCAGCCACTTTGCAACCTCTCCAGCTAGCCAGCCATCAGTTCAGCCACCCAACAACCTCTCCAGCTACCCAGCCATCAGTTCAGCCACTTTGCAACCTCTCCAGCTAGCCAGCCATCAGTTCAGCCACCCAACAACCTCTCCAGCTAGCCAGCCATCAGTACAACCTCCCAACAACCTCTCCAACTAGCCAGCCATCAGTTCAGCCACCCAACTACCTCTCCAGCTAGCCAGCCATCAGTTCAGCCACCCAACAACCTCTCCAACTAGCCAGCCATCAGCACAGCCACCCAGCAACCTCCAGCTAACCAGCCATCAGTTCAGCCACTTTGCAACCTCTCCAGCTAGCCAGCCATCAGTTCAGCCACCCAACAACCTCTCCAGTTAGCCAGCCATCCGTTCAGCCACCCAACAACCTCTCCAGCTAGCCAGCCATCAGTTCAGCCACTCAGCAACCTCTCCAGTTAGCCAGCCATCAGTTCAGCCACCCAACAACCTCTCCAGCTACCCAGCCATCAGTTCAGCCACTTTGCAACCTCTCCAGCTAGCCAGCCATCAGTTCAGCCACCCAACAACCTCTCCAGCTACCCAGCCATCAGTTCAGCCACTTTGCAACCTCTCCAGCTAGCCAGCCATCAGTTCAGCCACCCAACAACCTCTCCAGCTAGCCAGCCATCAGTACAACCTCCCAACAACCTCTCCAACTAGCCAGCCATCAGTTCAGCCACCCAACTACCTCTCCAGCTAGCCAGCCATCAGTTCAGCCACCCAACAACCTCTCCAACTAGCCAGCCATCAGCACAGCCACCCAGCAACCTCCAGCTAACCAGCCATCAGTTCAGCCACTTTGCAACCTCTCCAGCTAGCCAGCCATCAGTTCAGCCACCCAACAACCTCTCCAGCTACCCAGCCATCAGTTCAGCCACTTTGCAACCTCTCCATCTATCCAGCCATCAGTTCAGCCACCCAACAACCTCTCCAGCTAGCCAGCCATCAGTACAACCTCCCAACAACCTCTCCAACTAGCCAGCCATCAGTTCAGCCACCCAACTACCTCTCCAGCTAGCCAGCCATCAGTTCAGCCACCCAACAACCTCTCCAACTAGCCAGCCATCAGCACAGCCACCCAGCAACCTACAGCTAACCAGCCATCAGTTCAGCCACCCAGCAACCTCTCCAGCTAGCCAGCCATCAGTACAACCACCCAGCAACCTCTCCAGCTAGCCAGCCATCAGTACAACCACCCAACAACCTCTCCAGCTAGCCAGTCATCAGCACAGCCACTCAGCAACCTCCAGCTAGCCAGCCATCAGCACAGCCACCCAGCAACCTCCAGCTAGCCAGCCATCAGCACAGCCAGTCAGAGGAAGTACTAACAGTCTCGATGTATTTATGGCTCCCGAAAGGATACAGTAGACAGAGTAGAAACCAGTCTGGCAGCCAAGCCTTGAACTCTCTATCTCTCTCTCTCTCTCTCTCTCTCTCTCTCTCTCTCTCTCTCTCCTCTCTCTCTCTCTCTCTCTCTCTCACAGATGATAACATAACACTGTTCATGTCACTACTATCATCATACTCACCCTCCCTCAACAGGTAGATCTGTTTGTAACTTGATGAAGGCCAATGTTTGGGGCGAAACGTAGTCAGTGTAGTATGAGAGTATGACTGCACTTCCCATGCCTCTCTTCCCATGGTGTGTCATGTAACACATTCCTCTCACAACACAAGAGTGAAACAATGTGACACACAACGCTAAATCTCTGGTAATGATGGTTGGTGGTGGAGCCGTCATGGTCCACCAGATGACCTTGTTTGTCACTCTCTCTCTCTCTCTCTCTCTCTCTCTCTCTCTCTCTCTCTCTCTCTCTCTCTCTCTCTCTCTCTCTCTCTCTCTCTTGTTGTTATGGTCAGAGCGGGGGCATGAAACACTTATTTTTAACTCTGCTAGAGTGAGTCACAAACTCTCACCACCTACTGGCTCTCTGACCACCTCTCACCACCTACTGGCTCTCTGACCACCTCTCACCACCTACTGGCTCTCTGACCACCTCTCACCACCTACTGGCTCTCTGACCACCTCTCACCACCTACTGGCTCTCTGACCACCTCTCACCACCTACTGGCTCTCTGACCACCTCGTACCATCTCAGGGCACGTTCCTCTCACTGCATGACCCCTACGGTTTTGGCGCTTCCCGTGATGATGATAATAACAACAATGATAAAAAATATATCATTATCTTTAACCTGTTACAACTCTCTAAAGACTGTAATCCTCCCTGTACCATAACAATGATTATATATATATATATATATATATATATATATATATATATATATATATATATATATATACATATTGTTTGTTTAAGTAGCGTATGACATCGTGGCTTAACTACCTCTGACAGTTGTTTGGTACTTAGGGTGACTGTGTACAGATTGCGTAGGGAGGTTGCCTAGAGCTGATTGGCTCGTTACTAGAGCACACAATGTTCTGATTGGTAGATTTTCAGTCAGACGAAGGTAGGTAGTTGGCTAGGCAGAGAGTCAGTCACTCTCTGACTGCTGCTTCTATTGGTCGTGGGTAAATGATGGGTCTGTCTGCTGTCGCTGCTTTCTGCTGTTTCAGTTGGACTAAATTTGGGTTTTGACTTGTGGAAGGTCGCTGGTGTTTCTCTCCTCTTCTACCATCTTAGTTCTTCAGTGGTGAGTCTGCCAGGAAAATGTGCAAGTGTTGACTCACCCTACGATCACCTACACTCACCCTAAGCTCACCTACACTCACCCTAAGCTCACCTACACTCACCCTAAGCTCACCTACACTCACCCTAAGATCACCTACACTCACCCTAAGCTCACCTACACTCACCCTAAGCTCACCTACACTCACCCTAAGATCACCTACACTCACCCTAAGCTCACCTACACTCACCCTAAGATCACCTACACTCACCCTAAGCTCACCTACACTCACCCTAAGCTCACCTACACTCACCCTAAGATCACCTACACTCACCCAAAGCTCACCTACACTCACCCTAAGATCACCTACACTCACCCTAAGATCACCTACACTCACCCTAAGCTCACCTACACTCACCCTAAGCTCACCTACACTCACCCTAAGATCACCTACACTCACCCTAAGATCACCTACACTCACCCTAAGATCACCTACACTCACCCTAAGATCACCTACACTCACCCTAAGCTCACCTACACTCACCCTAAGCTCACCTACACTCACCCTAAGCTACATGGTCTTGTTTAACATTATATCTAATTAGGAGGTTATAATGCCCTTATCTCCACAGAATTATGTTAAACATACCTACCTACCTACCTACCTACCTACCTACATGCCTACCTACCTACCCCGTCCTGTGTAAATTATTCTCATTATCATTTAATGTAAGTGCACCTACCTCGGGCAGCTTATTACTGTAACAATAAAAGTCTACGCAGTAATATCACTGCAGTAAAGTTTGTTCCATTATTTTATTCTTTCATTTTATTGTTTGGGGAACATTTTACTTTAATTAAGTATTTAGAACACTGAGATGGTGTCCGTGTTACTGAAGCCTGTGTGTGTGTGTGATGGTGTCCGTGTTACTGAAGCCTGTGTGTGTGTGTGATGGTGTCCGTGTTACTGAGGCCTGTGTGTGTGTGTGATGGTGTCCGTGTTACTGAAGCCTGTGTGTGTGTGTGATGGTGTCCGTGTTACTGAGGCCTGTGTGTGTGTGTGATGGTGTCCGTGTTACTGAGGCCTGTGTGTGTGTGTGATGGTGTCCGTGTTACTGAAGCCTGTGTGTGTGTGTGATGGTGTCCGTGTTACTGAAGCCTGTGTGTGTGTGTGTGTGTGATGGTGTCCGTGTTACTGAAGCCTGTGTGTGTGTGTGATGGTGTCCGTGTTACTGAGGCCTGTGTGTGTGTGTGTGATGGTGTCCGTGTTACTGAAGCCTGTGTGTGTGTGTGATGGTGTCCGTGTTACTGAGGCCTGTGTGTGTGTGTGTGATGGTGTCCGTGTTACTGAGGCCTGTGTGTGTGTGTGATGGTGTCCGTGTTACTGAAGCCTGTGTGTGTGTGTGATGGTGTCCGTGTTACTGAAGCCTGTGTGTGTGTGTGATGGTGTCCGTGTTACTGAGGCCTGTGTGTGTGTGTGTGATGGTGTCCGTGTTACTGAAGCCTGTGTGTGTGTGTGATGGTGTCCGTGTCACTAAGGCCTGTGTGTGTGTGTGTGATGGTGTCCGTGTTACTGAGGCCTGTGTGTGTGTTAGTTACCATTTTGTCCTAGGCACATGTCAATTAGACACTAGGCCTGTTGTATATATGTATGTGTGTGTGTGTATGTGTATGTAAGGAAACACTTCGAAATGTTTCTGCCCCACCGGGAATTGAACCCGGCCCCTCCGTGCGTGAAGCAAGAGCTTTACCCACTAGGCCACCGGGGGCTAATGTGTGTGATGGTGTCCGTGTTACTGAGGCCTGTGTGTGTGTGTGTGTGTGGTGTGTGTGTGTGTGATGTGTATGTGTGTGTGTGTGTGTGTATGATGTGTGTGTGTGTGTGTGTGTGTGTGTGTGTGTGTGAATATCTGTTTGGATCCCTGTAATGGGTTTGCCAGAGTGTTGCAGGACCTACCTCTCACAGACATGCAACGTGGGACTGAGAGCCCTCAGCATGCATGTTGAGTTGCTAGTTGCAAATGGTACCTCCAATGCAATAGTGAGATCCAGTGTCTCTGGTGTGACACTTCTGCAAATTGTACCACGAGAGACGTCATCACCATTGTCTCCTGGTATTGATATAGTGTGTGTGTGTGCCTGTGCCTGTGCCTGTGCGTGTGTGTGTGCGAGTGCGTGTGTGTGCGTGTGTGCGTGTGCGTGTGCGTGTGTTACTAAGATATCACCTGCTGGAATTACCTAACCCGACACAGGACAGACACTCTAATTAAGTGAGACAAGAATAAGACCTGTGTGACCTAGTTGTCCAGCACCCATGACCAGTACATCACTCTCTCTCACTATGTCTCTCTCACTATGTCTCTCTCACTATGTCTCTCTCACTATGTCTCTCTCACTATGTCTCTCTCACTATGTCTCTCTCACTATTTCTCACACTGCCTATCTCACTGTCTCACTATCTCTCTCACCACTCTTTCACACTGTCTCTCACTCTGCCTCTCACCCTGTCTCTCACTCTGCCTCTCACACGATATATATATATATATATATATATATATATATATATATATATATAATTGGAAAAATGCTGAGTGCTAGCACCAAGAGTCTAACAGGCTGGCAAGTCTTACAGTAGTGGAGACATCAGCCATAACAGGAGCCTCAGCTCCACCTATAAATATGTAGATAAGACAGATATAAAACATTAAGGTAATATTATTATTATCCCAGCAGCCTCTGGTGAATATTTTAAACCAACTGAAGCATCTACCTTGTGTGTGTGATGATGATATTATTATTATTATTATTATTATTATTATTATTATTATTATTATTATTATTATTATTATTATTTTGTTATCATAATTATTATTATTATTATTATTATTACTATTATTATTATTATTATTTTATTATTATTATTATCATTATAATAATAATTATTATTATTATTATTATTATTTTTATTATTATTATTATTTTTTATTATTATTATCAATATAATTATTATTATTATATTCAGAAGGAAGCGCTACAACCGAAGGTGCTACAGCACTTAGGAAATGGAAAGTAGGTAGGATTGAAACTAGGCTTTTGATCCAGGAGCCACAAGACACTGGATGGATGGAACATAATTAAAAGAACCGATTACAAGTCTATCAACTTCCGTTTCAAATATTAGTCAACTCGTCCTTGGTAGAAGGGAGTCAGTCCCTCGTCCTTGGTAGAAGGGAGTCAGTCCCTCGTCCTTGGCAGAAGGGAGTCAGTCCCTCGTCCTTGGTAGAAGGGAGTCAGTCCCTCAGCCTTCACAGAAGGGGGTCATTCCCTCAGCCTTGACAGAAGGGGGTCATTCCCTCAGCCTTCACAGAAGGGGGTCATTCCCTCAGCCTTCACAGAAGGGGGTCATTCCCTCAGCCTTCACAGAAGGGAGTCAGTCCCTCAGCCTTCACAGAAGGGGGTCATTCCCTTAGCCTTCACAGAAGGGGGTCATTCCTTCAGCCTTCACAGAAGGGGGTCAGTTTAAAGCATGGTTATTTGTGTCGTAGAGGAAGTAAGGGCCACAACAAAGCTCTTAAGACACTTGAGGAGGAGGAGAAGAAAGGTTGGAGAAGCCTTGGTGATAGTCGGAAGCCTTGGTGATAGTCGGAAGCCTTGGTGATAGTCGGAAGCCTTGGTGATAGTCGGAAGCCTTGGTGATAGTCGGAAGCCTTGGTGATAGTCGGAAGCCTTGGTGATAGTCGGAAGCCTTGGTGATAGTCGGAGGAGTGAGGTTCAAGAGACAAGAGAGGAAAAAGAAGAGGAGGATGAGGATAAAGAGGAGGAAGATGATGAGGAGGAGGCTGAGAGATTATAGAGACATGAAGTTACTCAGCGCTGTGAAGAAGATGGTACTTTGTTCCAACTTATAGATGGTGATGGCTGGGAGCCAGCCAGCCACTTTAAGAGATTCTCTCTCTCTCTCTCTCTCTCTCTCTCTCTCTCTCTCTCTCTCTCTCTCTCTCTCTCTCTCTCTCTCTCTCTCTCTCTCTCTCTCTCTCTGTATATGCTGGGCTAGCCATAAGTGCGGAAAATCAAAACAAAACAATAAATCTAGAGGACTACGAGCGTACATAAAAGATTATGTCGTAGAGGTCAACAACAACAGCAACATGATGCAGGTAACAACATAACACTGGTAACAACAACATAACACAGGTAACAACAACATAACACAGGTAACATAACACAGGTAACAAGATAACACAGGTAACAACAACATAACACAGGTAACATAACACAGGTAACAAGATAACACAGGTAACAACAACATAACACAGGTAACATAACACAGGTAACAAGATAACACAGGTAACAACAACATAACACAGGTAACATAACACAGGTAACAAGATAACACAGGTAACAACAACATAACACAGGTAACAACAACATAACACAGGTAACAAGATAACACAGATAACAAGAACATTACACAGGTAACAACAACATAACACAGGTAACAACATGCTCGGTGGAGGCTGCCACATACATTCTCTCAGCAACATATGCGCCATGTTGCGGTTGCTTGCTATCTTCCTCCTGGACCTTCCTTAATTACCAACATTTTGTCTCTTTCTGGCTCACAAAACGACTTATGTTGACCTTCACGAATGGTATGTGAGCTGTACCATGCCCAACTTTCTCTTATTGTTGCATGTGTTGCAGTGTGTTGTGTGTGTGTTGCAGTGTGTTGTGTGTGTGTTGCAGTGTGTTGTGTGTGTGTTGTAATGTGTTAGTGTGCTGTGTGTGTGTTGTAATGTGTTAGTGTACTGTGTGTGTGTAGTGTGTGTGTTGCAATGTGTTAATGTGCTGTGTGTGTGTGTGCAGTGTGTTGTGTGTGTGTTGCAGTGTGTTGTGTGTGTGTTGTAATGTGTTAGTGTGCTGTGTGTGTGTTGCAATGTGTTAATGTGCTGTGTGTGTGTGTGTTGCAGTGTGTTGTGTTGTAATGTGTTAGTGTGCTGTGTGTGTGTTGTGTATGTGTGTGTGTTATATGTGTGTATTGCAGTGTGTTGTGTGTGTGTTTGTTTTGCAGTGTGTGTGTTGCAGTGTGTGTGTGTTGTATTGTGTTGCAGTGTGTTATATATGTGTTAAAATGAATTACAGTGTATAAGTGTTATGGTGTGTTACACTGTTGCAGTGTTTTATACACTGTGTTACAGTGTATTTTATGTATATTGTATATAATTTCTATTACTGTATTTGTATACAATTTTCTTGAAACAACTGAATATGTACAACGAGAGGTGTGTATACACCTGTGTATATACAATCACAAGTATATTTCTCAGCGTATATACACTGAGACGTGTATATACACTGATAGTTTACAATAATCGCAGTTTTAGGTATTAAAGTGATCTTGACTGGTGTTGTAAGGGTGACACAGACTTAATGACTCTAGTGCAATAGATAGAATTTAAGCCCCATTAACAAGCAGATAATAATAACAATACTAATTATAATACCATAGGTATTATAGTAAAAAACGAGAATCATAATCTTGGGAACGAGCCTCAAAAGCCTGGGAAAAATATGTTTTAATTCCGTCAATTATCTCTCTAAGTCTCCCCTGAAAACCCTCTTTCAATCCGGTTAAAAATATTCCCATTATTTTTTTTCAGCAATTATCCATGAACACAAAGCCTCCTGCGGACCGTGAAATAAAACCAGGAGGATATGGAAGATTTCGTGAGGTATTATAGAGGGGAAAAGTTTGTTATATAGATTATACCTCTCCTTTTTTTTTGTATTTTGTAAATGTAAAAAAAATCCAACACAATAAATATTAGACTCTGGGATTAATTGTTTAATATAAATCTCTCTCTCTCTCTCTCTCTCTCTCTCTCTCTCTCTCTCTCTCTCTCTCTCTCTCTCTCTCTCTCTCTCTCTCTCTCTCTCTCTCTCTCTCTCTCCTCTTCCTAGGATAAACTCTAACTGCCTCTCACTCTCACATACTAAGTGTCCGTGGTTCGATTCCCGGCCGGGTAGACACCTTGGGTTTGTTTCCTTACCCCTGCTGCCCCTGTTCACCCAGCAGTAAGTAGGTACCTGGATGTTAGTCGACTGGTGTGGGTGGCATCCTGGGGGATGGCAGTATACCTCAGATATGGCTGGGCTTCACAGCCTGTAAAAACTGATCCGTGTTAAAAAAAAAACATGCGGGTTTAGCGTTTCCCCAGGAACAATACTTCAATACATTTCGTGAGAGGAGCTTATTGACCAGGCTTCTACCTGGAAGATTTTGCGTGCGGCCAGCAGTAACAGCCTGGTTGATCAGACCCTGATCCACCATGAGGCCTGGTCTCAGACCGGGTCGCGGGGGCGTTGACCCCCGAAACCCTCTCCAGGTAACTCCAGGTAAACTGACTAGATATAGTTACTTTATATTATAACTTGATTTATCTGTATCAATATAATTAGATTTAACATTCTTACTAAATATATCATTCTGAATAGATATATCATTCTAACTAGATCCGTCATTTTAACTAGATCTATCATTCTAACCAGATCTATCATTCTAACCAGATCTATCATTCTAATTACATGTATCATTCTAACCAGATCTATCATTCTAACCAGATCTATCATTCTAATTACATGTATCATTCTAACCAGATCTATCATTCTAAACAGATACAGTGCCTCTCCACTAGTTAGAACTGCGCCATTGTATAAACCGGAAGAAGCAAAACAGGTTTCCATTAGTTTAATTAAAAGCTGATCTTTATTACCCGTTGTTCTCTCCCTTAATTAACTAATTCCACACTGGTAACACCGCCACGAGTCTGCCTCTGTCTTCAAGTGGATTTTTTTTAAATTGTCGTAGAGGGACTCTTTCAGCAGGGTAATATTTACTCTGGGAGCGTGTGCTAGCCCTGAAGTGCGGCTATTTGATGTGGTATATTATGTTGGGGCGTTTACAAGGTGGTGGGTTGCTTTGTTGGGTTTAAAGTCTGTCTACTACACGAGGGTCATTAAGGGAACATGTCAGCTTGTTTGTTGGATTTAAAGTCTGTCTACTACACGAGGGTCATTAAGGGTACATGTCAGCTTGTTTGTTGGGTTTAAAGTCTGTCTACTACACGAGGGTCATTAAGGGTACATGTCAGCTTGTTTGTTGGGTTTAAAGTCTGTCTACTACACGAGGGTCATTAAGGGTACATGTCAGCTTGTTTGTTGGGTTTAAAGTCTGTCTACTACACGAGGGTCATTAAGGGTACATGTCAGCTTGTTTGTTGGGTTTAAAGTCTGTCTACTACACGAGGGTCATTAAGGGTACATGTCAGCTTGTTTGTTGGGTTTAAAGTCTGTCTACTACACGAGGGACATTAAGGGTACATGTCAGCTTGTTTGTTGGGTTTAAAGTCTGTCTACTACACGAGGGTCATTAAGGGTACATGTCAGCTTGTTTGTTGGGTTTAAAGTCTGTCTACTACACGAGGGTCATTAAGGGTACATGTCAGCTTGTTTGTTGGGTTTAAAGTCTGTCTACTACACGAGGGTCATTAAGGGTACATGTCAACTTGCTCAACACCAGTCAAGAATACATTAATGTGACGCTGGTTTTAAAAGCACTAGTGCTAGTTCCACCACTAGTGTTGCTGTTCCTGGACAAGCAAGTTAAGTTGCAATAGTTGGCAGCTGATATTTCAGAATTTGCAACAATGGAAATAAGTCACTTTGTCTGACCTTTTTTTTTTTTTGTTACCCTGGGTAATTTACACATATGTTACTATGTATGATAATTTGTGTAACTGTATTTATGTGTATTTGTACCAAAACAAACTTACTTGCTGATTTACACATACCACTTCACGTCCTCCCACCCTCACCCACTCACTACACGTACTATCTCCCTCACTGTACCTCCCTCACCCACTCAGTGAGGGAGGGTAGCAACAAGACTAAGCACTATAGCAGTGAGTGTCCGAAGTTAAAGTAACTGCACTGCTAAAACCGCTAAGGTAACGCTGCTGCAGCCAAGCTAACCTGGACTGCTAACCTGGACTGCTAACCTGGACTGTTAACCTGGACTGCTAACCTGGACTGTTAACCTGGACTGCTAACCTGGACTGTTAACCTAGACTGCTAACCTGGACTGTTAACCTAGACTGCTAACCTGGACTGCTAACCTGGACTGCTAACCTGGACTGCTAACCTGGACTGCTAACCTGGACTGCTAACCTGGACTGCACTCTTTGCCAGAGAAATTAATTTTTTTTGTCATAAGACTTTACAGAAACTAAATTAATATAAATGACACACACTCCATACATGACTGGTGGTGATCACACACTCCATACATGACAGGTGGTGATCACACAATCCATACATGACAGGTGGTGATCACACACTCCATACATGACAGGTGGTGATCACACACTCCATACATGACTGGTGGTGATCACACACTCCATACATGACAGGTGGTGATCACACAATCCATACATGACAGGTGGTGATCACACACTCCATACATGACAGGTGGTGATCACACACTCCATACATGACTGGTGGTGATCACACACTCCATACATGACTGGTGTTGATCACACACTCCATACATGACTAGTGTTGATCACACACTCCATACATGACTGGTGTTGATCACACACTCCATACATGACTGGTGGTGATCACACACTCCATACATGACTGGTGTTGATCACACACTCCATACATGACTGGTGTGATCCACACTCCATACATGACTGGTGGTGATCACACACTCCATACATGACTGGTGATGATCACACACTCCATACATGACTGGTGTTGATCACACACTCCATCATGACTGGTGTTGATCCACACTCCATACATGACTGGTGATGATCACACACTCCATACATGACTGGTGTTGATCACACACTCCATACATGACTGGTGTTGATCACACACTCCATACATGACTAATGGTGATCACACACTCCATACATGACTGGTGTTGATCACACACTCCATACATGACTGGTTTTGATCACACATTCCATACATGACTGGTGGTGATCACACACTCCATACATGACTGGTGGTGATCACACACTCCATACATGACTGGTGATGATCACACACTCCATACATGACTGGTGTTGATCACACACTCCATACATGACTGGTGTTGATCACACACTCCATACATGACTGGTGTTGATCACACACTCCATACATGACTGGTGTTGATCACCACTCCATACATGACTGGTGTTGATCACACACTCCATACATGACTGGTGTTGATCACACACTCCATACATGACTGGTGTTGATCACACCTCCTACATGACTGGTGTTGATCACACACTCCATACATGACTGGTGTTGATCACACACTCCATACATGACTGGTTTGATCACACTTCCATACATGACTGGTGGTGATCACACACTCCATACATGACTGGTGTGATCACCACTCCATACATGACTGGTGGTGATCACACACTCCATCATGACTGGTGTTGATCACACACTCCATACATGACTGGTGGTGATCACACACTCCATACATGACTGGTGGTGATCACACACTCCATACATGACTGGTGGTGATCACACTCCATACATGACTGGTGGTGATCACACACTCCATCATGACTGGTGGTGATCACACACTCCATACATGACTGGTGTTGATCACACACTCCATACATGACTGGTGTTGATCACACACTCCATACATGACTGGTGTTGATCACACACTCCATACATGACTGGTGTTGATCACACACTCCATACATGACTGGTGGTGATCACACATTCCATACATGACTGGTGTTGATCACACACTTCATACATAACTGGTGTTGATCACACACTCCATACATGACTGGTGTTGATCACACACTCCATACATGACTGGTGGTGATCACACACTCCATACATGACTGGTGGTGATCACACACTCCATACATGACTGGTGGTGATCACACACTCCATACATGACTGTTGGTGATCACACACTCCATACATGACTGGTGTTGATCACACACTCCATACATGACTGGTGTTGATCACACACTCCATACATGACTGGTGTTGATCACACACTCCATACATGACTGGTGTTGATCACACACTCCATACATGACTGGTGGTGATCACACATCCATACATGACTGGTGTGATCACACACTCCATACATACTGGTGTTGATCACACACTCCATACATGACTGGTGTTGATCACACACTCCATACATGACTGGTGGTGATCACACACTCCATACATGACTGGTGTTGATCACACACTCCATACATGACTGGTGTTGATCACACACTCCATACATGACTGGTGTTGATCACACACTCCATACATGACTGGTGTTGATCACACACTCCATACATGACTGGTGTGATCACACACTCCATACATGACTGGTGTGATCACACACTCCATACATGACTGGTTTGATCACACACTCCATACATGACTGGTGTTGATCACACACTCCATACATGACTGGTGTTGATCACACACTCCATACATGACTGGTGGTGATCACACACTCCATACATGACTGGTGATGATCACACACTCCATACATGACTGGTGTTGATCACACACTCCATACATGACTGGTGTTGATCACACACTCCATACATGACTGGTGATGATCACACACTCCATACATGACTGGTGTTGATCACACACTCCATACATGACTGGTGTTGATCACACACTCCATACATGACTGGTGGTGATCACACACTCCAACATGACTGGTGTGATCACACACTCCATACATGACTGGTTTTGATCACACATTCCATACATGACTGGTGGTGATCACACACTCCATACATGACTGGTGGTGATCACACACTCCATACATGACTGGTGATGATCACACACTCCATACATGACTGGTGTTGATCACACACTCCATACATGACTGGTGTTGATCACACACTCCATACATGACTGGTGTTGATCACACACTCCATACATGACTGGTGTTGATCACACACTCCATACATGACTGGTGTTGATCACACACTCCATACATGACTGGTGTTGATCACACACTACCTACATGACTGGTGTTGATCACACACTCCATACATGACTGGTGTTGATCACACACTCCATACATGACTGGTTTTGATCACACATTCCATACATGACTGGTGGTGATCACACACTCCATACATGACTGGTGGTGATCACACACTCCATACATGACTGGTGTTGATCACACACTACCTACATGACTGGTGTTGATCACACACTCCATACATGACTGGTGTTGATCACACACTCCATACATGACTGGTGTTGATCACACACTCCATACATGACTGGTGTTGATCACACACTCCATACATGACTGGTGTTGATCACACAAGCATAATCTCCTGAGAGATATAATGAGCCTTCACAGTGTACACATCTGGGTGGAGAGGCATCAAGAGACTGTCATATATGTGATCCCTGGAGCTACACAAGTGACATATCAGTAAGAGAGAGAACACAAAATACTGCTCCCAGAAAGGTACGTGTTGAAACTTTTACTGTTTTTAGAACGAGACAGGAAAAAGAATTGTTCAAATGCCTGCTGAATCTCCTGTCAAATATCGAGAGGAAAAATGGCAGACAATTTTTTTTTTATATGCAATTATTCAATGTCTGTGTAATTACCTGGTTAATTATGCAAGAATTACGTATCGTATACATTGATTGGTACATGTCTCTCAGTGTATACTGTGATCAGTATTTTAGGTATTAAAGTATTCTTGACTGGTGGTGAACAGATTACATGCAGCTGTAATAACCCCTCGTGTAGTAGATAGACTTCAAACCGCATTAACCAAACAACTCCAGTTCTTGAGCCGTCATAACTGTACCGTAACTGGTGCTACCTGTCAAGGTAGAGTGTACGAGAGACTGTAGGTAGAGTAGTACACTAGAGTAGTACACTACACTAGACCTAGACCTCCACAACAACACCAAGTACAAAGGTGCAACAGGCACAACTCTGCTGCCTCAGTGTAAGACATCAGGCACAACTCTGCTGCCTCAGTGTAAGACATCAGGCACAACTCTGCTGCCTCAGTGTAAGACATCAGGCACAACTCTGCTGCCTCAGTGTAAGACATCAGGCACAACTCTGCTGCCTCAGTGTAAGACATCAGGCACAGCTCTGCTGCCTCAGTGTAAGACATCAGGCACAACTCTGCTGCCTCAGTGTAAGACATCAGGCACAACTCTGCTGCATCAGTGTAAGACATCAGGCACAACTCTGCTGCCTCAGTGTAAGACATCAGGCACAACTCTGCTGCATCAGTGTAAGACATCAGGCACAACTCTGCTGCATCAGTGTAAGTCATCAGGCACAACTCTGCTGCCTCAGTGTAAGACATCAGGCACAACTCTGCTGCCTCAGTGTAAGACATCAGGCACAACTCTGCTGCCTCAGTGTAAGACATCAGGCACAACTCTGCTGCCTCAGTGTAAGACATCAGGCACAACTCTGCTGCATCAGTGTAAGACATCAGGCACAACTCTGCTGCCTCAGTGTAAGACATCAGGCACAACTCTGCTGCCTCAGTGTAAGACATCAGGCACAACTCTGCTGCATCAGTGTAAGACATCAGGCACAACTCTGCTGCATCAGTGTAAGTCATCAGGCACAACTCTGCTGCCTCAGTGTAAGACATCAGGCACAACTCTGCTGCATCAGTGTAAGACATCAGGCACAACTCTGCTGCATCAGTGTAAGACATCAGGCACAACTCTGCTGCCTCAGTGTAAGACATCAGGCACAACTCTGCTGCATCAGTGTAAGACATCAGGCACAACTCTGCTGCATCAGTGTAAGACATCAGGCACAGCTCTGCTGCCTCAGTGTAAGACATCAGGAACAGCTCTGCTGCCTCAGTGTAAGACATCAGGCACAGCTCTGCTGCCTCAGTGTAAGACATCAGGCACAGCTCTGCTGCCTCAGTGTAAGACATCAGGCACAACTCTGCTGCCTCAGTGTAAGACATCAGGCACAGCTCTGCTGCCTCAGTGTAAGACATCAGGCACAGCTCTGCTGCCTCAGTGTAAGACATCAGGCACAGCTCTGCTGCCTCAGTGTAAGACATCAGGCACAACTCTGCTGCCTCAGTGTAAGACATCAGGTACAACTCTGCTGCCTCAGTGTAAGACATCAGGCACAACTCTGCTGCCTCAGTGTAAGACATCAGGCACAATTCTGCTGCCTCAGTGTAAGACATCAGGCACAACTCTGCTGCCTCAGTGTAAGACATCAGGCACAACTCTGCTGCCTCAGTGTAAGACATCAGGCACAACTCTGCTGCCTCAGTGTAAGACATCAGGCACAACTCTGCTGCATCAGTGTAAGACATCAGGAGCAGCTCTGCTGCCTCAGTGTAAGACATCAGGCACAACTCTGCTGCCTCAGTGTAAGACATCAGGCACAACTCTGCTGCCTCAGTGTAAGACATCAGGCACAACTCTGCTGTCTCAGTGTAAGACATCAGGCACAACTCTGCTGCCTCAGTGTAAGACATCAGGCACAACTCTGCTGTCTCAGTGTAAGACATCAGGCACAACTCTGCTGCCTCAGTGTAAGACATCAGGCACAACTCTGCTGCCTCAGTGTAAGGGTAAATATCGAGGACCACATTGATATTTTTCATGTGGTGTTGGTGACCTCTGGGATTCTCCAGTCACACGTAATTATTCTCTCAGCCACCAACCTTTATAACACTGCGGCTCTCACACCACCTGTTCACCCACCTCTCACTCTACCTACTGTGAATGTACCATCTGCGAATGTACCAACTGGGAATGTACCATCTGGGAATGTACCATCTGGGAATGTACCACCTGAGTGTGTGAGAGTTTAACCCTACAATAAACCACAATGTGGATCTTTCATGTGTGTGTGTGTGTTCTCATCTAATTCACCTAATTGTGGTTGCAGGGGTCGAGACTCAGCTCCTGGCCCCGCCTCTTCACTGATCGCTACTGGGTCCTCTCTCCCTGCTCCATGAGCTTTATCATACCTCGTCTTAAAGCTATGTATGGCTCCTGCCTCCACTACATCACTTGGTAGACTATGTAGTGTGTGTGTGTGTGTGTGTTTGTGTGTGTGTGTGTGTGTGTGTGTGTGTGTGTGTGTGTGTGTGTGTGTGTAATATTTACTGCCAAAAGAATTCAGAGATAATAAAAAAATGTCTATCAGGTGAAATATTGTGAATAACAGTTATTGTATATTACTGTAATATTTATTTATGAAAAACAAAAGCCACAGTGCACAAGAATGGTATACAATAACGACAATATGAAATTAAGACACATGTGCAATATCTGGGTATCTTTATAGTAGACGTTTCGCCACTGGTGGGCGAAACGTTCTCAATAAAGGATCTCATTATACTGCTTATGTGTTTATTTTCCCATTGTGTCGGTATTTTATACCATTTATTTCCAGGGACAGTAGGTGTCTTAAGGAAACAAGCCCAGTGTCGCCACCCGTACCGGGGATCGAACTACGGACATTCTGTGTGTGAGCTGAGTGCGCTACCACCCGAGTTACGGGGCACCTCGAGCATCATTATATATGAACAAGTGTGTTGTGGGACGCTGTGTGAAACACAGGTGTTGTGGGACGTTGTGTGAAACACAGGTGTTGTGGGACGCTGTGTGAAACACAGGTGTTGTGGGACGCTGTGTGAAACACAGGTGTTGTGGGACGCTGTGTGAAACACAGGTGTTGTGGGACGCTGTGTGAAACACAGGTGTTGTGGGACGCTGTGTGAAACACAGGTGTTGTGGGACGCTGTGTGAAACACAAGTGTTGTGGGACGCTGTGTGAAACACAGGTGTTGTGGGACGCTGTGTGAAACACAGGTGTTGTGGGACGCTGTGTGAAACACAGGTGTTGTGGGACGCTGTGTGAAACACAGGTGTTGTGGGACGCTGTGTGAAACACAGGTGTTGTGGGAACACAGGTGTTGTGGGACGCTGTGTGAAACACAGGTGTTGTCCGGGTGTTTCATGCTGCTGGCATACGGGTGTTCAGAAACGTGTGTGTAAATGTGTGTTGATGTTTCTCCCGCGTATGTTTGGTCACAGTCGTTACAAGGGATTGTGTATATCCCTGCCCTGGTTTGGACTACTTGGTGGTATCCCTTACTGGTAGTGGGAGCAGTGGTGGATACCTGGTGTTGGTGAGAATGTTGGAGATGTGTTAAATAATAGACGTATAGCAATATTAATAATAATATTGATAATACTAATAATAATAATAATAGTTTTCTGCTAAGATATTATTTTCCCCCCTAATCAACCCATTAAAAAACAATTCCTGGCCAATAGCTGCCCCTCTTCAACTGCCCTCATTGGGATATTACCTTTTGAATTTTCCCCAACGATGAATTTTTGGCATTTTTTTTTTTTCCCCGTCTCAGCTTCATAGTGGGGAAATTTTCTTGTGTTTTTCCTCCCTGCTGGAAGAACCTCCTTTGATGTTCTCAGGCGGGGAAATTACCCTTTGTATCTGTCCCTGCCAGCACAGTGTATATTTCCCTGCCCTCCAGACCAACACCACCACACACACATACAAAACATTAATTTATTTTATAATTTTGCTAGATATTTATGTATAAGTGTTATATATATATATATATATATATATATATATATATATATATATATATATATATATATATATATATATATATATACATATATATATATATATATATGTGTGTGTGACATATTTGTCAGGACCATAGTTCGTCTCCGTCCATTCTTATGCTTATTCATTATGACTTATCATGATACATACATACGTACACATACATACATACACCCATACATACATACACACATAATACATACATACATATACAAATATACATACCTACACATATATACACATACATACATACAAATTGTATATGTGTGTATGTATACATACATATACACAAGCATATCGCCTCTTGCTCTTTACCAAAATAATATAATTCTAAAACTTCATTATTTATTAAAGAGTGGCAGCTAAAACATTCATAATTGAACGTAATTTACATAGACTTGTGTCGTCTAACTTAACAGCGGGAAAAATACTTATATAATAATGACGACGTTCATGCCGAGAACCAGAGAATGTGATGCTGAGAACCAGATAATATGATACTGAGAGAACCAGAGAATGTGATGCTGAGAACCAGTGAATGTGATGTTGAGAACCAGAGAATGTGATGCTGAGAACCAGATAATATGATACTGAGAGAACCAGAGAATGTGATGCTGAGAACCAGTGAATGTGATGTTGAGAACCAGAGAATGTGATGCTGAGAACCAGTGAATGTGATGTTGAGAACCAGAGAATGTGATGCTGAGAACCAGTGAATGTGATGTTGAGAACCAGAGAATGTGATGCTGAGAACCAGAGAATATGATGCTGAGAACCAGATAATATGATGCTGAGAGAACCAGATAATATGATACTGAGAGAACCAGAGAATGTGATGCTGAGAACCAGTGAATATGATGTTGAGAACCAGAGAATGTGATGCTGAGAACCAGAGAATGTGATGCTGAGAACCAGAGAATGTGATGCTGAGAACCAGAGAATGTGATGCTGAGAACCAGTGAATGTGATGTTGAGAACCAGAGAATATGATGCTGAGAACCAGAGAATATGATGCTGAGAACCAGAGAATATGATGCTGAGAACCAGAGAATATGTGATGCTGAGAACCAGAAGCAGGGAAAATGGGTTATAAAAGCTGATAAATGAAAGGAAGAAGAGCGATAAAAACTGTGAAGAAGGAGAAGAAGGTGATAAAGAAGAGTGTAAGTAAGAGAAGAATTATGTCAGGTGTGGATGAGGAATAATGGGAGAGAGGAGAGCTAGATAAAAGCAAAAGCACATTAAGGAGGAGTGCACACTGAACTACGACACAACAATGACCCTTACCGTCCTAATGCAGCCTCAATAACAAAAAAAAAATATGAGGAATATCATGATAATAAGGAAATATATGATAACAGTATCTGCAGTACCTCTGATATATCATGTGGTGTGCTTAATGAAGGAATATACACATAGGAGCTGTGACTCGACCCCTGCAACCACAACTAGGTGAGTACACTTCTAAGATCATTCACTATGTTACCAGAGTCACGACTCGTGGTCATAAAAATATTAAAGCAAGCAAGTGTAGAATTCCCTGTGGCGGATGTGACAGCGCATACATTGGCGAGACTGGGAAGTCTTCACACAACAGACAAGTTGCAAGCACTACGACATCTCCCTAGAAATGTCTCACTCCTGGGACCTTGCTCACCCCCAAATGTACCTTTGTGTGTGGGAAACGTCAGGTTACGTTGTGCGAAAGTGCCCTGAGTGATAGTGAGGTTTAGAGTCAGTGGTAAGTCACCTGACAGCTGCTATGTGGTGATGAGTGATGCGATACTTGATCATGTGGGCTGCCATCATGACTGTGTTATAGCTTTCTGCTATTTGAATGACTGTGTTTGCACGTGTTGTTCACTTATTTGTGTTCCTGTGAATCATGCACGCGTTGTTCACGTCCTTCCTTTTGCACACACATCTGTGTTCACTGATCCTAGTGAACAAATTTCAACCTGCTTTTCCTGGGTTCTTTACGCAGTGGCTACACAGGATAGTAGAGACCATGGCGATTGCAACTAGTAACTAGTGGGACGAGTCCTAGTGAGTTCCTTGACGGACGTGGCAGCCACTTGTGTGTTGCACCTAGCTAGTTCACGTGTCGTACTAGTGCTGCACCTAGCTAATGAAAGTACTAGCTACACTGCCACCTAGGAGGACGAACCTAGCTATTAGTGGTTTATTCCCTGGGTGTCATGCATAAAGAAGGTAGGAAAGGGAAGTCGCAGAACCGCCTGGAAAATGTTGCTGCGATCCTAGTGGAAAACAGGACTGAGGAATTCGGAAAGTTCTCACAAAGAAATCTATAACAACTCTCTTCGTCTGAGTGTCGTGGCAAGAGAATAAATGTATTATATCTTCCTTGCTGCTGGGTTTTCTGTACATTTTGATAGAGTCGAACTCCTGGAGCCTGCAGAGAAGGAACGTCTAAGAAGGCAAGTTGTCCATCTCTCTCTCTCTCTCTCTCTCTCTCTCTCTCTCTCTCTCTCTCTCGAGCTCTGGGGTAATTTAATAGTAAGAGGTGTATGTTAAGAGTCCTCTAGTGTAGCACCAGTACCTCTGCCACGTACCGCAACTATGTCCCGGTACAACGAATTATGGACCGGAAATAAGAAGCCAGCTACTACTCCTCCAGAAAGCCAGTTTCCTACTCCTCAAGTAAGCCAGCTTCCTACTCCTCAGGTAAGCCAAATACCCGCTCCTCAGGTAAGCCAGCTTCTCAAAATCCACATACTCACAACTTTTACCAGCGGGCAACCTCCACAAGTCACGTGCTTGATGCGGTCCAGGATAAAAGTACAACAAAACAAACAGCTCAAAAGTTCAGCATAACTTGCTGCCAGCCACCACAGGGATATTATTCTCACTGTGGCTTAAAAGTCCACGATAAACACCAGAGTTTGGGTGGCTAACACGACGTCCTGGCTAGGAGCTAAAGAATCTTAATGTGTCTCTCTTGTGAGTTAGGTTGAGCCTAGAGGCTCCTCGTACTTCAAGATCACTGCTATTGTTGGGTTGTGTTCTTGGGCGCTGTTGTGCTAAGATCAGTACTGTGCTTCTGTCAAGATGACTTCCAATGTTGTGTCAAGATTACTACCATTGTTGTGTCACGATTACTAACATTGTTATATCAAGATTACTACCATTGTTATGTCAAGATCACTACCATTCTTGTGTCAAGATCACTACCATTGTTGTGTCAAGATCACTAACATTGTTGTGTCACGATTACTACCATTGTTATGTCAAGATCACTACCATTGTTATGACAAGATCACTACCATTGTTGTGTCAAGATCACTACCATTGTTGTGTCACGATTACTAACATTGTTATATCAAGATTACTACCATTGTTATGTCAAGATCACTACCATTCTTGTGTCAAGATCACTACCATTGTTGTGTCAAGATCACTAACATTGTTGTGTCACGATTACTACCATTGTTATGTCAAGATCACTACCATTGTTATGTCAAGATCACTACCATTGTTGTGTCAAGATCACTACCATTGTTGTGTCAAGATCACTACCATTCTTGTGTCAAGATCACTACCATTGTTGTGTCAAGATCACTAACATTGTTGTGTCACGATTACTACCATTGTTATGTCAAGATCACTACCATTCTTGTGTCAAGATCACTACCATTGTTGTGTCAAGATCACTACCATTCTTGTGTCAAGATCACTACCATTGTTATGTCAAGATCACTAACATTGTTGTCAAGATTACTACCATTGTTATGTAAAATTTTCTAAATTCTCTGGAAATTTTCAAAATTCTCTGGAAATTTTGTAAATTCTCTGGAAATTTTGTAAATTCTCTGGAAATTTTGTAAATTCTCTGGAAATTTTGTAAACAACTACCATTGTTGTGTCAAGATCACTACCATTGTTGTGTCAAGATCACTACCATTGTTGTGTCAAGATCACTACCATTGTTGTGTCAAGATCACTACCATTGTTGTGTCAAGATTACTACCATTGTTGTGTCAAGATCACTACCATTGTTGTGTCAAGATCACTACCATTGTTATGTCAAGATCACAGCCTTCATTGTGTCATGAACTAGACCAAGTAAGTGTAAGGGGTGCGGTGCCATGAGTAAGGTTCATACAACTACACTCTGTTGACCAGCCAGTAAAGATCCCCGGTGCCGCGTTGTGGCTGCCACTAATATTTTCTATCCATTGATCACTAAAAACAATTTGATTGGCAATATTGCCCCTTGCTATGATTCCTCTGTTGGTCAGCTACGTAGATCTGATGCGTACTACGTACTACGGTCAACTGCAGAGCGGTCAGTCATGAAGATTGTGAACGTTTTGACAAGGACATTAAAGTCATGGAGAAACACTACAAGGGGGAAGTGGTGAAATGTAGCTCATGATTGTTAGCAGATAACTGCTGGACGATAACAAGAGACACTCTATAAGTGAATTACAAGAAACGAGCAGAGAAGCGACGATTTAATTCAATATAAGCGAATTCGTTACTCATGTTACTAATGTACCGTATATATGTAATGTATACATGTACTATATACATATACTGTATACATGTACTGTAAACATGTACTGTATACATGTACTCAAAATGTATGAATATATTTTCTTGGAAACTCTAGCCAAGTCCTTGTTATTACGATCATATTCGTTTCAGCCACCAAGATGAACAAAATAATTTAATACCTTTTTTTTTCTACGAAGTATTTTTGTTAATTTATAGACCCGTGTAATGACAGAATTATGACATATATAATAACAAGGAAATGATGATATGAAAGTGTTTTTTTATGCCTGACTTAACTTAATATTGGACGATATCGGTTTGAAAATAATTAAAAAAGTTACATTTTTAATTTCAGATCTGAGGAGGTGATAAACGGAATTTTAACCTTTTTTTCTTACACAGGTTCTACGAGGTTAGGTTAAGAGGCACCTAAGTTACCCAGTCTTCTAACAACATGTTCATTTTTCCACTATAATCTACCTTGTCCATAATTACTATCGCATTTGCTTTGTCTGATTCGTAAGGTGAAGTCCAGGATCTTTACTTAATTCATGGTATAACTTATATAACTTAACAAATCTTTGATGACATTTGTGTTGTAGAGGTGTGAGCTGTATGTTGGGAGGCAGTTCAACAGTCTTGGGCCCCTGACACTTATTGTGTTGTCTCATAGTGTACTCATTGATAAGTATTCCTAGATGTCATTCATAGTGGCCTACATGGTCTCCTGCACGCAGAGTCAGGCTCAGTCTCTCCATCCTATTATAATGGACATAGGTGCGAGTACAAATAGGAAGCGCGTCTGTCTGGCGCTCAGCAGACGGAGGATCGAGCCTCCACCACGTCTTGCGCTGAATAACTTAAATTGGTTTAGTGCTTAACGTGAATTAAATCAACAAACAATCCATCTAATTTCTGGAGAATCTGTAATCCGAATTTCACTTTTTCTAGCAGAGATTACCATTGAGAGAGAGAGAGAGAGAGAGAGAGACCTACCCACCACAACAAACCTAAATTAGCACAGGATGAGCACAGGATGTACAGCAAACTAGCCGCTCAGGCGCCACTACTAAACCAAGTAACTTATGTGTTGAGTTGATCAATCTAAAATAATGCAATAAAGTCAAACACTACGGCATATTTCCGTAAGATTTTTCTGGGATTCAAACGGCCTTAATTAAAGCCGTTCCAGACCTTTTCCTCTTGTTATTTAACAATGGAACTCACATGTTTCTCTCTTCACTCGTGTAATGCATTCATTGCACAAATTTGTTTATTTGCAACATAGACTGTGTTTCCAAATTTACGAAATTTCCAGTAGTAGTTATAAGTTGTTTTAATATTGCCCGAAATGCTCTACACAGCCAGGGGCTTTCTATAAACTATGTCAATAATATCACATTTTTCGAACCAGATATAAACCATTGTTTATCAAATGCTTCATGAGGTCCTGGCAGCATCTCCATGACGGTCACTATGTGCTATGCAACTTTCTGGAGTTGTCACCACCTCACTCTGCTCTGCCCTCAACACCTCGCTCTGCTCTGCCCTCAACACCTCGCTCTGCTCTGCCCTCACCACCTCGCTCTGCTCTGCCCTCAACACCTCGCTCTGCTCTGCCCTCACCACCTCGCTCTGCTCTGCCCTCAACACCTCGCTCTGCTCTGCCCTCACCACCTCGCTCTGCTCTGCCCTCAACACCTCGCTCTGCTCTGCCCTCAACACCTCGCTCTGCTCTGCCCTCAACACCTCGCTCTGCTCTGCCCTCACCACCTCGCTCTGCTCTGCCCTCACCACCTCGCTCTGCTCTGCCCTCACCACCTCGCTCTGCTCTGCCCTCAACACCTCGCTCTGCTCTGCCCTCACCACCTCGCTCTGCTCTGCCCTCACCACCTCGCTCTGCTCTGCCCTCACCACCTCGCTCTGCTCTGCCCTCACCACCTCGCTCTGCTCTGCCCTCAACACCTCGCTCTGCTCTGCCCTCAACACTGATGAGTAATTTTTACCCAGTTTCTTACAGTGACGTGTGTCCTTATTAAAAACACAGGTGTAGTGTTGTGGCCTGCACACCTGGTTGTAGCACCATAACCAAGGTAGAAACCAGGAACCAGCAAAAGGCAGTAGACAGTAAATACTTATATATTTACTTCACTAAACAGCAACAATATTTACAAAGGATACCTAGAGGGTTGCGGCCCGGTCCATGACCAGGCTTTACGGTGCATCAGGGCCTGATCAACCAGGCTGTTACTGCTGGCCGCACACAAACCGACGTACGAACCACAGCTCGGCTGATCAGGTATTGACTTTAGGTGTCTATCCAGCGCCCCCTTGAAGAGAGCCAGGAGTCTATTGGTAATCCCCCTTATGTATGCTGGGAGGCAGGTCCACCTGCATCAGTTAACAACTTTTTGTTACCAATTGCTATTGTCGATGGGAATGCCTGTTATCTCCCCAACTTTAGATTTTACTTGTACCGTCTGAGTGGTTAGTTTATTGTACATCCGTAACTCATCCTGTGAACAATAACGCAGAAAAAATACAGAGGTCACAATGGGTCTTCAACAGATCCCACCAAACACAGTTACATTACTAAAAAATATATATTAAAGTCAATTTAAATGTTACAATTTCTTCATACAGCTAACGAACATAGTACAAAATGGAGTTAAAATCTCAAAAAACATTTAAGTATCTTATTACCACTAAAATATTAGTCATTATAGGGTTGCAGTTTCTTCCTAAATTCATTCATTTAGTCGACGGTAAATGTAGATACACTCTCAAGATTTCAGATATCTTATCATTAACAGTTACATGTTTTGGTGTATCCTGTAAGGTTCGCATGGAGGTTTCTCTCAATGTTTGGATGTCTGGACACTAAGATATAAAGTTCCAATGTATGCTACTGTGGCCATGAACTTTACATCTTTATACAAACCATATTGCCATAGATACTTATAGCCTAGCCTTGATACAGCAGCAACATCTTGCAATCTACTGATATTGTTGCTTTTTCTACAAATATGCTAAAGTCGACACATTTCATTGTGATTAGGACTATTCCCTTCACAAAAACTGTGAAGCGAGAGCTTTAGCCACCAGACCACCAGAGCCCCCAGAGCTCTTTCTCTCTCTCTCTCTCTCTCTCTCTCTCTCTCTCTCTCTCTCTCTCTCTCTCTCTCCCTCTCTCTCTCTCTCTTTCTCATGACCTTCCAGACCGTCAGGGAATCCTGGCCTCTACCTGCGCCTTCTTGCTGCCTTCAGGGCACACTGGGGACATATAATACGCACAGTTATTAGTCAACTTCCCTCCATTTTTTCGGGTTCGATACGGCGTCAGCTATCAGTAGCCCTATAAGCTCAACGACAACAACAACAATTCTCACTCAGCAGACTTAAAACTACGTTTCTGTCACTCCTGGAATATTGTCAACAACAATAATTGTGAAAATATGGATGATAAGCTCATTAAGAAGAAAATTATGTGCCAGGGCAAGGGCACTGCTGAGTACACTGATGGAACGAAGGTAAAAGTAGTTCACGGAAATAAGTCACTTTACTTTTTTGGAGTTTATTCTGGGTAATTTACACTATATATGATAATTGTATTTATGGATACCTTTAACTAAATAAACTTACTTACTTACATACTTATTGATGGCTTAAAAATATGTAAATTAAAAATTTTATAACTTAAAAAAATGTAAATTAAAATTTAACTTTTTTTTCCATGCCTCACGAGCCATACGAAGTTTGCAGTAAATATACATAATTAAATACAAAACTAGGCATAAAAGAAATTATGCAATATATTTCGGTCAAAGTAATAACATGACTAATCATACGTCTTAAAACTAGACATATATTATTTAATGCAACTTATGTAGTTCACTACAGTCACAAGGTCACTCTTCTCAATGACAAATGGTAAGTTAAAAAAGAATTATATAATATTGAAGTTGATCAAGGACCCCAGAGGAAATAAGTCACTTTGACTTTTTTTGTGTTATCCTGTGTTATTCTGGTGGGTAATTTGCACTATGCAAAACAACTACAGGACGGGGAGTTGAATGATAGCTCTAGGCCTTTCGTGTTGCGATAATCACATCATCAGGAGCTTGCAGTGTTGCAGAAAAGAAGAGGAAGTCCAAGCAAACATGGTCAGAGGGAGCGTTTTTGCTCTGACCTTGTTTGTTGGGACTTCATCCTCTTTTCTGCAACATTGCAAACTTCTGATGATGTGTTGATTGCAACACAAAAGGCCTAGAGCTATCATTCAACTCCCCCATGGTTATTTTGCATCTTATATCGCTTGTTCATGATTTCTGCATAATATGTTACTAAAAACAACAGACATAGCCCCACTCCACAAAGGGGGCAGTAAAGCAATAGCAAAGAACTACAGACCAATAGCGCTAACGTCCCATATCATAAAAATCTTTGAAAAGGTTCTAAGAAGCAAGATTGCCACTCATCTTGATACCCATCAATTGCACAACCCAGGGCAGCATGGGTTTAGAGCAGGCCGCTCCTGTCTGTCCCAACTACTGGACCACTACGACAAGGTCCTGGATGCTCTAGAAGACAAACAAAATGCAGATGTTATATACACAGACTTTGCAAAAGCCTTTGACAAGTGTGACCATGGTGTAATAGCACACAAAATGCGTGATAAAGGAATAACGGGAAAAGTTGATAGATGGATCTATAATTTCCTAACAAATAGAACACAAAGAGTAGTAGTCAACAGTGTAAAGTCTGAGGCGGCTACGGTGAAAAGCTCTGTTCCACAAGGCACAGTACTCGCTCCCATCCTGTTCCTCATCCTCATATCGGACATAGACAGGGATATAAGCCACAGTGCCATATCTTCCTTTGCAGATGACACTTGAATCTGCATGACAGTGTCCTCCATTGAAAACACTGCAAGACTTCAAGCAGACATCAACCAAATCTTTAAATGGGCTGCAGAAAACAATATGAAGTTCAATGATGAGAAATTTCAATTACAGTGGACCCCCGGCTAATGAACACCCCGGAAATCATACAATTATGTAAGTATAATATTGTAAGTGCTTGTGGAAGTGTATTTTTGGGGGTCTGAAATAGACTAACCTATGTGACATTATTTCTTAAGGAAGTAAATTCGTTCGGTAATGGCACTTGAGCAGGCTTCTGGGATGAAGTTTTTTCATTAGCCGGGGGTCCACTGTACTCCGATATGGAAAACGTGAGGAAATTAAAATTTCATCGGAGTATAAAACAAATTCAAACCACACAATAGAGCGAAAAACTAATGTCAAAGACCTGGGAGTGATCATGTCAGAGGATCACACCTTCAAGGACCATAACATTGTATCAATCGCATCTTCTAGAAAAATGACAGGATGGATAATGAGAACCTTCAAAACTAGGGATGCCAAGCCCATGATGACACTCTTCAGGTCGCTTGTTCTATCTAGGCTGGAATATTGCTACACACTAACTGCACCTTTCAAAGCAGGTGAAATTGCTGACCTACAAAATGTGCAGAGAACCTTCACGGCATGCATAACTGCGATAAACCACCTCAATTACTGGGAACGCTTGAAGTTCCTAAACCTGTACTCCCTGGAATGCAGGCGAGAGAGATACATTATTATATACACTTGGAAAATCCCTTGGGATTAGTACCAAACTTACACATGAAAATCACTCAACGAAAGCAAAAGACTCGGCAGACGATACAACATCCCCCCAATGAAAAGCAGGGGTGCCATTAGCACGTTAAGAGACAACACAATAAGTGTCAGGGACCCAAGACTGTTCAACTGCCTCCCAACATACATAAGGGGGATTACCAATAGACCCCTGGCTGCCTTCAAGAAGGCACTGGACAGGCACCTAAAGTCAGTACCTGACCAGCTAGGCTGTGGTTCGTACGTTGGACTGCGTGTGGCCAGCAGTAACAGCCTGGTTGATCAGGCCCTGATCCACCATGAGGCCTGGTCACAGACCGGGTCACGGGGGCGCTGACCCTCGGAACACTCTCCAGGTAAATGCCAGGTATGTATGATAATTGTACTTATGTGTAGCTGTACCTAAAAATACTTACATCCACATAGCTCAATTGACATACATAGTAACATAGTACAGTGGACCCCCGGATTACATCATTATTTCATTCCAGAATGTTGTTCAAGTGCCATTACCAAACGAATTTGTTCCCATAAGGAATAATGTAAATTAGATTAGTCCTTTTAGACCCCAAAAATACACTTACAGAAGCACTTACAAAAATACACTTACATAATTGTTCGAGTTTGGAGCAGTACGTAATCCGGTGGCCCACTGTATGTGTAAATTACCCACATATACTAACATATGTGTAAATTACCCACATAGTAACATATGTGTAAACTACTCACCATGATAACACAAATCAGACAAACTAACTCATTTCTAATGGGTATCACTTTTATGAGAGACTAACAGGTACAGTGGACCCCCAGAAATCGAACGCCTCCCAACTCGACCTATTATGTAAATTTATTATTGTAAGTGCTTCTGTAAGTGTATTTTCAGGGGTCTGAAATGGACTAATCTAATTTACATTATTCCTTATGGGAATAAATTCGTTCGGTAACAGCACTTGAACGGCATTCTGGAACGAAGAATGTTCAATTTCCGGGGGTCCACTGTACTTTTTAAAAGTATTAGTGAAGATGTTGACCAATGGGGAACTTTTAGCATTCCCAGGCAGTGACTTTCAGATTTTTGGTAGGTGTCTTAATGTTGGTGAACTGTTCTTGATCCAAGGAATTTTCTCTTCCTTGGAGTGTTTAATCGAAGGAATAGAAGCTATCCTTCCATTCCTCAGAGGGTATTTATTCCCTCCTAGGAAGTCCCTTGATGCCAGTGAGAAATTCATGTTTAAAATAATTGGACTCATCTTTCCTTTTCTTGGATTAAACCTGTTTGCCTTCTCTTTTTCCTACATGAATGTAATAATAACCACAAGACTTTTGATCAAATGGATTTAAATTATCTTTAGAATTAAATTCTAATCACTGTAGTACAAATTATACAATACAGTGGACCCCCGCCTAACGAGCACCCCGGAAATTGTACAATTATGTAAGTATAATATTGTAAGTGCTTGTGTAAGTGTATTTTTGGGGGTCTGAAATAGACTAACCTACGTGACATTATTTCTTAAGGAAGTAAATTCGTTCGGTAATGGCACTTGAACAGGCTTCTGGAATGAATTTTGCTCATTAGGCGGGGGTCCACTGTAATCAGAAAGCCTTCAAGATGCACACCATTTCAGGTAAAACTTAAATAAAATCTTATTACCTCTCATTCTTCTTAGTGCTGTATGATCTATACAGGTTTATTGCTTCCAAATGAATATAATCATTAGGTTATATACAGTAACTTGCATTTAAATTTAATAAAAACTTTTGTAGTTTTGCTTTATTAATTCTTATTTTTTATTGTCACCAAAGCAGTCAATAGACAATAATCTCCACATTCCACATTTTCTCTGGTTTACATTACAAAGATATTGTTCTTGACTCAAGGGATTGCCTGTCTATCTTAACTCTTCAGTGCCATGACATTATCAGATTAAGGAATCCTGCTAATGTTGGGCTAATAGTCATCTGTTAAGGGACTTGCATAACCATAAATTAGATCAGCTCGCAAAACTCAGTTGAAAATTACGTAAAGACATCTCTATGGCATGCATAGAGGTTGAACTAGAACACAATATGTTTCACTAAATCCACATTTTGTTACCTTACGAAGTACTCGTAAGGTAACAAAATGTGAGCATATTCTTCCTTTGGTGGTAAATCATGTCTCTGCTTTGTGTCCTGCATGCCAATGTCCTTCTCTCAGCATCAACTCTTCTCCCTACCTCCAACCATCTCTCTCACCTCAGAATGACTCTTACACGTTTTGTATTTCTATAATAATAAAAATAATAATAATATTTTATTTACTATTATTTAATTTTATAAATACAGTGGACCCCCGAGTTACGAACACCCCGGAAATCGTACAATTATGTAAGTACAGTGGTACCTCGACTTACGATATTTTTTCATTCCAGAATGCTGTTCAAGTGCCATTACCAAACGAATTTATCTCCTTAAGAAATAATGTAAAATACAGTGGACCCTCGGTTAACGAAAGGTCCCGTTAACGAAAGTTTCGGAAAACGTAAGCTTTTTTCGGAATCGGTTAGCGAAAAATTCCTCGGTTACCGAAAGGTATTAGACGTGTCCGCCTGCTCCGCGCAAGCGCTGGACACCAGTGAAGCGTTGTTTACCATTGAGAGAACATTACCTAGCGCGCTCTTTCAAAGATTCACAATATATTTGGTGTCTTTTTTGGTGGTTTAGTGATTGTCACTGTGAAATAAGTCACCATGGGTCCAAAGAAGCTTCCTAGTGGCACCCCAGTGGTAGCATTCATGGAGGGAGTGTAGCATTCATGGAGGGAGTGTAGCATTCATGCAGGGAGTGTAGCATTCATGCAGGGAGTGTAGCATTCATGCAGAGTGTGTAGCATTCATGCAGAGAGTGTAGCATTCATGCAGGGAGTGTAGCATTCATGCAGGGAGTGTAGCATTCATGCAGGGAGTGTAGCATTCATGCAGTGAGTGTAGCATTCATGCAGAGAGTGTAGCATTCATGCAGGGAGTGTAGCATTCATGCAGGGAGTGTAGCATTCATGCAGGGAGTGTAGCATTCATGCAGGGAGTGTAGCATTCATGCAGGGAGTGTAGCATTCATGCAGGGAGTGTAGCATTCATGAAGGGAGTGTAGCAGGCATGCAGGGAGTGTAGCATTCATGCAGGGAGTGTAGCATTCATGCAGGGAGTGTAGCATTCATGCAGGGAGTGTAGCATTCATGCAGGGAGTGTAGCATTCATGCAGGGAGTGTAGCATTCATGCAGGGAGTGTAGCAGGCATGCAGGGAGTGTAGCAGGCATGCAGGGAGTGTAGCAGGCATGCAGGGAGTGTAGCAGGCATGCAGGGAGTGTAGCAGGCATGCAGGGAGTGTAGCAGGCATGCAGGGAGTGTAGCAGGCATGCAGGGAGTGTAGCAGGCATGCAGGGAGTGTAGCAGGCATGCAGGGAGTGTAGCAGGCATGCAGGGAGTGTAGCAGGCATGCAGGAGTGTAGCAGGCATGCAGGGAGTGTAGCAGGCATGCAGGGAGTGTAGCAGGCATGCAGGGAGTGTAGCATTCATGCATTAAAAGAAAAAGAAGGGAAGTAACCCCAGAGAGGGACTTGTTACCTGAAGTCCTTTTGGAGGGGGATTTCCATTCCAACCATTAACACCCTGCCCCTGTCAGCAACTCTACCTTCCAGATGCTTGCAACTCTTTAATAAAGGTAAGTAAATGTTATTGTTTTTTTTTTTTTGAGTGATTATTTTTTTGTGGAACGAATTAATTGTATTTACATTATTTCTTATGGGAAATAAGGTTTCAGATAACGAAAGATTCAGATTAAGTAATAGCTCCTGGACCGGATTAATTTCGTTAACCGAGGGTCCACTGTAGACTAGTCTGTTTAGACCCCTAAAAGTACACTTACAAAAGCATTTAAAAAAATAAACTTACATAAAAGGGTGTGTTTGGGGACCATCGTAAGTCGAGGTACCACTGTACTTACATAATATTGTAAGTGCTTTTGTAAGTGTAATTTTGGGGGTCTGAAATAGACTAACCTACCTGACATTATTTCTTAAGTCAGTAAATTCGTTCGGTAATGGCACTTGAGCAGGCTTCTGGAATGAAGTTTTTACGTTACTCGGGGGTCCACTGTATAGGCCATGAACAGTTATTATTTAGAAAAATCTACTGTATGCCCATATGTGTATTGTTCCTTTTATATGTATATAAACTGTTTATGTTTTGGATAGGAAATTGTATTCATAGTGTGAATGACTAATGTTGCATTTTTCTAACACAGGTTATATTCCACATCAGAACAGAAACCTGTGAAGAAGAGCCACATGTTATTGACGACAGTCATAAATGGACCAAACCCGTGGAACTTCTCTTAGGAAAGAAGTTCAAGTTAGAAGTGTTGGAAGCATGCATTCGCACAATGTTACCAGGAGAAGTGTCTTCATTTATTATTGATAAATCAGTGAGTTTCATATTTTTTGTTAACTATTTAAGTAGTGTAGGCGTGCCTCTGGCAAGACAGTGATGGAGCAAATGATGATGAAAGTGTTTCTTCTTTTTTGGGTCACTCTGCCTTGGTGGGAAATGGCCAGTGTATTAGTAAAAAGAGAGTGCAAAGATTATAGGGGAATAAGTCTGTTGAGTGTACCTGGTAAAGTGTATGGTAGAGTTATTATTGAAAGAATTAAGAGTAAGACAGAAATCAGGATAGCAGATGAACAAGGGGGCTTTAGGAAAGGTAGGGGGTGTGTAGACCAAGTGTTTGCAGTGAAACATATACGTGAACAGTATTTGGATAAGGGTAAAGAGGTTTTTGTGGCATTTATGGATTTGGAAAAGGTGTATGATAGGGTGGATAGGGAAGCAATGTGGCAGATGTTACAGGTGTATGGAATAGGAGGAAGGTTACTGAAAGCAGTGAAGAGTTTTTATGAGGATAGTGAGGCTCAAGTTAGAGTGTGTAGGAGGGAGGGGTACTATTTCCCAGTAAAAGTGGGCCTTAGACAAGGATGTGTGATGTCACCGTGGTTGTTCAATATATTTATAGATGGGGTTGTAAGAGAAGTGAATGCGGGGTTCTTGGCAAGAGGTGTGAGGTTAAAAGATAAAGAATCAAATACAAAGTGGGAGTTGTCACAGTTGCATTTTGCTGATGACACTGTGCTTTTGGGAGATTCTGAAGAGAAGTTGCAGAGGTTGGTGGATGAATTTGGTAGGGTGTGTAAAAGAAGAAAATTGAAAGTGAATATAGGAAAGAGTAAGGTGATGAGGATAACAAAAAGATTAGGTGACGAAATATTGGATATCAGATTGGAGGGAGAGAGTATGGAGGAGGTGAATGTATTCAGATATTTGGGAGTGGACATGTCAGCAGATGGGTCTATGAAGGATGAGGTGAATCATAGAATTGATGAGGGAGAAAAGGGTGAGTGGAGCACTTCGGAGTCTGTGGAGACAAAGAACTTTGTCCATGGAAGTAAAGAGGGGAATGTATGAGAGTATAGTTATACCAACACTCTTATATGGGTGTGAAGCATGGGTGATGAATGTTGCAATGAGGAGAAGGCTGGAGGCAGTGGAGATGTCATGTCTGAGGTCAATGTGTGGTGTGAATATAATGCAGAGAATTCGGAGTTTGGAAATTAGGAGGAGGTGCGGGATTACCAAAACTATTATCCAGAGAGCTGAGGAGGGGTTGTTGAGGTGGTTCGGACATGTAAAGAGAATGGAACGAGACAGAATGACTTCGAGAGTGTATAAATCTGTAGTGGAGGGAAGGCGGGGTAGGGATCGGCCTAGGAAAGGTTGGAGGGAGGGGGTAAAGGAGGTTTTGTGTGCGAGGGGCTTGGACTTCCAGCAAGCATGTGTGAGCGTATTTGATAGGAGTGAATGGAGACAAATGGTTTTTAATACTTGACGTGCTGTTGATTCTTCGGAATCCTCGCCAGGAGCTTCTGGAGGAGTTATTCCACTTGATCCTAGGATATCAAAGGACTTCTGTGGCACTGGATAAGAATATCCTGACGGTTCTTCAGATTCTTCTTCAGATTCTTCAGGAGTATCTAGTCTGTCTGCATTTTTGTTTAGTTGTTGTATGATGGATTTATTGAAGTGTATGTGTACGTAAGATATCCGTAACATTGAACGTAGATGATGTTCTCACTGTGTATAGATGGGTGGGGCATGGCGTTTGCTTGTCAGTATCTTTGTGAGCAAAGTAACATTTATGAAGGGATTCAGGGAAACCGACAGGCTGGACTTGAGTCCTGGAGATGGGAAATACAGTGCATGCACTCTGAAGGAGGGGTGTTAATGTTGCAGTTTTATAACTGGCAAGACAGTGATGGAGTGAATGATGATGAAAGTTTTTCTTTTTTGGGCCACCCTGCCTTGGTGGGAATCGGCCGATGTGTTAATAAATAAAAAAATAATTAGAAAAAAAAAATCAGTAGGTTTCATATTTTTTGTTAACTATTTATGTACGTATAAGATACGTACAGATAAATCACTGCGAAAGTATCTGTTCACTTGTATTCACTGTATAGTACAATTTAAAAGTTTTAAGTATACTGTACAATGAATGACATTGTTTAGTGCACTACATGTATCATGGTGAAGGATAAGCAGATACATAAAATAGGTATAAACTGCTTTTTAGTAAAGCAAAGAAGTCTTTCTCATCTGCAAGTAACCATTTATATAGCCCTAACTCTTTCCCAAGCAGAGCAAGGTGTTGAGATGTGAAGCATTGTAGTTGTAGACCTGGAAGAATATGTTTCCCAATCATTCACAATTGCTCATAAGCAGGAATAATGACTATCTAGGCTCACTTTCAAAAATTCATAAAAAACCTATCAAAGATACAACAAAAGTCACAAAAATAAAATGATCTTAGAATGGGTCATTCTATAACATACTAGAAGTACAGTGGTACCTCTACTTACGAGCAGCTCCCAACTCGAACAATTATGTAAATGTATTTTTGTAGGTGCTTTTGTAAGTGTATTTTTGGGGGTCTGAAATGGATTAATCTAATTTTCATTATTTCTTATGGGAAAAAATTCCTTCGGTATCGGCACTTGAATAACCGTCTGGAACAAATTAAGCTCGTAACTTGAGGTACCACTGTACATTCAAATCCCTTCAACATCCTGATGACTAAACACTAAAAGGAAAAAGACTAAGAGTGTCTTGCTACAGATAGATTATTGTTTTAAGGTCAGACTCAGGCATTTTCCCCGACAAAAGCAATTTTTCTACTCATTGGAGGACCTAGAGCAGACTGTGTTAATAAACCTGTTTATGGGTCTGAAGTTACTATTAGTACATTGTGGGAACTGAAAGATGGAAGCTACATCTCCCTTATTATTCAGCACTTATACTGGAATTTAGTTCAGTATTTCCGTAAGTCTTATGTTTAACCATTTAACATTAATAATTATGATTATACTGTGTATTGTTCCAGTCATGGTATTGTGGATTTTTATTCTTTACAGTCTTGAGCATTTGAATTAAAAATGAATTGTTACTCATAAACACTACTTGGAAATCAATGTACGTAATTACGTAATTGAAATAATTTGTATTAAAATTATTGTGTAAATTTCAGTTACTGGCACCATATCCATTAGTATCCAAGACCTTACGGGAAGCATATGGAAAGACCAAAGTTGATAAAGAAAAGAAGCCCCATCACTGCTGTGGGATGGGATTTAAAGAGGGACTTGGTTACCAAGATTTGGATGAACTAGTTAAGACATCTAAGGATTTGAAATTAACAATTGGTAAGTAAATCTTAATACAGTGCAATATAATACCATAGACATGCTAGTAAAATATGCCTATAGATGAATAATTAGATAAATTTTATGTGCTAGTACTCTCACTCATGGTAATACACAATTTTATTTAAATGTGTATGGCATGCACAAATTTATTGTTCTTTAAATTTTCCTCATCGTACCTAATGCTCTTTATTACTGGTATATAGATTTTTAAAAGCATGTTTTTACTTATGTTTTGGAAAGAGTAAACTAAATTATGTATGTGATGAACTGAATATTGTATCAAATACCATAATTAACATTCAGTACTCTTTAAGTAAAGCTACAGAGCACAATGTTAGATAGTCATATGTACACTTCCTTAACATTATTATCATGAATTTAATAATGTACAGCACTTTGATATTATTTTGTTTATATCTTTCATTCTTTTATACAGTAATTTATTTTATTGCATTTATCTTTTGTCTCTTCAGAATTAACAAAGGTGGCAGGAGCAGGATCATATGAAAAGGAGTTTTGGGCGATGACTGAGAGTGAGCGGCTGGAGAGCATCCCAGTTATCAAGGAGCAAGGCAATGTTTTCTATAAGGAGGGGAACCACGAAGCTGCCAGTAAAGCATATTCCGAGGCTCTCGGCAGACTTGAACAACTCATGTTAAGGTATGGCAGTTGTCACAGCAACAAAGAATGTAAGTGTGACTGCACTGTTTATGAATACAGAATTTAACACTAAATAATCTTATCGATAACGTAAAATGCTTTGTTTTGTTTGTCATTGCCTGTTTATTTGTCTGTTAGTGTAAATTTACTTTGATCTTTGAGTTACTTTGTCTTCACTGGACTATAGTAAACCTGATAGTGATGTACATAGGTGACTGTACTTGTCTGTGAATGAAATCAAAGAAAGTTGTTAAAGCCTTTCCTTCATTAATAGTTAAAAAATGGCCACTGCTCACGATAGCTTTAGCAATCATTTGGTGTCATGTGCTGGACAAAATAAAATAGGTTTTGGTGTTACAATATGTATGTGTAAATAGTAAGGTACCACAAAAACACAGTAAATTTATACATTCCAGGAATGTAAAATTGTGTGGAGAAGCTTGTACATGAAACCACATTCTGCAGAGGCATCAGTGTTTAGACAGTTTATTTAAATACACCAAATGCTTTATATACCTGGTATCGGCATTACACATATTAAAATAAGTGCTGCCTAACACATGAGTCGTTTTTACTGATATAGTAAGAATATCTACAGAGAGAAACCTGGTGATGAAGAATGGCTGAAGCTTAATGAGATGAAGATGCCTTTACTTCTGAACTACTCACAGTGTCAGCTCCTACAAGGAGAATACTACTCAGTTATAGAACACTGTACCACTGTCTTAGAAAAAGATCCAGGTAAATATTGATGAATATTTCTCGAGTTTTATAGTAAACATTTATGAAGGAAAACAGCATAGCTTATCTTCAGTGTCTCTGGACATGAAATTTTTATCTGCTTATGTAAGTATTTGTCCAAAATAAAGGAATGGGTCCAATTAACACCCAGTCACACCCACTTACAGTGGACCCCCGCCTAACGAACACCCCGGAAATCGTACAATTATGTAAGTATAATATTGTAAATGCTTGTGGAAGTGTATTTTTGGGGGTCTGAAATAGAATAACCTACGTGACATTATTTCTTAAGGAAGTAAATTTGTTCGGTAATGGCACTCGAGCAGGCTTCTGGAATGAATTTTGTTCGTTAGGCGGGGGTCTACTGTATATACAGTGGACCCCAGGTTTTCGTGATTTTTTCGTTCCAGAATGCTGTTTAAGTGCCATTATCAAACGAATTTATTCCCATAAGGAATAATGTAAAGTAGACTAGTCCTTTTAGACCCCAAAAATACACTTATAAAAGCATTTAAAAAATATACTTACATAAATGGGCGAGTTTGGAGCAGGACGAACACCGGGGGTCCACTGTACTTGTCTAACCTATACAGTATTTTAAGCTACCCAAGTTCTCACTTCATTAATGCTATCTGGTAGTTGCTTCCTCTTATACATAATTCTATTGCTAAAAAGAATTGTAGATGAGAAAGCATTGTATAAATCTAAATTTGTCCAAGTTCAATCCTTTGTTGCAAGTCCTCTCTCAGTTAGATAGTTCCAGTGTGTTATTTATGTCCCCTTTATTTATTCCTGTTTTATATTTGCACATTTCAGCCATATCTTCCCTAATTGCACATCTTTCTAGAGAGTGCAAATTCAGTGCCTTCGGCCTATCTTAGTAGGAAAGGTTTTGTAATACAGTGGAACCTTGGCTTACGAACTTAATCCGTTCCGTGACCTTGCTCGTATGCTGAGTCAATTTTCCTCATTTAAATAAATTGAAAAGCCATTAATCCGTTCCGGCTGAATTCCTGCTCTCAGTAGCAGGAAAAATATACTTCAATATAATGCTAATATCAACTCTACGGCTTATTTATCTATCACAATTCATCTAATATGACATAATAAGCAATATAAATAACATGATATATACTCTAGAATGAATAAAATATGTCATTACGTATGTGGCAACGTAGTGGTGCCGGTGGCGGAGAGTTTATTGTTTGGAGACAGGACAAAATACTCCTTCAATATGACGCTAATATCAACTCTACAGCTTATTTATCTATCACAATTCATCTAATATGACATAATAAACAATATAAATAACATAGAAACCTGATATACGTATATACTCTAGAATGAATAAAATATATCATTATGTGACAAGTGGAGGCAGCCATAACCGCTCCCGCATTGTTGTGGTATTCACTGCCATCTAGTGACGGCCTTTCGAAGCCGTCTATTATTATAATTATTATTATAGTACATTATTATTATAGTACATTATTATTATATTATATTATTATATGTTTTATTATTATATTATTATTATTATTATATTATATTATGTATATTATTATATATTATGATTATTATTATTATTATTATATGATTATTATTATTATTATTATTATGATAGTGGCTTTCTTTGCTCCAATCATATTATGATATGTAAACACATTGTAACCTTTGCAGAGAAATCAATATTTTATTTATTTATTTATTTAAGGAACCTCCCTTGAGGGGAAAGTACGCATCCTGAAATTTCGTCCATATCCAGAAGCAAAAAATTGACCGAACGACGGTTCGTATCCTGAAAAGTTTGCATGGTGGAGCGTTCGTAAAAAAAAGGTTCCACTGTACATGTGATCAACTTCTTTATCCTTCTCTGTAAATTTTCCAGGGCATTTATGTCCATGGGAGTTGACACAGTTACTTTTTGCTGATGATACTGTGCTTATGGGAGATTCTAAAGAAAAGTTGCAAAGGTTAGTGGACGAGTTTGGGAGGGTGTGTAAAGGTAGAAAGTTGAAAGTGAACATAGATAAGAGTAAGGTGATGAGGGTATCAAACGATTTAAATAAAGAAAAATTGGATATCACATTGGAGAGAGGGATTATGGAAGAAGTGAATGTTTTCAGATATTTGGGAGTTGACTTGTCAGCTGATGGGTTTATGAAGGATGAGGTTAACCATAGAATTGATGAAGGAAAAAAGGTGAGTGGTGCGTTAAGGTATCTGTGGAGACAAAAAACGTTATCCATGGAGGCAAAGAAGGGAATGTACGAAAGTATAGTGGTACCAACACTCTTATATGGGTGTGAAGCACGGGTTGCAAATGCTGCAGCGAGGAGGCGGCTGGAGGCAGTGGAGATGTCCTGTCTAAGGGCAATGTGTGGTGTAAATATTATGCAGAAAATTTGGAGTGTGGAAATTAGGAGGAGGTGTGGAGTTACTAAAAGTATTTGTCAGAGGGCTGAAGAGGGGTTGTTGAGGTGGTTTGGTCATTTAGAGAGAATGGATCAAAGTAGAATGACTTGGAGAGCGTGTAAATCTGTAGGGAAAGGAAGGCGGGGTAGAGGTCGTCCTCGAAAAGGTAGGAGGGAGGGGGTAAGGGAGGTTTTGTGGGCGAGGGGCTTGGACTTCCAGCAAGCATGTATGAGCGTGTTAGATAGGAGTGAATGGAGACGAATGGTTTTTGGGACCTGACGAGCTGTTGGAGTGTGAGCAGGGTAATATTTTGTGAAGAGATTCAGGGAAACCAGTTAAGTGATTTAGTTGGACTTGAGTCCTGGAAATGGGAAGTACAATGCCTGCACTTTAAAGGAGGGGTCTGAGATAGTGACAGTTGGGAGGGATTTATTCTCAGCTGTCGTATCTGAGCGCCTCTGCAAAGATAGTGATTATGTATGAGTGAGGTGAAAGTGTTGAATGATGATGAAAGTATTTTCTTTTTGGAGATTTTCTTTCTTTTTGGGTCACCCTGCCTCGGTGGGAGACGGCCGACTTTTTGAAAAAAAAAAAATTATGTCCATTCTGTAATATGAAGACCAGAACTGAGCAGCATAATATTAATGAGACCTTTCCAAAGATAAATTGTGAACACTTATACACTGTTGTCTTGGCTATAAATTTCTGCTAGCCAGAGCTTCTAATTCTATTTTTTTTTCTTTTGCATTCAGTTTGACTAAGATCCACATTGTTTACCTTATAGGTACCATACTTATTTTCTTTTCTTAGGATTAGAGCCTTACATATTTCCTCACTGAAATGCATCTGCCACTTCTCTGACAGCAACACAGAGCTCTCCTGATCATCTGGGCTGTGGTTCGTATGTTGGTTTATGTGCAGCCAGCAGTAACAGCCTGGTTGATCAGACCCTGATCCACCACGAGGCCTGGTCTCAAACCAGCCCACGAGGGTGTTGACCCCCGAAACCCTCTCCAGGTATACTCCAGGTATCTAGGTCAACCTTTAGCTTTCTAATGTCCTCTTCATAAATTATTTGATGGACTTTTTTACTGTTGCAAACTTACTTATGTCGCTGTTACTTTCCCCTCATATGCGTCATTAATGTAGATTGTGAATAACAAGGGTCTCATTACTGATTCCTCTGGCATATCACTTGTAACAGATATCCATTCTCATTTCTTCCACTTTATAGAAACTCTCTGCTGCTTATTTGTCATTCATGCCTCAACCCAAGAAATAATTTCTCCTGTATAGTGTCATTACTGTCCTTATCAGTTTCCAGTGTAGAACTTTATTCAAGGCGATGAATTAGACACATGTACAACATCTGGGTATATTTATTTGTGGACATTTTGCCATCCAGTGGCTTTATCAGTACAATTCAAGGACATGATATGAAGACTGTAGAACTATACATATACCAAAGATAAGGTAACCATTCCCTCAGCCTTGGAGTTGGTGTTGTTGAACTCCATATACACTATATTGTATTCTGTATTGTACTCTAACTTCTCAAATACCTTAGTGATAAAAGTTAGTAAATTCGTGAGGCAATAACATGTGTAAATTCCAGATTCTTGAAAAAAAAAAAAAAAATTTCCTTATAGGATTGTAGAGATTTGAAATACATACTGTAGACCTGTACTTTTAGGGCATTTGAAAGTTTCACAAGTTTAGTAAGTCTTTAAATATCATATTTTCATACAGTGTTCTTTTGTTTCTCCAAGGTTTTATTTATTACCGAATGCCTCTTCTGATCACCTTCAAATTTTCCACACTGGTGAGCCACAACTAGGGCAAGGTTGATGGAACTACTGGGATGGGCAGGTGCTCTTTTGTCAGTTTTATGAAGCCATTCCTCAACAACTTTACTCTTTAATTGCTAATGTATATGCAAAAGATGAATCCTTTTGGGTTTAGTCTGTTTTAGGTGCAATTTTGCTACTTTATTAACATAGCTAATAAATTGTATAATGATTTTGCATCATAGTTAATAAACTTGGAATTATTATAATGATTTTGTGTAATAACTGGAGAAAGAATCTAGTTAGCTTCAAACTTTTAGCACCAATGTGTTTTTCTCAAAGGAATCTTCACATTGATTATGGATTGTGTAAGTTTAGGTTTGCCTTTTTTATTAAACAAATTGGTTTATGTGTAATAACTGAAGAATGCCTCTTCTGATTGGCTTCAAACCTTGAATGCTGGTGTATCTTAGAGAAAGGTTTGGATTGGTTTAGGACTCTGTGGTGCCAGTTTGGGAAAGTTGAAATCTTAGTAATAGTGCCATATTTTGTGAATGCCTCATTTGAGCAGCTTCAAATCTTCAACGTCAATAACTGCAGAATGGGACTTGTGAGTAACTTTAAACTTAAAATGCTGGTGTATTTTGGAATATTGGGCTTCCTGCAATAACTAGAGGAAACCTTTTCTGATTTCTTTTAACTTTTAAAGCTGACGTATCTTATGGCATGTTTGATCTGGTGTTGGGCAGCGTAGGTGCCAATTTGCTATTTACTTTGAAGAAATTGGGATTTTAGTTTCCATGGGCTATCTTTTGAATGCCTCTTCCATTTGGCTTCAGATTTTCAGTGCTATAACTATATTAGAAACTTATACCGCACTCTGTACTTCTTCTTTTACATACATTGAAGTAGAGGGAGCTGGGCTTATGGAACACAAGGGTACCTTTTTGGGTTGCTCAGTGACCACAACTCCTCTAATTTCTTTTTAGATTTGGTGTACATATGTATCTATATTCATCAGGAGGCACTAAACCCATAAGGATTAAACAGCACTTTAGGAATGAAAGGTGAGGGATGACCAGGTTAGATTTGAGGAAGGAGAGGATAGCTCCTGTTTCTTACATCAAGTATCCATCACCAGCATTATTGTGCCCTCTTCCTCTTACCTCTAGAAGAATGATGTATATACAGTATGCTTTGTTTTCAGTTCATTGTAAGGTGAGAGTTAGAGCTTTCAGTTGATATCTTAATGACAGATTTACAAATATTATGCAGTACAGTACATATAGTACTTTAAAACTAGCACATTGACATTATGAACCTACAGTAGACTGTAAATAATATTTTTCTTATATGAGAACTTTATCTTCTAAGTAATGTACTAAAATTATCTTATGAGACATACAATGGTTAATTATCATTATCTAATTTTTTGGGTTATGATTAAAAGCATAAGCTAAAAAATTAGTAGATTCAAAGAAAAAATAACAGACTAGAACTCAGTATTAAAACAAAATTTGTAATATGCTGTAGTTCTTGATTTATTCTTGCTGCTCAGATAATGTGAAAGCGCTGTATCGGCGTGGGCGAGCTTATGTCGAGGTCTTCAGTCCAGCCGAAGCTCAGAAAGACTTGGAGAAGGCTGCCAAGCTGGATGCCAGTGTAACACCTGGTTGTCGGAAGTTACTTTCTCGATTAGCAAAAATGGAATCAGAGAAAACTTTGCATGACAAAAATGTTTATAGTAAACTGTTCAGTTCTTCATAATTTTAATTTATAGAATAGATAGGGGAGAAATGTTGCAAATGTATGGAATAGGTGGTATTCTTTTAAAAGCAGCAAAGAATTTCTAGGAGGATAGCGAGGCTCAGGTTAGGGTATGTAGGAAAGAAGGGATCCATTTTCTAGTAAAAGTAGGCCTTAGGCAGGGATGACTGATGTCACCTTGATTATTTATCATATTTATAGATGGCGTTGTAAAAGAAGTGAATGCTAGGGTGTTGGGAAGATGTGGGATTAAAAGACAATGAATCTGATACAAAGTGGGAGTTATCACAGTTGCTCCTTGCTGATGCCAGTTCTCTAAGAGAGTCTGAAGAGAAGTTGTGAAGGTTAATGGATGATGAGTCTGGGAGGGAACATAAAAGAAAAAAATTAAAAGTGAACTTGGAAAAGATCAAAATGACAAGAATAAAAAAAGTTTGGGTAATGAAAAATTGAATAGTATAACATTGCAAGAAGGGAGTATGGAGGAAGTGAGTGTATTTACCATTGAGTCCTAGAGGTGGGAAGTACAGTGCCTGCACTTTAAAGGAGGGGTTTGGGATATTGGCTGTTTGGAGTGACATATAAACTGTCGTATCTGAGCACCTCGGCAAAGACAGTGAGTATGTGTGAATGATGGTGAAAGTGTTTCTTTTTTTTGGGTCAACTGCCTCGGTGGGAGACAGCCGATGTGTTGAAAAAAAAAATTGTGAGTGGACATGTTGACAGGTGAATCTTTGAAAGCCAAAGTGAATCATTAAATAAATGAAGAAAAAAAATGATATGTGGAGTATTGAGGCAAATGTGGAGAGAAAAGTTTATGGAGATCAAAAAAAAAAAAAAAGAAAAGGAATGTACTGGAGCATAGTAATATCAGTTCATTTATATGGGTGTGAGGCATGGGTTTTGAACACTTTGGTGACAAGTAGGTTGGAGGCACTGGAGATGTCATCTTTGAGAGTGATATGTGGTGCAAATATTTTGTAGAGAATTTGGAGCATAAAAGTCAAAAGACAGTGTGGGGTTATAACATTTACAGTGGGATTCAAGGAAACTAGTCAGCCTTACTTGTGGCCTGGAGGTGGAACGTACAGTGCCTGTACTCTGGTGAAGGGGTGAGGATGTTCCAGTTTGAAGGATCATTTGAATTGTGATATCTGTGCAATCTAGAAAGACTGCTATTGAATGAATGATGGTGAATGTTACCTTTTTATAGGTCACCCTACCTTGGCTGAAGACAGCCATTGTGTAAAAAAGGAAATATGTAAATGTACATGGAAGATATACTTAGCTACATATTACACTTGCAAACAAGCAAGAGCAAATTAAATCTATATTGGTTCTCATTTATATTGTTAAGCCTCACAGCCTTTATCTGTAAAATTGTACATCTCTTCCAGTATTCTTAGCATTTCTTCTAGTATTCTTAGCATTTCTTCCAGTCTTCTTAGCATTTCTTCTAGTATTCTTAGCATTTCTTCTAGTATTCTTAGCATTTCTTCTAGTATTCTTAGCATTTCTTCCAGTCTTCTTAGCATTTCTTCTAGTATTCTTAGCATTTTTTCCAGTCTTCTTAGCATTTCTTCTAGTATTCTTAACATCTCTTCCAGTCTTCTTAGCATTTCTTCTAGCATTCTTAGCATTTCTTCTAGCATTCTTAGCATTTCTTCTAGTATTCTTAGCATTTCTTCTAGTATTCTTAGCATTTCTTCCATTCTTCTTAGCATTTCTTCCATTCTTCTTAGCATTTCTTCTAGTATTCTTAGCTTTTCTTCTAGTATTCTTAGCATCTCTTCCATTCTTCTTAGCATTTCTTCTAGTATTATTAGCATTTCTTCCATTCTTCTTAGCATTTCTTCTAGTATTCTTAGCATTTCTTCTAGTATTCTTAGCATATCTTCCAGTATCCTTAGCATCTCTTCTAGTATTCTTAGCATCTCTTCTAGTATTCTTAGCATCTCTTCTAGTATTCTTAGCATCTCTTCTAGTATTCTTAGCATCTCTTCTAGTATTCTTAGCATCTCTTCTAGTATGCTTAGCATCTCTTCTAGTATTCTTAGCATCTCTTCTAGTATTCTTAGTATTTCTTCTAGTATTCTTAGCATCTCTTCTAGTATTCTTAGCATCTCTTCTAGTATTCTTAGCATCTCTTCTAGTATTCTTAGCATCTCTTCTAGTATTCTTAGCATCTCTTCTAGTATTCTTAGCATCTCTTCTAGTATTCTTAGCATCTCTTCTAGTATTCTTAGCATCTCTTCTAGTATTCTTAGCATCTCTTCCAGTATTTTTAACATCTCTTCTAGAATTCTTAGCATCTCTTCCAGTATTCTTAGCATCTCTTCCAGTATTCTTAGCATCTCTTCCAGTATTCTTTGCACTATTGCTTGAGAATGTGATTGAAAGTTCACAGAAGCTCTTGGAATTTATTTCCCTTTCAAAGTAGTTTAATTGCAATTGAAATTTTTGTTATTTTTTTAATATACAGGTACTTCGTGCCTAGCTCACATTGTAGAGATTTTTATAAACTTCCTTCTTTCAACACGTCGGCCGTTTCCCACCGAGGCAGGGTGGCCCAAAAGGAAAAACGAAAGTTTTTTCTTTTACATTTAGTAATACATGTATATACAGGAGAAGGGGTTACTAGCCCCTTGCTCCCGATTTTTATAAACATGTACTAATATATTCATTCATACATATTTTCATCATTTTCATAGTAGACTCAGCAATTATCACAACATACAGTGGAACCCCGGATTTCGTACTTAATCTGTTCCAGAAGGTTGTTCTAAATTCGAAAAGTGCTAAAACCGAAGTAATATTTCCCATAAGAAATAATGTAAATAGTACAATTAATCCGTTCCAGACACCCAAAAATATTCATACAAAATAATTTTTTTAAAGAATAACTATAGTTTTACATACAGAAAACAATGATAAATAAATATAAACATTACATACCTTTATTGAAGACTCTTGCTGGCATATTGAAGAAGGCGAGGAGAGAGAGAGTTGAGCTTATTGTTTGGAAGAAGAATCCCCCTCCATAAAGACTTTAGGTATCAAAGCCCTCTCTGGGGTTACTTCCCTTCTTTGTCTTTTACTGGCACTAGGACCAGCTTGAGAGTCACTGGACCCCTGTCACACAAAAAACTGTCCAGAGAGCTCTGTTTCTGGCGTCTCTTTAAGATTTGCCTGAAGTGGGACAAGGTTTTGTCACTGAACATTTTGCAGATATGGCTTGTTTCAGTTTGGTCAGGGTGATATTTTTCAACAAGACTTTGCAACTCATTCTACTTTGCACACATGTCCTTAATCACTGAAGAAGGCACCTTCTCCCCTCTCTCTTCCTCCTCCTCTGAAGCAATTTCCTCAGCTGCAGTCTGTTGCTGTTCCAGTTGAAGGTCTTGCAGCTCTTCAGTGGTTAGCTCTTCCCTGTGGTCCTCCACCAACTCTTCCACATCCTGGCCACTCACATCCAACCCCATGGACTTCCCCAAAGACACAATACATTCCACAACAGGCATAGGGTCGACAGGGTCAGCCTCAAACCTTTCAAAATCTTTGTCGAGGACACATTCTGGCCACAATTTTCTCCAAGTAGAGTTCAAAGTCCTGGAAGTCACTTCCTGCCAAGCCTTACCTATAAGGCTTATGCAATGGAGAATATTGAAGTGATCCCTTCAGAATTCTCTTAGGGTCAATTCAGTGTCCGAGGTCACTTCAAATCACCTTTGAAACATTGCTTTGGTGTAGAGTTTTTTGAAGTTAGAAATGACCTGCTGGTCCATGGGCTGGATGAGAGGAGTGGTGTTAGGAGGCAAGACCTTCACTGTTATAAAACTAAAATCCCTAAACAACTGGTCTTCCAAGTCTGGAGGAGGAGCAGGAGCATTGTCCAGTACCAGGAGGCACTTGAGTGGCAATTTATTTTCCAGGAGGTATTTTTTCACACTCGAGCCAAACACTTCATGGACCCAGTCAATGAAAATTTGCCTCGTGACCCATGCCTTATTATTAGCTTTCCACATCACACACAATTTACTCTTGACAACATTGTTTTTCTTGAACACACTGAGATTTTCAGAGTGATACACCAGTAAAGGCTTCACTTTGAAATCCCCACTAGCGTTACCACAGAACAAAAGAGTTAGCCTATTCTTCATTGGCTTGTGTCCTGGCAGTGCCTTTTCCTCCTTCGTGATGTAGGTCCTCTTTGGCAGTTTCTTCCAAAAGAGGCCTGTTTCGCCACAATTGAACACTTGTTGGGGGAGGAATCCTTCAGCCTCTACATACTCCTTGAATTCATCAACTAATTCTTTGGCCCCACGTTTGTCTGAACTTGCAGCCTCACCATGCTTTACAACACTGTGTATGCCACTATGCGTCTTGAATCTGTCGAACCAGCCTCTGCTGGCCTTAAATTCACTAACAGCAGCACTCATTCCAGGCATTTTCTTTACGAGATCCGCATGTAACTGCCTTGCCTTTTCGCAAATGATCAACTCCACAACACTATCTCCCACTAACTGTTTTTCGTTGATCCACACCAACAACAACTTCTCCACATCTTCGATTGTTTGTGATCTCTGTTTCGTTAGCATATTCACCACTTTCGCAACTTTAGCTTCCTTGATTTCTACTTTCTTTGCCAGGGAGGAAAAGATTGTTGATTTTGACTTCCCATACATCCTGGCAAGCTCGGCTAAACGTAAGCCACTTTCGTATTTTTCTACAATCTCTTTCTTTAATTCTATTGTGTTTCTCAATTTCTTTACCAAACGGCTGGCACTAAGAACTTTCTTTGGGCCCATGGTGGCTTATTTCGCAGTCACAATCAATAAACAAGCACAAAAATTGCGAAATGTTTCGGATGAATGCTCACTCAACCAGTGACAAAGCCAGACTGAGGCGGCATCCCGGCAGGTGGACATGTTTGATACATGCGATTATCTGGACAAGGTCCAAAATTTGAAGCAAAATTTTGCACAAAAAAGTATCTGAAATCTGAAAAGTCTGATATCCAGTGCGTGCAAAATTTGGGGTTCCACTGTATCTACAGTTGGCAGAGACCTGTATCCCAAAACACTTTATGTAATTATGTGTCTTATAAGTGAGCTTTGAAGCTCTTATAAAAAAAAGCCTTTAAATTATTTTTGATGCCTTGAAACTTTTAAAAATTAAACCTTAGATGGCACAACTATTAAAAAGAGGTATTATAATAGTTTCAATACTTTTCAGTGCAGCAGTGAATAACCTCATGTGGGTTTAGTATTTTATTGTAATGATAATTACAAGGCAGTGTAAAAAGAAGATAAACTTTATATTTTTCTTCTTTTTTTGGTCATCCTGCCTCGGTAGGAGACAGCCAGTGCATTAAAAATTACAAGGCAAAGTATGTGGAGAGAAATAGAAAAAAGAGAGAGGTTGATTGAGTAAGTGGCAAGGGAATGCAAAAATAGAGTTGATTAGAGAATGGTTAAGTCCTTATCAGTTTTCCTGAAATATTTTCGGAGAGAGAGAGAGAGATTAACCCTTTCGGGGTTTTGGTCGTACTAGTACGTCTTACGCACTGGGGTTATTGACGTACTAGTACGCCTAAATTCTAGCGCCCTCAAATCAAGCAGAAACAGGCTGTTAGGCCTAGATGTGATAGAATGGGTCTGTGCGGTCAGTGTGCGCAGTATAAAAAATTCCTGCACCACACAGTGCATAATGAGGAAAAAAAAACTCTGACCGTGTTTTTGGTTTAAAACAGCGACTTTGCAGTCTATTTTTGTATGGTATTTATGCTTGTATTCTCGTTTTCTTAGTCTCATTTTATAGAATAGATGATATATTACAGAAATAGAGATCATTTTGACTGGTTTCACGATGACAAAGTAGCGAAAATGTTCGATTTTGGCCGATGTTCAGGAGTAAACAAATCACACCATGCGTCCAATACACATCAACTGGAGAGTCTAATATTCTTGCACAAGTGTGCTGATATTATTTATACCATTTTTACAGTGATGCAGTTGTATACATAACAGTAAATCTTCTATTTTTTGAGAGAATAAAAATTCAAAATGGAAAGCAAAAGTAATGTAAGAGGGGCCTGGAGACGTGACTAATGAACAGAGAAGATGTTATTTTAGTGCCAAGAATGTCTGCCTTGTTTATTATGGACCCTATTTTGAAATTGGTATCGTTTGAAATTTGTGTGAAATTGGCCAAATTGCCATTTTCTGACTACTATTTTGGGTAGTTAAAATTGGTAAATAGGAGGTTTCTTGTACTCAATCGATAGAAGAAATGGAGTTCTAGCGAAATAGCTATAATTTTAGTAGACTGAAACATTGGAATGTGCCAAAAATAGGGCTCAAAGTGGGCGAAATCGCCGATGCGTAAGTGTCATGGCTACCGCTAACTTCGCGAAAGCATAATTCCGTTAGTTTTCGATCAAATTTCATAATTTTTGTGGCGTTATGATCGGAAAAAGATTCTCTATCATTCCATAAGAAAAAATATTTTTTTTTTTTTTTTTAAATTCGTGGACCCTGAGAACAAGTTTCAGAGACCCCTTGGACCCCCAAAGGGTTAATGAGTTGAGAAAGCCTGGGGAAGCAAATGGACTAATCAGCTGGAGTTACCATACTTGAAAGACGGACAGAATATTTTGAGGAGTGTTGAAATGTTGATAATGTAAGGGAAGCAGTGTTTTCATGCATTGGGCAAGAGTAAGGAAGAGCCAGAGGTGAATGTAAGGAAAGTGCACAGGGATGTCGGTAGAGTGAACATGGGTAGAGCAGCTGGGACAGATGGGATTAAGACTGAGATGGTAAAAGCGGGTGGGAATATAGTTTAGGAGTGGTTTGTGTATTTGTTCAATACATGCTTGATATGGAAGGAGGTACCTAAGGATTGGCATAGAGCATTCATAGTTCCTATGTCTAAGGAGAAAGAGAATAAGAGAATGTATAAAAATTATAGGGAAAATAAGTTTTTTGGGTATATTGGGTAAAGTGTAGTGTAATTATTATCAAAAAGAGGAAAAAGGAGTTTTTAGAAAGGGTAAGGAATGCATAGATCAGGTGTTTTCATTTAGGCATATAAATAAATAATCCTTAAAGGTAAAGAAGTATTTAGAAAAGGCCATTAACAATTCTGCATACTAAGAATCTTCGTTATGCTATGTGACCAGCTCCAGTTGCATATGGTGAATGTATATCGCATGTCTGAAATTACCGATAAACATAGTAAATTCACATAAAGCAAAACCACATAAAATTATTTAATTGGGGGATGGACAATGTTGGCAGATGGATCCATGAAAAATGAAGTGAACCATAGACTAGATGAAGGGGTGAAAAGGTAGGTGAAGTACCCACCTCTGTATGGTTGCAGGAGTTGAATCTTAGCTCCTGGCCCCACCTCTAGAGATAAATGTGGGAATGCACCAGAGTATAGTGGAGCAATAATAATAATAATAATAATGAGGAGGCTGGAGATATACAAAGACTGTGTAGGGTTAAGAAAGGTACAATTCACTGGGTGGAAAAGAAGTTAAGGCAATTTAGGCATATAGAGAGAATGGAAGAGACTAAAATTACCAAGGTGTAAAAATCCAGGGTTGAAAGGAAGAGGTGTAGTTGTGACCCCAGAAGCGTTAGATAGAGGATGTTGTTTTCAGTGATAGGGGCTTAAATATCCAACAGGTGTGTGTGTCAGCATGTTAGATAGGAGTGAGTGGAGACAAGTAGTTTTTAGAATTGATATACTGTTGGAGTGTGAGCAAGGTAACACTTATGAAGAGATTCAGGGAAACCAATTAGCCTGCACTCTGAAGGAGGGGTGATGTAGAATTGCAGAGGTCATTAGAATTGTGATGTTTGTGCCACTTGTGGCAACACAGCTGCTGAATGAATGATGGTGAATGTTTCATTTATGGGTCACCCTCCCTTGATGGCAGGTGGCTAGAGTGGGAAAAAATTACAAATATTGGCTTGATGCATATTTTGTGACAACAGTGTAATAATACAGAAATAATAGTACTTTTTTCATTTATATTTCTTATTTTGAACAAGGATGCAAGTAGCAAAACTGAGAAGTGTGAGAATTCTCAGTGTAAGGAGACATAGAGGTGAAAGAAATCTTGTAAACAAGAAATAAAAGTAACATGACTGGTAATAATAATAATATATAAAAACAAATGCTGCCATCGTATTGTTTTGTGAGAAGTGGCCAGTTTGGTTGAGTTATTGTAACTGTGATGTTAAGTGGCCTTGATGCTGTACTGGCCAAGTTAGTCTTTACAATTATACACTGACATGCTAGCTAATGTCAGTTTTACCTACTACCATAATTAAAATAATGTAATTTTAATAATACATGTATTCTTAAATATGTTAGCAGAAGGCTTTCTTTCATTTTAAAATAAAATACAGTGGTACCCTGAGTTTCATACTTTATTCGTTCCAGGAGGCTGTTCAAGTGCCGTTACCAAACGAATTTGTTCCCATAAGGATTAATGTAAATTAGATTAGTCTGTTTCAGACCCCCAAAAATACACTTACAAAAGCACTTACAATAATACACTTACATAATTGTTTGAGTTGGGAGCTGTACGAAACTCGGGGTACCACTGTACAGTGGACCCTCGGTTAACGAATACCCCGGAAATCGTGCAATTATGTAAGTATAATTTTGTAAGTTCTTGTGGAAGTGTATTTTTGGGGGTCTGAAATAGACTAACCTACGTGAAATTTTTCCTTAAGGGAGTAAATTCGTTCGGTAATGGCACTTGAGCAGACTTCAGGAGTGAAGTTTTTACGAAACTCGGGGGTCCACTGTACAGTTTTTCTAGGTAAAAATTTTTGCCAGTTATTGAAGACCCATCCTCAGAGACCCATTATTCTTACCTGAGACTTGTCTACCTTGCTTCATAGTCTACCATTGTGTACCTCATAGTCTACACAAGTTTCATACTTGTAATACAAATACAGTATATATAAACTATGGCTAGTTGTTAGTCAGCAATAACTGTCATTAATTGCTAACACGTCATTGTGTTCACAAATGAGAGCGGTGCAGTATTGTTTACTATAGGCAAGAATATACAATATATGATCATTAGTTTTTAAGTAACCCGGTAAGTTGTTATAAAGAATCCACACCCTATATTTCTTATACGAGTTAGTGCATCACCCTCGTGCATATTAGTGCAATTTGTATCAAATTTGTGTTGTTTATTCTGCTTAGCAAATATCATTGTGAAGCACATGTATATACACTTTAGACTAAGATTATTCCATGAATTGATGCATAAAGATGAATTTAAACTAAAAAATAACACAGCATACAAAACTGTAGCACTGAACAATATAGTGAGTGAAAAATAAATTGCAGTGGTAAAACATTTTGGATAAATCCTGCAAGCATAATGATCTGTTAGTTACCATGTTAGGTCCTCTGTTGTCATTTTCTAGTCAGACACTGGACACCATAAAATATATTGTACTGTACTCTTGTGAAGTATGGATTGTGACAGTGTTAAGGAATGCAAGAGTTGTATTTTAAAGCTTGTGTAGGTAAAGACGACACAAGTAGCGTGGAAGTGTTATTAACAGATGACATCTCGCTTCGACCCCAAGCTTTATAAAATCTTAATAAAGCTTGGACAACAAGCTTTATAAAATCTTAATAAAGCTTGGACAACAAGCTTTATAAAATCTTAATAAAGCTTGGACCCCAAGCTTTATAAAATCTTAATTAAGCTTAGACAACAAGCTTTATGAAATCTTGCCCAAGCTTGGAAACCAAGCAAAATATCTTCTTGTTGATGAAGTTTCCACACTTTGTCTCTCTTCTTTATATTGTGTGGGGATTTGTACCACCTGTACCCAGTTTACATTTTTAATTATAGTAAATGTTATGGAAAGACAGTATTGAGCACTAAAATAATAAACCTGGGTACTGGGTATTAGCTTTTACAATTCCACAACTAATCATAGAAGTAGAGAATAAGGTCAGTGCATGACAGCCACTACACTCATGAATGGGTTGAGTGGGGATTGCCTGATCAATCAGGCTATTGTTGCTTTTGCATTAACATGATGCTCATAAAATCGAGTATGGAACACATGTCATATCCTTAATACTGACAGTATCTCGTTGACTAACTAAGCTGTCAGTGTTAGCTGAAATAAAATAAATTATAACAACAGTATTATAATAATTTATTAGAATGGGCATTTAAATGTTCTTGTTTAGTTTTCGATTTATAAAATTAATATATTTATTGTGCTGTTTGTATAGTTTAGATATTTATGTTATCTAAATATTCTTAGAATATATGTTCAGGTCTGTTAAGTAATGTTTATACATTCACAGTAGTATACGTATTAGATTTAAAAAGTTTAAATTAAAATAGTCAAGAAATTATTTTAAGTATATATGTTATCATGTACAATGCCTGCACTTTAAAGGAGGGGTCTGAGATAGTGACAGCTGGGAGGGACTTTTCTCAGCTGTCGTATCTGAGCTCCTCTGCAAAGACAGTGATTATGTATGAGTGTGGTGAAAGTGTTGAATGATGATGAAAGTTTTTTCTTTTTGGGGATTTTCTTTCTTTTTGGGTCACCCTGCCTCGGTGGGAGACGGCCGACTTGTTGAAAAAAAAAAAAAAAAATCATGTACAGTGGTACCCCGGTTTACGATATTTTTTCGTTCCAGAATGCTGTTCAAGTGCCATTACCAAACGAATTTATCCCCATAAGGAATAATGTAAAATACATAGACTAGTCCTTTTAGACCCCCAAAAATACACTTACAAAAGCATTTAAAAAAATAAACTTACATAAAAGGGCGAGTTTGGAGACCATCGTAAACTGGGGTACCACTGTATCTCTCTCCTTCCACTCCAGAATGTGTATATTCAGTACTTTGAGGAGTTCCCAGTAATTTAAATGTACTATTGGCTCTCTGCATGCAGTAAATGATCTCCGTAGCTTTTCTATCTCTGATATCTCTCCTTCCTTGAACAGTCATCAACACTGAACAGTACTCTGAGCAAGAGCACAAATCATTTAAATAGTTTTATCATTGGCATTATTTCATTACTTTCCCCATGATTTTTCAGGCTTTTGCAACATTTGCTTTATTGCATTCTCTTAAGAGGTAGGTCAGCAAACATTACACAGTCATTATTATAATCATAACTAAGTGCTAAACCCATAAGGGTAATACAGCGCTGAAACATTACACAAGTCTTTTACATGTTCCTTATGTTATATTAGGTGGTCCTGCTGTGTTTTGTGTAGAAGTGAGCCTTTTTATCTCTTCATCCTTTATGTATCTTAGCAGTTTGAATTTGTTACCAATGAATATGTTGTTTTGTACTGCCCACTGAAAGACTGCTTATATCCTCATGTAATTTTTCCATATCATCTGCCAGGGTGACTTTCATGCTTATTTTTTATCATCTGCCAATGATGATACAAAGCTGTGCTGTGACTGGTCTTTATATCTATCTGCTATGAAGATGAAAAACAGTGAAGGCACTCGGATCATACCCTGAGGTACTGAGCATTCTTACTGTACTACTATTCTTTGTGTTTTATTCATCACAGTTGAATATCCATTTGCCTACTTTTCCTGTTAAGCCTATTGACCTCATTTTATGTGCTATCACACCATGATTGCATTTGTCAAATTCCTTTGCAAAATCCATGTAGACCATATCTGCATTTTCATTGTAGTGGTTTAGTAGTTGCAACAAACATGGCCTTGCTATAAATCCATGTTGGTTATGCAGATCATGTTTTTCCCCATAAAGTTTGTAATTTGGCATCCCTTCACAATAAGTGTCAGGGGCCCAAGACTGTTCATCTGCCTCCCAGCATACATAAAGGATATTACCAGTAGACCACTGGCTGTCTTCAAGAAGGCACTGGACAAGCACCTGAAGTCAATACCTGACCAGCTGGGCTGTGGCTCGTACATCGGTTTACATGCTGCCAACAGTAACAGCCTGGTCAATCAGGCCCTGAGCCACCATGAAGCCTGGTCACGGACTGGGCCGCGAGGGCATTGACCCTCAAAACAACCCCCAGGTATACTCTATGTATAATGTTAGTGCTACTGGTTTGTAATTTTTACCAGTGTTCTACTCCCTACTTTCCATCCCAGGACTCTAGTCCAGCTAACCGGTTTTCCTGAATCCCTACACAAAATATTTCCCTGCTCACACTCCAATGACTCCTTGTTGGTTTAGCACTTAGTTATGATTATAATAATAATGCTTACACTCCAATAGCACATCGTCCCAAAAACCATTGCATGAGCAATGGTTTTTGGGACATGCCTACTAGGTTTTTGGGACATGCCTACTAGGTTTTTGGGACATGCCTACTATGTGTCCAAGCCCCTTGAACACAAAACCTCCTTTACCCCCTCCCTCCATCCTTTCCTAGGATGACCCCACCCCACCTTCCCACCACTACAGATTGATGATGAAAGTTTTTTCTTTCATTTTGGGTCACGCTGCCTCGGTGGGAAACGGCCAACATGTTAAAAAAAAATTATTTTGCTGCATTAGATTTTTATCTCCACTATGTACTGTTTCTTTTGTGGTCATTGAGGTGAAGTGTTCTGGGCTCATGGAATAGAGTGATACTTGTTTTTGGATTGCACATTGACCATATCACATCTAGACTTTCTGTGGCAATGTTTTCCAAGTCTTCCTATCTATCCCTATATTTTTTTTAAATTTTTACCATTTTGTCTCTTGCTCTAGACATGTTTCTTATGCATCATTATTTCTGTCTCATTGTGTTATGTACCTTTATTTTTAACCTTTCAATATGTAATATGTCTTCATTTCCTCTTCCCACTTTTTATAAATATAAACTTGCTATAATGAATAGGTTAGGCCTGAATCTCCATATCACTTACATGGGAAAGGAGTAAAATTAAGATGCATATATTATTAACATTGTTTTCCAGAAATCTGATGAATAGGGCACATGCAACACAGGTATCTTCATTGCCAAAATGTTTCACCTCCTCAACAGGCTTCTTCATTCAAACACACATATAATAACAGTGGAAACATCAGTAGATTTGAGGTGATCAGTCTCTCAGCCTTGATAAGTGGTGGTCATTCTCTCAAAGCAGAGGCATGCAGCCATATGATTCTGCCTTCATTGAGGGACTGATTGTCTCAAAACTATTGTTTCTGCTGTGTCTAGCGTTATATTCTTCTGCATTCAGTTGAAGAAACCTTCAGCTCAAACTTTATTGCTTGTTTCTGCAATAGAGCTACCCTATTGTTGCACACCTCATATTCATCACCAGTCGGTATTGTATGTCATCAATAATGTACAGTGGAACCTCAGTTTCGTATGCCCTAGTTTGTACATAAAACTAGTTATTCTCTATAAAATGTATTTTTTGTTAATATTTTTGGGTGTCTGGAATGGATTAATTGGTTCCATTCCAGACACCCAAAAATATTAACAAAATATACATTTTATAGAGAATAACTATAGTCTGGGATAGTGACAATTTGAAGGGACTATTCTAACTGTCGTATCTGAGCACCTCTGCAAAGACTGATTATGTATGAGTGAGGTGAAAGTGTTGAATGAATGATGATGAAAGTATTTTCTTTTTGGGGATTTTCTTTCTTTTTGGGTCACCCTGCCTCAGTGAGAAATGGCAGACTTAAACTATAGTTTTACATACAAACTAGGGCATATGAAAACTGAGGTTCCACTGTATTTCCAGGGACTTTTAAGTAAAATAGACACATATTTTCATTGTGATGACATTATAATTGTTTTGTTAATACAGGTTAATTATATTCAAGTTTTTGCAGTATATATATTTATAAAAGTAATGACAGACTAAGGCTACTACTATGCTGCAAACAATCAATGAGATCATCTTGACTTGCTCTTATCTGCCTTCTTGTGTGCTTTCTTGTCTGTCTTTTTGTGTTGCTCTTGGTGTCTCAGCAGCTTCTTCTTGTGTTTGGCTGCTATTATCTCAGTGTATTTACGTTTCTGGTAACTGGAAAAAAATTAGTTATATTATTAACAAGATGAAGGACTGAACAAAGAAAAGAACAGGAAGCCAAGTGAAGGAAGTGGGTATAGGAAAAAGGAAGGAGTGCAGAAAAGAAATATGGGCTGAAGAGATGAGGTGAGAGAAGGTGATAGGGAAAAGATGAAGGCAGGAGAGAGAAGAGGTAAAAGAAGAGAGTTAGAGAAAGAATGGGAACTAAAGGAGTGAGGAGGAGGGAAGTTGATGTGGAGAGGTGAAACAAACAGGATAGAGAGAAAGATTAAAGGTAGGGTGCAAGGGAGGAAAATATAAGGGTGCAGGAAGGCAAAACAAGATGGCAGTTGACAGGAGATAATGGGAATATGAGTGTATAGTAAATATGAACTGCTTCCTTGCTTCCCTCTTATGCAATTCCTTCCATTATAGTAGTGGTATGTAAAACTGACAAAAAAAATTAGTAATACATACGCAACACTTGAGAATCTTTACAGTGGAGAAGTTTCAATAACTAGCGGCTTTATCAATCCAATACAGAGATGAAAAGATGTAATTTAAGGTGACCATATAACCCTAATAAGTTTTCATCCCTCAGCCTTGATAAATCTAAAGCAGTGGCACAAGGATGCAAACATATACCTAGAGACTGGCAAGGTGAAGCAGTTGAAGATGGCACTACAGGTGGGCAGAATGCACTAGCAAAAGTAGGTCATGCCAATATGTTAGGGCAAGTGTTAAAGAAAAGTTGTAAATGAAGCCAAGGTATTGACATGATCTACTTCCACTAGCGGGCCTTGCTCATCTGTGATGCCATCCTTAACCGTTGCACTGCATCTGTTTTTAAGATTTATCAATGCTGAGGAACAAAACACCTATCAAGACTGAAGGACTGATCACCTCAAGTTACTACATCAGGTCTTCCACCATTTATTCTCTGCATAGTAATGGACTGATAAAACCACTGGATGGTGAAACATCTCCACAATTAAGATACCAAAGTACTGCACCCCACATTCCCTTCTGCCTGAATTCATTCTTTACCCTTCACATTGTCCTGGTCCAGTTACAATTTTTTTCTTGCAGCCTATTCCTTCCCTTTTATTCTTCTCTTCAACACGCTGCACTTTTCTACCTGCATCTCTATATATATATATAGCTCATTTTTCTCTGCTCTTCCTAACTGATGTTTTTGATCCAATACTTAAAACTCATCACTTTACTTTGCCTCTTCCAAACTTATTTACCATATGTTATGACAAGCAAAACGCTTTGGTATCGAGGACCTTCCCTCCCATTCTGATCATCTTTTTTTCCAAAATTTAGCCAAATGGTACTTCACCCTCCACGACGCTGGGCAAATTTTCAAAACTCATTTTGGGGGGAAAATAGTGTCTTCGATGCCCTAAAATACAGTAATTCTAATTTTGAAGAAAACTGTTAAATCTACTATTTTTGTTTTTGTATTTGAAATATTTTGACTTAGGCTTAATGTAACCTCCTCATTTCCAAATTCTTATACTTAACTACTATTTACTTACCGTAGAGCTTCCTCATCATGAATAATTTCTTCAGCGAGGGTTCGTTTCCGCTCTTTCTTCGGAATTCGGGAGGAATAAAATTCAATGGGATTATCTACCACACGACCCAGGTGGAAATACTTAGGCAGCACCTATGGAGAGAATTTTTGTTACATTCCTGTTTGTACACATGTATTATAGAATTACATAACATTTATTTTTAACAAATTAAAACAAAAAACTTGAAAAACATATTGTACTAACTGTAAAATTATATATGTTAGTTATTTATAGCTTCAGAAACTATTCTATAAAATTCCCTACCACTTTTGATCAATACTGTATTTAGAAACATTGTTTACCATAAGCAAAAATTTCCATCCAGTGGATAAACTACAAGAGCTTAGCTTCAAATGTCTTGAATTATTGTGAAAGATGAATTTATATATTAATGAAGATTATTTAAACCATCAGTGTGAAACAATCCCTTAATAAGGAGGAGGTTACCTTGAAGCAGGTGAAGGGCCCTTGATCCAAGAAATTGGAGTTACACAACCTTCCCCTTCCTAGGGTTAAACCTGATTACCATCCATTACCCAGCTGTATAAGGTGATATCAAAAGGTTCCCAGACTCAAATTTTTGTATGCTTTCTAGGTGAAATATGGAAGAGGCGTAGATCACTGTGCAGTACACCCCTTTTTGAAGTAGTATGGCAAATTTCAGTGTAATTGGTCATTCTGTTGTTAGAAGAGTATTTTTCCATGTCAATGCATTGCTGCTATTTTTTTGTGTAACAATGGAATCTTTAAAAGAAAGAACAGTGTCTGTGTGAATCTGTTTCAAGTTCAGTGAAACTCACAAAATGTTTCAGTAAGCATTTGACAAAAAAGCAATGGGTCAGACACAATGTTTTGAATGGTTTTCTCAATTCAAAACAGGACATACATCAGATGAGGATGAAAAATGCTTTTGTCAAAAACAAACACCAACAATGAAAAAGCAAGAAAGTTAGCATGAAGATCATCATTAAGTTATCCAGAACATTTTAAAGTGCTGTGGGAATTTCTTATGGGTCATGTTAAAGCATTTTGACTGAAAATTTGAACATGAGGCGAGTGGCTACAACATTTGTGCCTTGCATGCTGACTCAAGACAAGACGTCACTTTCTGGCCAAAAACAACAGGACAGCCATCCCCAACCTCCCTACTCCTCAGATCTAGCCCCCTGAGATTGCTTTCTCTTCTCAAAAATTTAAAATGGCTCTGAAGGGACAGTTATTTAATGACATGGAGAGTCAAGCAGAATCCCAGACTGCTCTAGACACCATTAGGGAATTAGAGTTCCAAAAGTGTTTTGAGAAGTGGCAGAGGCACTAGGTTTAGTGTACAGCCTCCCAAGGAGAATACAGTGGTACCTCTACTTACAAGCAAAATTCGTTCCAGTCTGATATTCAAGTGCCGATACCGAAGGAATTTTTTCCCATAAGAAATAATGAAAATTAGGTTAATCCATTTCAGACCCCCAAAAATATACTTACAAAAGCACCTATAAAAATACACTTACATAATTGTTTGAGCTGCTCGTAAGTAGAGGTACCACTGTACTTCAAGAGAGACAACTTCAACTAGATGATTAAATAAGCCTATATATTTTTTTGTGACAGTCTAGGAACTTTTTGATAGCATCTCATATGACACCTATGGGTGTCCTATGAATATAACAAACCTTCATATCAGTGCTCTTGAAGTGCCTCTTGGGATCAAGAACAGAGCGCATCTGTAGCACCTCCAGGTCTCTCTTTACTTCCTCTGTCAACTCAGGAGCTTTCATATCAAACCATCCTGGGCCCTTCGTCTTCTCACGGTCCCGCTGCAATTAAAATATATTATTAAATTTTTTAAAGCTAATATAAAAACAGCAGAACTTATCTCAAAAGCTTATTTCCCACTTATAATTAGCCATGGGGAAGTGGAAAAGAAGTAACCCCTTCTCCTGTATAAATTACTAAATTTAAAAAGAAAAACTCTAGTTTTTCTTTTTAGGTCACCCTGCCTTGGTGGGATATGGCCAGTGTGTTAAAAAATAAAAACCATTGTAATACCACCCTCAATTCATTCTCTCAAAACATTTATCAATCATTTATATTCATTTACAAGTCAGAAATTTAGGAAGAAACATTTCAACACAGGGACTGCAGACAAATGGCAGCAGTGGTATAGCTATGGGGTAGCAGGAGAAGCAGTCACTCCTGAGCACATTCAATGCTCTTTTTTTTTTTTCTCTTCCTTTTTTCAGCTGTGTTCATTGTTAAACTATACTTTAGCTGTCTTTTTATTTCAAATACAAAATAACGTATGTACATATTGTAAAATCATAGTTTATAATAGTCTAGGAATTATAATGAATGTAAAATTATTTTATCAATATACAAAGTGGCTACTTTTTTCATATGCTGACTCCCCTCATGTTAAAACTGAAGAAGGGATGGGTGGGAAGTATAGTGCCTGCACTCTCAAGGAGGGGTAGAGATATTATTGCTCAGAGGATCATTCATTGAAAGACCTTAAGTCTTCCACTTTAGCCAGACTTCCCTGTATTGATTTTTGAAAGCAAGCTTTGAACTTTAGATGAATAATTCAATTTCCTAAAGATTATCACAAAGTGTTAAACAAGAGATGTGCAGGAACATATTGTCCCATTAACCTAATATAATAATTATCACCACCTCGTACCTCATTTCAGAAGATGAGCATGAGGGTGTTTTGTTTGTCAGAAGAAAGAGAAAAATAATGTGGGTGTTAAATCATACTGACTTACCAGTCAATGATACTGTGTATTATTGGCTCTACATCAGTAATTTCATATAAGTTGTACATAAGAAAAATTTTTGTCTAATACTTGTACTGATGTTTCACAATGAGCAATTATACTAGCTCATAAAAATATACATTACAATAAATAATAAACTTACTCTGCGTTGTTCCTTAGCCTTTTTTTTACCAATGAAGTATGGAGATACATGAGTTTCTTGCATAAACTCTGGTTTCAGCACAGCAGATGACTTCAGTATCTTTGCTATATGATTCTCTCTTTCTGTCTGTACATTGTCCTCCACTTCTAATTTTAACTCATCAGTTGCTTGGTGCCTGAAAGGAAGGAGAAATAATAACATATATTTATGCAATATTGCAATTTTTTCCAATCTTTATACATATTAATACAGTATTTTAAATGATTGAGGAAAATTTTAAAATATAAACAACCAACCATGACCTTAACCTGTGGTAAAGAAGTCATTAAGTAAATTTAATCATGGAAGCACTAAATCCATGTGCTAAATAGGATCAAATAGAGAACTCAAATAATTAAATGAGACAAATCATTACTTGGTAAGGTCTATGGCAGTTGAAGAGGCAGTGCAGATAAATTATGGTAAATGTTCTGAATCATAAACAAGACTACAACCACTGTATATTTTCAATTTTTTTTTTCAACAAACCGGCCATATCCCACAAACAGTTTGTTATTAACTGTTTCTTTAATATGTGACATCTTGCTCCTATGAAAATTATCATCATCATCATCATCAATGTAAGTACTAAACCCATAAGGATCATACAGTGCTGCAGTTCCTATCAAAAACTTCTACAATAATAAGAAAACTCACCTATTCTTAAATCGTGGGACAATCATCTTGGATTCCATTGAAATACTGCTTTCTGAAGTCAAATGTTTGACTTCCACTTTCTGAACAGATAACACTACTTTATGACCAATTAAAGATTGTAATACTTGCTCCCATTCACTACCATCCTCCTCTGCAGCATTAGCATTACCTGTAACATAAATAATGAATCAACCACTCTCAGCAGTCTTCAGTGGAAAATATAAACCATTACTAATTTCAAAAGCTGTTAAACCTACCAGAAAAAGATATGCCACTGTTTCAATATATTTGCTAACTAAAAGTGCTGCAGATTAATTTCAGCCATGAAGCCTGGAGTTAGGCTCTAACTTCCATACTTTCTGGACACACCTTCAGTGAAATGTGCCAAAACTGTATCTAAAAATATCACATGTTCATGCCATCCCACTAGGTCAATACCTTCATTCCAAGCTGGGTTATCATGGTGGAAAGCAAGCAATTACTGAATATACCACAAATTTAAAAATGGGACAACAAAAAATTACCCAATTTTATTAACACAGTTTATCAAATTACTGGTCATAAAGTTTATCAAATTATTGGTCATAAAGTAGTGTTATCTGTTCAGAAAGTGGAAGTCAAAATTACTGGTTGATAATATAAATGGGATTAAGTCAGGAGTATCTGAGAGAGTTAGAGCTAAGGAAGGGGTAGCAATAATGTTGAAGGATCAGTTATGGAAGGAAAAGAGGGAATATAAATGTGTAAATTCAAGGATTATGTGGATTAAAATAAGGGTCGGATTGCGAAAAATGGGTCATAATAAGCGTGTATGCACCTGGAGAAGAGAGGAGTGTAGAGGAGAGAGAGAGATTTTGGGAGATGTTAAGCGAATGTATAGGAACTTTTGAACCAAATGAGAGAGTAATTGTGGTAGGGGACCTAAATGCTAAAGTGGGAGAAACATGCAGAGAGGGTGTAGTAGGTAAGTTTGGGGTGCCAGGTGTAAATGATAATGGGAGCCCTTTGATTGAACTTTGTATAGAAAGGGGTTTAGTTATAGGTAATACATATTTTAAGAAAAAGAGGATAAATAAGTATACAAGATATGATGTAGGGCGTAATGACAGTAGTTTGTTGGACTATGTATTGGTAGATAAAAGACTGTTGAGTAGACTTCAGGATGTACATGTTTATAGAGGGCCACAGATATATCAGATCACTTTTTAGTTATAGCTACAGTGGGAGTAAAGGTAGATGGGATACAAGGAAAATAGAATCAGTAAGTAAAGAGAGGTGAGGGTTTATAAACTAAAAGAGGAGGCAGTTAGGGTAAGATATAAACAACTATTGGAGGATAGATGGGCTAGTGAGTGTAGGCAATGGGTCAAAATGTATGGGGTAGATTTAAAAATGTAGTGTTAGAGTGTTCAGCAGAAGTTTGTGGTTACAGGCGAGTGGGTGGGAGGGAAGAGGAGCGATGGTGGAATGATGATGTAAAGAGAGTAGTAAGGGAGAAAAAGTTAGCATATGAGAGGTTTTTACAAAGTAGAAGTGATGCAAGGAGGGAAGAGTATAGGAGAGAAAAAGAGGTTAAAAGAGTGGTGAAGCAATGTAAAAAGAGAGCAGATGAGAGATGGTGAGATGTTATCAGCAAATTTTGTTGAAAATAAGAAAAGTTTTGGAATGAGATTAATAGTTGAGGAAGCCTAGAGAACAAATGGATTTGACAGTTAAAAATAAGGAGGAGAGTTATTAAATGGAGAGTTAGAGGTATCGGGAAGATGGAGAGAATATTTTGAGGATTTGTTAAATGTTGATGAAGACAGGAAGCTGTGATTTCGTGTAGGGCAAGGAGGAATAACATCTTGTAGGAGTGTGAAGAGCCAGTTGTGGGTGTAGGGAAGTTCGTGAGGCAGTGGGTAGAATGAAAGGGGGTAAGGCAGCTGGGATTGATGGGATAAAGATAGAAATGTTAAAAGCAGGGTGACCCAAAAAGAAAGAACCAAATATAGTCCTGCAGTATTTCTTGTCATTCATGTATACTTATACATCTTATTTTTTATACCTTTATTCAGCTGTTTCTCCACTGTGTTGATACTCGAGAAGAATTTCTTGCGTGCCTGATCAGCAGAATGTGAGAGTATCAGCTCTTCTTTGAATAAAGTAACAAGTGCAGGCTTACACAGATGTCCATCTTCTTCCAAATCTTCATAACTCACTTTCTCAATCAGAATGCTCTTTCCCTGATCATCCGAAAATGCTGTCGTTCCCTGAAGATAATTTCAAAGCCTATGATCCAAGATGCTTGCTTTATTTTATGTATTAAAGTTTCACATACTTAATAAAGATGCTAAGTGACATTTAATATTTTCATTTAATTTTTTTTTTTTTTTCAACAAGTCGGCCGTCTCCCACCGAGGCAGGGTGGCCAAAAAAGAAAGAAAATCCCCAAAAAGAAAATACTTTCATCATCATTCAACACTTTCACCACACTCATACATAATCACTGTCTTTGCAGAGGAGCTCAGATATGACAGCTGAGAATAGTCCCTCCCAGCTGTCACTATCTCAGACCCCTCCTTTAAAGTGCAGGCATTGTACTTCCCATTTCCAGGACTCAAGTCCAACTAAATCAATTAAATGGTTTCCCTGAATCCCTTCACAAAATGTTACCTTGCTCACACTCCAACAGATCGTCATGTCCCAAAAACCATTCGTCTCCATTCACTCCTATCTAACACGCTCACACATGCTTGCTGGAAGTCCAAGCCCTCGCCCACAAAACCTCCTTTACCCCTTCCCTCCAACCTTTTCTAGGACGACCCTACCCCGCCTTCCTTCCCTACAGATTTATACGCTCTCCAAGTCATTCTACTTTGATCCATTCTCTCTAAAATGACCAAACCACCTCAACAACCCCTCTTCAGCCCTCTGACAAATACTTTTAGTAACTCCACACCTTCTCCTAATTTCCACATTCCGAATTTTCTGCATAATATTTACACCACACATTGCCCTTAGACAGGACATCTCCACTGCCTCCAGCCTCCTCCTCGCTGCAGCATTTGCAACCCATGCTTCACACCCATATGAGTGTTGGTACCACTATACTTTCGTACATTCCCTTCTTTGCCTCCATGGATAACGTTTTTTGTCTCCACAGATACCTCAATGCACCACTCACCTTTTTTCCTTCATCAATTCTATGGTTAACCTCATCCTTCATAAACCCATCCGCTGACACGTCAACTCCCAAATATCTGAAAACATTTACTTCTTCCATAATCCCTCTCTCCAATGTGATATCCAATTTTTCTTTATTTAAATCGTTTGATACCCTCATCACCTTACTCTTATCTATGTTCACTTTTAACTTTCTACCTTTACACACTCTCCCAAACTCGTCCACTAACCTTTGCAACTTTTCTTTAGAATCTCCCATAAGCACAGTATCATCAGCAAAAAGTAACTGTGTCAACTCCCATTTTGCATTTAATTCTCCATAATTTAATCCCACCCTCTCCCCAACACCCTAGCATTTACTTCTTTTACAACCCCATCTATAAATATATTAAACAACCATGGTGACATTACACATCCCTGTCTAAGACCTACTTTTACCGGGAAGTAATCTCCCTCTCTCCTACACACCCTAACCTGAGCCTCACTATCCTCATAAAAACTCTTTACAGCCTTCAATAACTTACTACCTATTCCATACACTTGCAACATTTGCCACATTGCTCCCCTATCCACTCTATCATATGCCTTTTCTAAATCCATAAATGCAATAAAAACTTCTCTACCTTTATCTAAATACTGTTCACATATATGCTTCACTGTAAACACTTGATCTACACATCCCCTACCCACTCTAAAGCCTCCTTGCTCATCTGCAATCCTACTCTCTGTCTTACCTCTAATTCTTTCAATAATAACCCTGCCATACACTTTACCTGGTATACTCAGTAAACTTATTCCCCTATAATTTTTCACTCTTTTATCCCCCTTTCCTTTATATAAAGGAACTATACATGCTCTCTGCCAATCCCTAGGTACTTTCCCCTCTTTCATACATTTATTAAACAAAAATACCAACCACTCCAGCACTATATCCCCCCCTGCTTTTAACATTTCTGTCATGATTCCGTCAATTCCAGCTGCTTTACCCCCTTTCATTCTACGTAATGCCTCACGCACCTCCCCCACACTCACATCCTGCTCTTCTTCACTCCTAAACGATGTTGTACCTCCCTGGCCAGTACATGAAATTACCGCCTCCCTCTTTTCATCATCATTTAATAATATTTTTTAATGCATTAAACATTTTTTAAATGCAGATTAAAGAATGTAGGGGATGCCAAGTGTATTGAATAAATAATAAATCTCAAAGTATCTTCCCAAATAACAAAGTGAATAACTGTCAAGTATTCAAGCACCGTTGAAGTCTGGATTTTTACAAACTTGTGTAGGTGATACAAAGAATGTGATTCTACACAAACAGTATTTAAATAAATGGCAAATCTTCTTGTACTCTCAGTATACAAATGTATATTTAGAAGATGCAAGTGATTCTACACACAAGTCTTTGTTTCCAAAATGTATGAAAATTAGTTTAGTGATGTAAAATGTTATAAACAGTATATATATCACCTCTTCAAGTAGCTCCTTAATACTGATATTGAGTTCCCGGAATATATGGGCTTGCTTGGCTTCTAACTCTTTCTCTGCTCTTGTGAAAAGTCCTCCTGCCTTCAAGGGATCACCATTGTGCTTCTCAAACTGTATATATGCCAACCATAGTCCTGTGTTTTCAAGAAAAATACACATTCAGAATGAGTATCATTTAAAACAAATCACATAACAGGGATATACAATTCAAGTTTAAGAGTGGCTGGTATTCTGTGAAGTTTGCTGTATATGACAACCGAAAGATAAATCATAATATATATGTGATTACCTATTTGTGAGTCCCTATCTGTAGCTACTTGAGCAGAGCTATACTCAGGATGTCTCTGTCTTCAGTATTTAATCTGTATAATTTAATTTTTTTTTAAATTTCAGTAGTTGTTGCATTACCTTCTGTTTTATTCCATTCCAGCTTGTTATCATTGTGTTCAACATATCAACAGCAATCAATACATTTAAATGAAAACAGTTGGTTAAATGGGAATCAACAATGCACATGTGACAATTCGCAGAAGCAAAATGAGACTGATTATTTCCCTTCTTGTGATACTGCAAGGACCATGGCAGGCGAGTTTCATTCTTATACCATCACAGGGTGGTGCCTGCCTTACTTAAATTCCCCCTAATAGTAAAAACATGCATGAATGCATCACACTCCAGCACGTTACCACCTCAACTGCTACATTTTTTTGTTAACATACCAAGAATGAAGTGCTGGAGTTTACCTGCTAGTTACCACTTTTCTACTTTTTTTTACCAATTAAAATGCAAAGGAAAATTTTTCTTCTCTGTGTCAGCTTGCCTGGATAGGAAACAGCTGTAATGTCATAGAAAAAAAATGGATACAAAATTTTCAACAATGAATTAGTATTAAAAGTGTGATGCTAATGGAAACAAAATTTACTTTGCAAGTTTTTATTATTAATGAAGTACTACTGTATATGAAAAAGTAAACTGACTTTGAGCAGTTTTACTGACAAGATTAGCCAACTCGAAAAGTATTGTTCTTCGGTTCTTCCTCAATATAAAAACATCAAAATGATTATTGTTTTACCAAAATATATTGAAAATTTGTTCTAAGAACAAGTTACATTATATTAATATTCAAACTTTACCTGGGTGTTTTGCTCCATGTTGCTGAAGAGCATTATTAAATATATCTCTGATGTTCTCCACACTGATTTTAACTTGTGCCAGCTCAAGCTCTACCATGAGGGCATGAAGTTTTGCAGTAAATGGTGGTCTCCAACATAACTTCTGGTATAACTTGCGAGCGCGCTCAATACCTAGAAAGAAAACAATTTTTTTTTTTTTCAACAAGTCGGCCGTCTCCCACCGAGGCAGGGTGACCCAAAAAGAAAGAAAATCCCCAAAAAGAAAATACTTTCATCATCATTCAACACTTTCACCACACTCATACATAATCACTGTCTTTGCAGAGGCGCTCAGATACAACAGCTGAGAATAGTCCCTCCAAGCTGTCACTATCCCAGACCCCTCTTTTAAAGTGCAGGCATTGTACTTCCCATTTCCAGGACTCAAGTCCAACTAAATCAATTAACTGGTTTCCCTGAATCCCTTCACAAAATGTTACCCTGCTCACACTCCAACAGATCGTCATGTCCCAAAAACCATTCGTCTCCATTCACTCCTATGTAACATGCTCACACATGCTTATTGGAAGTCTAAGCCCCTCGCCCACAAAACCTCCTTTACTCCCTCCCCTCCAACCTTTTCTAGGACGACCCCTACCCCGCCTTCCTTCCCTACAGATTTATACGCTCTCCAAGTCATTCTACTTTGATCCATTCTCTCTAAATGACCAAACCACCTCAACAACCCTCTTCAGCCCTCTGACAAATACTTTTAGTAACTCCACATCTTCTCCTAATTTCCACATTCCGAATTTTCTGCATAATATTTACACCACACATTGCCCTTAGACAGGACATCTCCACTGCCTCCAGCCTCCTCCTCGCTGCAGCATTTGCAACCCATGCTTCACACCCATATAAGAGTGTTGGTACCACTATACTTTCGTACATTCCCTTCTTTGCCTCCATGGATAACGTTTTTTGTCTCCACAGATACCTCAACACACCACTCACTTTTTTTTCCTTCATCAATTCTATGGTTAACCTCATCCTTCATAAACCCATCCGCTGACACGTCAACTCCCAAATATCTGAAAACATTTACTTCTTCCATAATCCCTCTCTCCAATGTGATATCCAATTTTTCTTTATTTAAATCGTTTGATACCCTCATCACCTTACTCTTATCTATGTTCACTTTCAACTTTCTACCTTTACACACTCTCCCAAACTCGTCCACTAACCTTTGCAACTTTTCTTTAGAATCTCCCATAAGCACAGTATCATCAGCAAAAAGTAACTGTCAATTCCCATTTTGCATTTAATTCCCCATAATTTAATCCCACCCCTCTCCCCAACACCCTAGCATTTACTTCTTTTACAACCCCATCTATAAATATATTAAACAACCATGGTGACATTACACAACCCTGTCTAAGACCTACTTTTACCGTGAAGTAATCTCCCTCTCTCCTACACACCCTAACCTGAGCCTCACTATCCTCATAAAAACTCTTTACAGCCTTCAGTAATTTACTACCTATTCCATACACTTGCAACATTTTCCACATTGCTCCCCTATCCACTCTATCATATGCCTTTTCTAAATCCATAAATGCAATGAAAACTTCTCTACATATATGCTTCACTGTAAACACTTGATCTACACATCCCCTACCCACTCTAAAGCCTCCTTGCTCATCTGCAATCCTACTCTCTGTCTTACCTCTAATTCTTTCAATAATAACCCTGCCATACACTTTACCTGGTATACTCAGTAAACTTCTTTCTTCTTTCAACACGTCGGCTGTTTCCCACCATGGCAGGGTGGCCCAAAAAGAAAAACAAAAGTTTCTCCTTTTACATTTAGTAATATATACAGGAGAAGGGGTTACTAGCCCCTTGCTCCTGGCATTTTAGTCGCTTCTTACGACACGCATGGCTTACTTATTCCCCTATAATTTTTACACTCTCTTTTATCCCCCTTCTCTTTATATAAAGGAACTATACATGCTCTCTGCCAATCCCTAGGTACCTTCCCCTCTTTCATACATTCATTAAACAAAAATACCAACCACTCCAGCACTATATCCCCCCTTGCTTTTAACATTTCTGTCATGATCCTGTCAGTTCCAGCTGCTTTACCCCCTTTCATTCTATGTAATGCCTCACGCACCTCCCCCACACTCACATCCTGCTCTTCTTCACTCCTAAACGATGTTGTACCTCCCTGGCCAGTACATGAAATTACCGCCTCCTTTTTTTTCATCGACATTTAAAAGTTCCTCAAAATATTCCCGCCATCTACCCAATACCTCCAGCTCCCCATCTACTAACTCCCCTACTCTGTTTTTAACTGACAAATCCATTCGTTCCCTAGGCTTTCTTACCTTGTTTATCTCACTCCAAAATTTTTCTTGTAAAGAAAACAATTACAGTAATAATTTTGTACTTCATTATATAAATTATGACAGAACTATTTAAAACCAATATGCAAGAAAACTTTACGTTTGATTTAAATCATTTTCTGTATACGTATACAAAAAAATAAATGGAATTCATGTAATTTTCCCTGTCATACCTGGAGTATACTTGGAGGAGGTTTCGGGGGTCAATGCCCCCGCAGCCCAGTCATGAGTACAGTAACACAATGAAAAACATCTATCATACTTTATAAGCTGCTTGATAACTGACCCCGAAAAACCAAGAGTTTGATCCTACCTTAATGTATTTCCACGTTTGTGCATTAAAGCGTTTCTACTTGTAATATGCTTCACAGACCTTTGCACAATAAAGAAGACAATTTTTTTTACTATAAATTGGTGCCTGTTTTTGCTGTAAGAAAGAGGTAATATACTGTTTGAAGCCTAAACATCCTTTCTACAAAATTTAACATCTATTACCTTATCTTCAAAACCTGGTTTTATATTAAGCAATTCTTTATCTGGTGTACGAATACTACTGTAGAGCCAAAGATAATGTAAACAACTGCCAATTCCAACATAGTGAGTGTACCCATGCTTACAGCAGGTATACATAACACTCATTCCTCCCAACAATGACACTACACATAAGCAACTTCTTTCTTTCTTTCAACACGTCGGCCGTTTCCCACCGAAGCGGGGTGGCCCAAAAGGAAAAACGAAAAGTTTCTCCTTTTACATTTAGTAATATATTCAGGAGAAGGGGTTAACATAAGCAACTTTTTTTTTTTTTTTTTTTTCAACAAGTCGGCTGTCTCCCACCGAGGCAGGGTGACCCAAAAAGAAAGAAAATCCCCAAAAAGAAAATACTTTCATCATCATTCAACACTTTCACCACACTCATACATAATCACTGTCTTTGCAGAGGAGCTCAGATACGACAGCTGAGAAAAGTCCCTCCCAGCTGTCACTATCTCAGACCCCTCCTTTAAAGTGCAGGCATTGTACTTCCCATTTCCAGGACTCAAGTCCAATTAAATCAATTAACTGGTTTCCTGAATCCCTTCACAAAATGTTACCCTGCTCACACTCCAACAGATCGTCATGTCCCAAAACCATTCGTCTCCATTCACTCCTATCTAACACGTCACACATGCTTGCTGGAAGTCCAAGCCTCGCCCACAAAACCTCCTTTTCCCCTTCCCTCCAACCTTTTCTAGGACGACCCCTACCCCGCCTTCCTTCCCTACAGATTTATACGCTCTCCAAGTCATTGTACTTTGATCCATTCTCTCTAAATGACCAAACCACCTCAACAACCCCTCTTCAGCCC
>WNWK01001090.1:0-223291 GCA_009830355.1 Cherax destructor | reverse complement strand
AAAACAATTACAGTAATAATTTTGTACTTCATTATATAAATTATGACAGAACTATTTAAAACCAATATGCAAGAAAACTTTACGTTTGATTTAAATCATTTTCTGTATACGTATAACAAAAATAAATGGAATTCATGTAATTTTCCTGTCATACCTGGAGTATACTTGGAGGAGGTTTCGGGGTCAATGCCCCGCAGCCCAGTCATGAGTACAGTAACACAATGAAAAACATCTATCATACTTTATAAGCTGCTTGATAACTGACCCCAAAAACCAAGAGTTTGATCCTACCTTAATGTATTTCCACGTTTGTGCATTAAAGCGTTTCTACTTGTAATATGCTTCACAGACCTTTGCACAATAAAGAAGACAATTTTTTACTATAAATTGGTGCCTGTTTTTGCTGTAAGAAAGAGGTAATATACTGTTTGAAGCCTAAACATCCTTTCTACAAAATTTAACATCTATTACCTTATCTTCAAAACCTGGTTTTATATTAAGCAATTCTTTATCTGGTGTACGAATACTACTGTAGAGCCAAAGATAATGTAAACAACTGCCAATTCCAACATAGTGAGTGTACCCATGCTTACAGCAGGTATACATAACACTCATTCCTCCCAACAATGACACTACACATAAGCAACTTCTTTCTTTCTTTCAACACGTCGGCCGTTTCCCACCGAAGCGGGGTGGCCCAAAAGGAAAAACGAAAAGTTTCTCCTTTTACATTTAGTAATATATTCAGGAGAAGGGGTTAACATAAGCAACTTTTTTTTTTTTTTTTTCAACAAGTCGGCTGTCTCCCACCGAGGCAGGGTGACCCAAAAAGAAAGAAAATCCCCAAAAGAAAATACTTTCATCATCATTCAACACTTTCACCACACTCATACATAATCACTGTCTTTGCAGAGGAGCTCAGATACGACAGCTGAGAAAAGTCCCTCCCAGCTGTCACTATCTCAGACCCCTCCTTTAAAGTGCAGGCATTGTACTTCCCATTTCCAGGACTCAAGTCCAATTAAATCAATTAACTGGTTTCCTGAATCCCTTCACAAAATGTTACCCTGCTCACACTCCAACAGATCGTCATGTCCCAAAACCATTCGTCTCCATTCACTCCTATCTAACACGCTCACACATGCTTGCTGGAAGTCCAAGCCTCGCCCACAAAACCTCCTTTTCCCTTCCCTCCAACCTTTTCTAGGACGACCCCTACCCCGCCTTCCTTCCCCTACAGATTTATACGCTCTCCAAGTCATTGTACTTTGATCCATTCTCTCTAAATGACCAAACCACCTCAACAACCCTCTTCAGCCCTCTGACAAATACTTTTAGTAACTCCACACCTTCTCCTAATTTCCACATTCGAATTTTCTGCATAATATTTACACCACACATTGCCCTTAGACAGGACATCTCCACTGCCTCCAGCCTCCTCCTCACTGCAGCATTTGCAACCCATGCTTCACACCCATATAAGAGTGTTGGTACCACTATACTTTCGTACATTCCTTCTTTGCCTCCATGGATAACGTTTTTGTCTCCACAGATACCTCAATGCACCACTCACCTTTTTTCCTTCATCAATTCTATGGTTAACCTCATCCTTCATAAACCCATCCGCTGACACGTCAACACCCAAATATCTGAAAACATTTACTTCTTCCATAATCCCTCTCTCCAATGTGATATCCAATTTTTCTTTATTTAAATCGTTTGATACCCTCATCACCTTACTCTTATCTATGTTCACTTTTAACTTTCTACCTTTACACACTCTCCCAAACTCGTCCACTAACCTTTGCAACTTTTCTTTAGAATCTCCCATAAGCACAGTATCATCAGCAAAAAGTAACTGTGTCAACTCCCATTTTGCATTTAATTCTCCATAATTTAATCCCACCCCTCTCCCCAACACCCTAGCATTTACTTCTTTTACAACCCCATCTATAAATACAGTGGTACCTCGACTTACGATATTTTTTCATTCCAGAATGCTGTTCAAGTGTCATTTCCAAACGAATTTATCTCCTTAAGAAATGTTGTAAAATAGACTAGTCCTTTTAGACCCCCAAAATTACACTTACAAAAGCATTTAAAAAAATAAACTTACATACAAGGGTGAGTTTGGGGACCATCGTAAGTCGAGGTACCACTGTTAAACAACCATGGTGACATTACACATCCCTGTCTAAGACCTACTTTTACCGGGAAGTAATCTCCCTCTCTCCTACACACCCTAACCTGAGCCTCACTATCCTCATAAAAACTCTTTACAGCCTTCAGTAACTTACTACCTATTCCATACACTTGCAACATTTGCCACATTGCTCCCCTATCCACTCTATCATATGCCTTTTCTAAATCCATAAATGCAATAAAAACTTCTCTACCTTTATCTAAGTACTGTTCACATATATGCTTCACTGTAAACACTTGATCTACACATCCCCTACCCACTCTAAAGCCTCCTTGCTCATCTGCAATCCTACTCTCTGTCTTACCTCTAATTCTTTCAATAATAACCCTGCCATACACTTTACCTGGTATACTCAGTAAACTTATTCCCCTATAATTTTTACACTCTCTTTTATCCCCCTTCCCTTTATATAAAGGAACTATACATGCTCTCTGCCAATCCCTAGGTACCTTCCCTCTTTCATACATTTATTAAACAAAAATACCAACCACTCCAGCACTATATCCCCCTGCTTTTAACATTTCTGTCATGATTCCGTCAATTCCAGCTGCTTTACCCCTTTCATTCTAAGTAATGCCTCACGCACCTCCCCACACTCACATCCTGCTCTTCTTCACTCCTAAACGATGTTGTACCTCCCTGGCCAGTACATGAAATTACCGCCTCCCTTTTTCATCGACATTTAAAAGTTCCTCAAAATATTCCCGCCATCTACCCAATACCTCCAGCTCCCCATCTACTAACTCCCCTACTCTGTTTTTAACTGACAAATCCATTCGTTCCCTAGGCTTTCTTACCTTGTTTATTTCACTCCAAAATTTTTCTTGTTTTCAGCAAAATTTCTTGACAGAGCCTCTCCCATTCTTTCATCCGCTCTTCTTTTGCACTCTCTCACCACTCTCTTCACCTTTCTTTTACTTTCCATATAATCTGCTCTTCTATTAACACTTCTGTTTTGTAAAAACCTCTCATAAGCTACCTTTTCTCTTTTATCACACCCTTTACTTCTTCATTCCACCACTCACTCCTCTTTCCTCCTGCACCCACCCTCCTATAGCCACAAACTTCTGCCCCACATTCTAATACTGCATTTTTAAAACTATCCCAACTCTCTTCAACCCCCACTACTCCTACTTGCACTAGCCCACCTTTCTGCCAATAGTTGCTTATATCTCACCCTAACTTCCTCCTCCCTTAGTTTATACACTTTTACCTCTCTCTTACTTGCTGTTGCCATTTTCTTTTGTCCCATCTACCTTTTACTCTAACTGTAGCTACAACCAAATAATGATCTGATATATCCGTTGCCCCTCTATAAACATGTACATCCTGAAGCCTACTCCTCAACCTTTTATCCACCAATACATAATCCAACAAACTACTTTCCTTACGTGCTATATCATACCTTGTATATTTATTTATCCTCTTTTTCATAAAATATGTATTACTTATTACCAAACCTCTTTCTACACATAGCTCAATTAATGGTTCCCCATTTACATTTACCCCTGGCACCCCAAATTTACCTACTACTCCATCCACAACATTTTTACCCACTTTAGCATTAAGATCCCCAACCACAATTACTCTCTCACTTGGTTCAAAACTCCCACACACTCACTCAACATTTCCCAAAATCTCTCTCTCCCTCTACACTTCTCTCTTCTCCAGGTGCATAAACACTTACTATAACCCACTTTTCACATCCAACCTTTATTTTACTCCACATAATCCTTGAATTTATACATTTATATTCCTTCTTCACCTGCCATAACTGATTATTCAACATTATTGCCACTCCTTCTTTAGCTCTAACTCTATTTGAAACCCCTGATCTAATCCCATTTATTTCTCCCCACTGAAACTCTCCTACCCCTTCAGCTTTGTCTCACTTAAAGCCAGGACATCCAGCTTCTTTTCATTCATAACATCTACAATCATCTCTTTCTTATCATTCGCACAACATCCACGCACATTCAAACATCCCACTTTGACGGTTTCTTCTTCTTCTTTTTAGTAAGCTATACAGGAAAAGGGTTACTAGCCCATTGTTCCCGGCATTTTAGTTGACTTTTACAACACGCATGGCTTACGGAGGAAAGATTCTTATTCCACTTCCCCATGGATATGAAAGGGAAAAGCAATAAGAACAAGAACTATTAAGATAAAATCAAAGAAAACTCAGATGAGTGTGTATACATAAACGTGTACATGTTTGCGTAGTGTGACCTAAGTGTAAGTATAAGTAGCAAGACGTACCTGAAATCTTGCATGTTTATGAGACAGAAAAAAAAAAAAAAAAAAAAAAAGACACCAGCAATCCTACCATCATGTAAAACAGTTTCAGGTTTCTGTTTCACAGTCACCTGGCAGGATGGTAGTACCTCCCTGGGTGGTTGCTGTCTACCAACCTACTACCTACATAAGCAACTTACCCATATAAATTTCTGAAAAGTGGTCAAGTAAAAAGTTTCAAGTTATCATGTGTTTAGATAAAGTACTTACCTCTTTGAAGACCAGTCTCTTTCAGATACTGAACCCTCATTCCCTGAGACACTGTAGTATCCTCATGATCAAGAGCCTGGAGAAATAACTTGGTCCTCAAACTGTCATTTGTCATATGCTTGGTCATCACCAACCATGCCTGGAGACCACAATCACCCTTCATCAAAGCAGCCACTTTGTTAAATTCTGCCAATATTAAAACTAAAGTAAATGATTTCTTGCTGAAAATTCTGCTCAAGCTGTGTGCAGAGTCATATGAAATAAACTGGAACAAGGAAGAGAAAGCAACAATGGGGAATCATGGTCTCTGTATAACAGTCCCCCTGAAAAGGAAAAACTTATATGTATAAATTGTGCAAAAAAGATAGCAACTTTAGATATCTGAATCACTTCAGATATCTAAATTAAAAATCCTTTACTCATAAGGAATTATTTGAATGATGCATGAATAATCAAAGATTACAGTTAATGCAATATTTCAATAAAATTTATGAAGCCTCTTATACATACAGTGGTCCCTCGGTTTTCGTGCATCTCCAAACTCGAACATCTATATATTTATAGATGGGGTTGTAAGAGAAGTGAATGCGAGGGTCTTGGCAAGAGGTGTGGGGTTAAAAGATGAAGAATCAAATACAAAGTGGGAGTTGTCACAGTTGCTTTTTGCTGATGACACTGTGCTTTTGGGAGTTTCTGAAGAGAAGTTGCAGAGGTTGGTGGATGAATTTGGTAGGGTGTGTAAAAGAAGAAAATTGAAAGTGAATATAGGAAAGAGTAAGGTGATGAGGATAACAAAAAGAATAGGTGACGAAAGATTGGATATCAGATTGGAGGGAGAGAGTATGGAGGAGGTGAATGTATTCAGATATTTGGGAGTGGACATGTCAGCAGATGGGTCTATGAAGGATGAGGTGAATCATAGAATTGATGAGGGGAAAAGGGTGAGTGGAGCACTTCGGAGTCTGTGGAGACAAAGAACCTTGTCCATGGAAGTAAAGAGGGGAATGTATGAGAGTATAGTTATACCAACGCTCTTATATGGGTGTGAAGCATGGGTGATGAATGTTGCAACGAGGAGAAGGCTGGAGGCAGTGGAGATGTCATGTCTGAGGTCAATGTGTGGTGTGAATATAATGCAGAGAATTCGGAGTTTGGAAATTAGGAGGAGGTGCGGGATTACCAAAACGATTGTCCAGAGAGCTGAGGAGGGGTTGTTGAGGTGGTTTGGACATGTAGAGAGAACGGAACGAGACAGAGTGACTTCAAGAGTGTATAAATCTGTAGTGGAGGGAAGGCGGGATAGGGGTCGGCCTAGGAAAGGTTGGAGGGAGGGGTAAAGGAAGTTTTGTGTGCGAGGGCTTGGACTTCCAGCAAGCATGTGTGAGCGTGTTTGATAGGAGTGAATGGAGGCATATGGTTTTTAATACTTGACGTGCTGTTGGAGTGTGAGCAAAGTAACATTTATGAAGGGATTCAGGGAAACCGGCAGGCCGGACTTGAGTTCTGGAGATGGGAAGTACAGTGCCGGCACTCTGAAGGAGGGGTGTTAATGTTGCAGTTTTATAACTGTAGTGTAAAGCACCCCTCTGGCAAGACAGTGATGGAGTGAATGATGATGAAAGTTTTTCTTTTTCGGGCCACCCTGCCTTGGTGGGAATCGGCCGATGTGTTAATAAAAAAAAAAAAAAATTTTGTAAGTGCTGTTGCAAGTGTATTTTTGGGGGTCTGAAATAGACTAATCTACGTGACATTATTTCTTAAGGAAGTAAATTCGTTCGGTAATGGCACTTGAGCAGCATTCTGGAACGAATTTTCGGCGAAAACCGAGGGACCACTGTACAGTATAGCACTTTGACAAGACTTTAGCTAAAGACCTTTGGATCCACACACACATACTTGCTGTGTCCCTGTATTGCTTGTACAGGTTTGACAAAGCTCCTGGAGAACAAACTGTAGTCACACTGAACGTCTCATTAGTTGCACAAGTGTTCTTTTGCCTACGTTACTGTCGATAATTCTACCAATATTTTTTATAACAAAATTGTAGAAAAATCATTCTTTTGACCTTGTGAACCAAACCCATAAGAGAAGAATGTCTATATTTTATTAAATATCACTGTATTCACACATGAATATTGATCTTCATAAGAAGGATAAACTTGGGAAAATACTTTGAGTTGTGGAAACTTGATGCCATTTTCAAAAATATACTATAACTCGTTTGTTTTTTTAGTTTGTTTTGGAGGCCTCACTATTACTGGCATTCATAAGAAAACTAAAAGGAAGAGAGATGTAGATTTGAGAAATACACTGAACACATTTTTACAAAAATTTCAACTTGAGGAACATAAGCAATGTTAAAGGAAAGTTGGCACTCTAAAAGAAAAAATCCATTATTTTTAACCAATTTGGACATAAAAAAAATAAATAAGAGTGCACTAAATAAGCTGCATACAAAAAAAAAGAATAATGTTGATCAAAAACAACTAATAACTAATAAAATTCAAAATATAACCAATACTGTAGTTTTAAATGTACAATTAAAACAAAGCAAGATCTGAAAAAATACACGGAAGATAAGGAATATGGCTACAGCATATACAGAGGTCTTACTGTAATTGTAACTGCAAAACTATTACATATACAGTGGTCCCTCGGTTTTCGCCGAAAATTCGTTCCAGAATGCTGCTCAAGTGCCATTACCGAACGAATTTACTTCCTTAAGAAATAATGTCACGTAGGTTAGTCTATTTCAGACCCCCAAAAATACACTTGCAACAGTACTTACGAAAATACACTTATATAAATGTTCGAGTTTGGAGATGCACGAAAACTGAGGGACCACTGTACAGTGGACCCTCGCTATTCGAACACTCCAAAACTCACCCTTTTATGTAAGTTTATTATTGTAACTGCTTTTATAAGTGTATTTTTGGGAGTCTGAAATGGACTAATCTAATTTACATCATTCCTTATGGGAATAAATTCATTTGGTAACAGCACTTGAACAGCATTCTGGAATGAGGGTGAGTTTTAGTGTTCGAATAGCGAGGGTCCACTGTAGTTTAAATAAAGAAAAATTCAGCTGTTGGTAAGTTGTTCTATATTTTAGGATCTACATGAAACAAGTTTCTACAGAAAGTTGTTTGCCCTCAAGGAACATTAAAGAGATACAATACAACATCTATTTCTTGTGTTGTGTCTATGGGATCTATTATGGTCTTCAAGAAATAGTCTTTGTTACACAAACAACCCGCACATAGAAGAATGAAACTTATGGCAACGTTTCGGTCCAACTTGGACCATTAACTAGTTACACAGAAGCACAAAACATCATCATAGATTTCATTCCCCTAGGTGCGGACTGTGTGTATTGTTCCAGTCACAATACTGTGCCTTTTTATACTTTATAGGTTTTTTTTATAATAACTGCTTAGGATTTTATAAATAATGAATGCACAAATGTGTTTATGAAGCACTTACACAACATGACAGTTCGGGAGATTTAAATAATTTTATAAAATAACATCCACTGAAGTAAAGAAACTGAGGATAATATGTACATAGTGTAAATTAAGAATAACAACATAACCTGGCAAAAATCATGTAATGTGTGGAAGGAAAAAAATTACATTTGGGAGAAATAACATGCATTATACAGAATATTACACTTCAAATGAATACTACCAAATCGTGTTTTGGGAACATTTTAAGGGAGAGGATACAAGAATAGTGTTCTGACATCATACATATTAAGTGCAGTAAATGATAATGATTTTTTTTTTTTTTTTTTTTTTCAACAAGTCGGCCGTCTCCCACCGAGGCAGGGTGACCCAAAAAGAAAGAAAATCCCCAAAAAGAAAAAACTTTCATCATCATTCAACACTTTCACCACACTCATACATAATCGCTGTCTTTGCAGAGGAGCTCAGATACTACAGCTGAGAAAAGTCCCTCCCAGCTGTCACTATCTCAGACCCCTCCTTTAAAGTGCAGGCATTGTACTTCCCATTTCCAGGACTCAAGTCCAACTAAATCAATTAACTGGTTTCCCTGAATCCCTTCACACAATGTTACCCTGCTCACACTCCAACAGATCGTCATGTCCCAAAACCATTCGTCTCCATTCACTCCTATCTAACACGCTCACACATGCTTGCTGGAAGTCCAAGCCCTCGCCCACAAAACCTCCTTTACCCCTTCCCTCCAACCTTTTCTAGGACGACCCCTACCCCGCCTTCCTTCCCTACAGATTTATACGCTCTCCAAGTCATTCTACTTTGATCCATTCTCTCTAAATGACCAAACCACCTCAACAACCCCTCTTCAGCCCTCTGACAAATACTTTTAGTAACTCCACACCTTCTCCTAATTTCCACATTCCAATTTTCTGCATAATATTTACACCACACATTGCCCTTAGACAGGACATCTCCACTGCCTCCAGCCTCCTCCTCGCTGCAGCATTTGCAACCCATGCTTCACACCCATATAAGAGTGTTGGTACCACTATACTTTCGTACATTCCCTTCTTTGCCTCCATGGATAACGTTTTTGTCTCCACAGATACCTCAATGCACCACTCACCTTTTTTCCTTCATCAATTCTATGGTTAACCTCATCCTTCATAAACCCATCTGCTGACACATCAACTCCCAAATATCTGAAAACATTTACTTCTTCCATAATCCCTCTCTCCAATGTGATATCCAATTTTCTTTATTTAAATCGTTTTGATACCCTCATCACCTTACTCTTATCTATGTTCACTTTTAACTTTCTACCTTTACACACTCTCCCAAACTCGTCCACTAACCTTTGCAACTTTTCTTTAGAATCTCCCATAAGCACAGTATCATCAGCAAAAAGTAACTGTGTCAACTCCCATTTTGCATTTAATTCTCCATAATTTAATCCCACCCCTCTCCCCAACACCCTAGCATTTACTTCTTTTACAACCCCATCTATAAATATATTAAACAACCATGGTGACATTACACAACCCTGTCTAAGACCTACTTTTACCGGGAAGTAATCTCCCTCTCTCCTACACACCCTAACCTGAGCCTCACTATCCTCATAAAAACTCTTTACAGCCTTCAGCAACTTACTACCTATTCCATACACTTGCAACATTTGCCACATTGCTCCCCTATCCACTCTATCATATGCCTTTTCTAAATCCATAAATGCAATAAAAACTTCTCTACCTTTATCTAAATATTTTTTTTTATTTTTATTAACACATCGGCCGATTCCCACCAAGGCAGGGTGGCCCGAAAAAGAAAAACTTTCATCATCATTCACTCCATCACTGTCTTGCCAGAAGGGTGCTTTACACTACAGTTATAAAACTGCAACATTTACACCCCTCCTTCAGAGTGCTGGCACTGTACTTCCCATCTCCAGAACTCAAGTCCGGCCTGCCGGTTTCCTGAATCCCTTCATAAATGTTACTTTGCTCACACTCCAACAGCACGTCAAGTATTAAAAACCATATGCCTCCATTCACTCCTATCAAATACGCTCACACATGCTTGCTGGAAATCCAAGCCCCTCGCACACAAAACTTCCTTTACCCCCCCTCCAACCTTTCCTAGGCCGACCCCTACCCCGCCTTCCTCCACTACAGATTTATACACTCTCGAAGTCACTCTGTCTCGTTCCATTCTCTCTACATGTCCAAACCACCTCAACAACCCCTCCTCAGCTCTCTGGACAATCGTTTGGTAATCCCGCACCTCCTCCTAATTTCCAAACTCCGAATTCTTTGCATTATATTCACACCACACATTGACCTCAGACATGACATCTCCACTGCCTCCAGCCTTCTCCTCGTTGCAACATTCATCACCCATGCTTCACACCCATATAAGAGCGTTGGTATAACTATACTCTCATACATTCCCTCTTTACTTCCATGGACAAGGTTCTTTGTCTCCACAGACTCCAAGTGCTCCACTCACCCTTTTCCCTCATCAATTCTATGATTCACCTCATCCTTCATAGACCCATCCGCCGACATGTCCACTCCCAAATATCTGAATACATTCACCTCCTCCATACTCTCTCCCTCCAATCTGATATCCAATCTTTCGTCACCTATTCTTTTTGTTATCCTCATCACCTTACTCTTTCCTATATTCACTTTCAATTTTCTTCTTTACACACCCTACCAAATTCATCCACCAACCTCTGCAGCTTCTCTTCAGAATCTCCCAAAAGCACAGTGTCATCAGCAAAAAGCAACTGTGACAACTCCCACTTTGTATTTGCTTCTTTATCTTTTAGCCCAACACCTCTTGCCAAGACCCTCGCATTCACTTCTCTTACAACCCCATCTATAAATATATTGAACAACCACGGTGACATCACACATCCTTGTCTAAGGCCCACTTTTACTGGGAAATAGTCCCTTCCCTCCTACACACTCTAACCTGAGCCTCACTATCCTCATAAAAACTCTTCACTGCTTTCAGTAACCTTCCTCCTATTCCATACACCTGCAACATCTGCCACATTGCCCCCTATCTACCCTATCATACGCCTTTTCCAAATCCATAAATGCCACAAAAACATCTTTACCCTTATCCAAATACTGTTCACCTATATGTTTCACTGTAAACACTTGGTCTACACACCCCTACCTTTCCTAAAGCCCCCTTGTTCATCTGCTATCCTGCTTTCTGTTTTACTCTTAATTCTTTCAATAATAACTCTACCATACACTTTACCAGGTACACTCAACAGACTTATTCCCCTATAATTTTTGCACTCTCTTTTGTCCCCTTTGCCTTTATACAAAGGAACAATACACGCTCTCTGCCAATCCCTAGGTACCTTACCCTCTTCCATACATTTATTAAATAATAGCACCAACCACTCCAAAATTATATCCCCACCTGCTTTTAACATTTCTATCTTTATCCCATCAATCCCAGCTGCCTTACCCCCTTTCATTCTACCCACTGCCTCACGAACTTCCCTACACCCACAACTGGCTCTTCCACACTCCTACAAGATGTTATTCCTCCTTGCCCTACACACGAAATCACAGCTTCCCTGTCTTCATCAACATTTAACAAATCCTCAAAATATTCTCTCCATCTTCCCGATACCTCTAACTCTCCATATAATAATTCTCCTCTCCTATTTTTAACTGTCAAATCCATTTGTTCTCTAGGCTTCCTCAACTTATTAATCTCATTCCAAAACTTTTTCTTATTTTCAACAAAATTTGCTGATAACATCTCACCCACTCTCTCATCTGCTCTCTTTTTACATTGCTTCACCACTCTTTTAACCTCTCGTTTTCTCTCCATATACTCTTCCCTCCTTGCATCACTTCTACTTTGTAAAAACCTCTCATATGCTAACTTTTTCTCCCTTACTACTCTCTTTACATCATCATTCCACCAATCGCTCCTCTTCCCTCCCGCACCCACTCGCCTGTAACCACAAACTTCTGCTGAACACTCTAACACTACATTTTTAAATCTACCCCATACATTTTCGACCCCATTGCCTACACTCTCACTAGCCCATCTATCCTCCAATAGTTGTTTATATCTTACCCTAACTGCCTCCTCTTTTAGTTTATAAACCTTCACCTCTCTTTTACTTACTGATTCTATTTTCCTTGTATCCCATCTACCTTTTACTCCCACTGTAGCTATAACTAAAAAGTGATCTGATTATCTAAATACTGTTCACATATATGCTTCACTGTAAACACTTGATCTACACATCCCCTACCCACTCTAAAGCCTCCTTGCTCATCTGCAATCCTACTCTCTGTCTTACCTCTAATTCTTTCAATAATAACCCTGCCATACACTTTACCTGGTATACTCAGTAAACTTATTCCCCTATAATTTTTACACTCTCTTTTATCCCCCTTCCCTTTATATAAAGGAACTATACATGCTCGCTGCCAATCCCTAGGTACCTTCCCTCTTTCATACATTTATTAAACAAAAATACCAACCACTCCAGCACTATATCCCCCTGCTTTTAACATTTCTGTCATGATTCCGTCAATTCCAGCTGCTTTACCCCTTTCATTCTACGTAATGCCTCACGCACCTCCCCCACACTCACATCCTGCTCTTCTTCACTCCTAAACGATGTTGTACCTCCCTGGCCAGTACATGAAATTATCGCCTCCCTCTTTTCATCGACATTTAAAAGTTCCTCAAAATATTCCCGCCATCTACCCAATACCTCCAGCTCCCCATCTACTAACTCCCTACTCTGTTTTTAACTGACAAATCCATTCGTCCCTAGGCTTTCTTACCTTGTTTATCTCACTCCAAAATTTTTCTTGTTTTCAGCAAAATTTCTTGACAGATCCTCTCCCATTCTTTCATCCGCTCTTCTTTTGCACTCTCTCACCACTCTCTTCACCTTTCTTTTACTCTCCATATACTCTGCTCTTCTACTAACACTTCTGTTTTGTAAAACCTCTCATAAGCTACCTTTTTCTCTTTATCACACCCTTTACTTCTTCATTCCACCACTCACTCCTCTTTCCTCCTGCACCCACCCTCCTATAACCACAAACTTCTGCCCCACATTCTAATACTGCATTTTTAAAACTATCCCAACTCTCTTCAACCCCCACTACTCCTACTTGCACTAGCCCACCTTTCTGCCAATAGTTGCTTATATCTCACCCTAACTTCCTCCTCCCTTAGTTTATACACTTTTACCTCTCTCTTACTTGCTGTTGCCATTTTCCTTTTGTCCCATCTACCTTTTACTCTAACTGTAGCTACAACCAAATAATGATCTGATATATCCGTTGCCCCTCTATAAACATGTACATCCTGAAGCCTACTCATCAACCTTTTATCCACCAATACATAATCCAACAAACTACTTTCCTTACGTGCTATATCATACCTTGTATATTTATTTATCCTCTTTTTCATAAAATATGTATTACTTATTACCAAACCTCTTTCTACACATAGCTCAATTAATGGCTCCCCATTTACATTTACCCTGGCACCCCAAATTTACCTACTACTCCATCCACAACATTTTTACCCACTTTAGCATTAAGATCCCCAACCACAATTACTCTCTCACTTGGTTCAAAACTCCCACACACTCACTCAACATTTCCCAAAATCTCTCTCTCTCTTCTACACTTCTCTCTTCTCCAGGTGCATAAACACTTACTATAACCCACTTTTCACATCCAACCTTTATTTTACTCCACATAATCCTTGAATTTATACATTTATATTCCTTCTTTACCTGCCATAACTGATTATTCAACATTATTGCCACTCCTTCTTTAGCTCTAACTCTATTTGAAACCCCTGATCTAATCCCATTTATTTCTCCCCACTGAAACTCTCCTACCCCCTTCAGCTTTGTCTCACTTAAAGCCAGGACATCCAGCTTCTTTTCATTCATAACATCTACAATCATCTCTTTCTTATCATTCGCACAACATCCACGCACATTCAAACATCCCACTTTGACGATTTCTTCTTCTTCTTTTTAGTAAGCTATACAGGAAAAGGGGTTACTAGCCCATTGTTCCCGGCATTTTAGTTGACTTTTACAACACGCATGGCTTACGGAGGAAAGATTCTTATTCCACTTCCCCATGGATATGAAAGGGAAAAGCAATAAGAACAAGAACTATTAAGATAAAATCAAAGAAAACTCAGATGAGTGTGTATACAATAAACGTGTACATGTTTGCGTAGTGTGACCTAAGTGTAAGTAGAAGTAGCAAGACGTACCTGAAATCTTGCATGTTTATGAGACAGAAAAAAGACACCAGCAATCCTACCATCATGTAAAACAGTTTCAGGTTTCTGTTTCACAGTCACCTGGCAGGATGGTAGTACCTCCCTGAGTGGTTGCTGTCTATATATGGTTGCTGTCTGATAATGTAGAAGCAGCTGGACACTTACCGTACACAATTTACAGACAAACAAGTGATAAAAGGAGCTGTTCTCTGACTAAACAACCCATCTCTATGGCAAGCGAGGTTTGGAAAATAGAGAATCAAGAATTAGCAACAAGCCACTGAATATATGGATCACGTATTTAGATACCTCATGCGGATAAATATCTCAAAAGCACTTTAAATACCTTCCATCATCTGCTTATTACTTAATTTTCTGATGACGAGCTGTACAAACTTCAAGCGCAGATGTGCTGCTTCTGGGTGACATTTGATTGCCTCTTCCAAAACAGATTGTATTTCATTGATGGGCAGTGACATCTCACACATCACCTGACACTGATGAATGACAGTTGTTATATAGGATTCACACACAAAACATTATTTCAATCAATGTTTGCACAAAAAACAAAGCAAATGCTAAATAAAAATTACTTTCAAATCCCAAACATAAACCTTCTAGCATCTGACTTAAAAAAAAATACAGTACTGTATATATTTATATGTCTTTCTAGAGCATTAACTTATGATTTAGGAAGAAAATTATTTGAAACATAAAAATTTATACCCAAAAAATACTAATTAGAAAAATTCTGGGAGCAAAACTATGCAAAGATTTTGCAAACTTGAATTATAGTTGGTGTGTAAATCAATCCTTAGAAATACACTGTACTGTACTAGAAGTGTTTGCATTTTCTGAACTTATAAAGAAATGATTACAGTTACAGTAATTAAATTAAATATCTTTCTACAAAAGCTATCAAACCTTTGATCAAAATATAGATAACTCATGGTTGTCAGTCTATAATCACCGACTTATACTGTCATATAGATAATGTCTCTATCCACACTGACAGCAGAGCGGAAACATGAAGTATTCAAATTATCTAATTTACACAGTATTTTAAGCTTCATTATATATAAATATATTTGAAAACTAAACAATCATATTTACAAAGCTAAACAGCTTTGATACTGACATATCTTCTTCTTTCAACACGTCGGCCGTTTCCCACCGAGGCAGGGTGGCCCAAAAGGAAAAACGAAAGTTTCTCCTTTTACATTTAGTAATATATACAGGAGAAGGGGTTACTAGCTCCTTGCTCCCGGCATTTTAGTCGCCTCTTACGACACGCATGGCTTACAGAGGAAGAATTCTGTTCCACTTCCCCATGGAGATAAGAATAGGAACAAGAACTAGTAAGAAAATAGAAGAAAACCCAAAGGGGTGTGTGTATATATATGCTTATACATGAATGTGTAGTGTGACCTAAGTGTAAGTAGAAGTAGCAAGATGTACCTGAAATCTTGTATGTTTATGAGACAGAAAAAAGACACCAGCAATCCTACCATCATGTAAAATAATTACAGGCTTTCGTTTTACACTCACTTGGCAGGACGGTAGTACCTCCCTGGGTGGTTGCTGTCTACCAACCTACTACCTAGGTGATACTGACACATTTTAAATAAAAAAAAAACTTACCAAAACAAAGAAACTGAGCGGAGATAATACATCTGGGTGTGTCTCATAAAAACTAATCAGCTTCTTGAATATGAGGTCAGTCATGTCTGCTGCACCCCAGCACTGGTACATTAGTGGCAAAAGTTCTTCAATATAGGTATTTAAAAAGCTTCCTCCAATTACTCTCATGGCTTCATCAAATGCCAACATAATACATTCCAGCTGTTGAAGATATTGTCAGGAGTAAATTTCATTACAAATTTTATGCTGATAGATCATTTGCTTTGTCTCAATTCAAGATTATTAACTACAAAATCTAACATTTTGCAGTTCGAGAACTAAAAATAGAGATGAGGAACACATTCTATAACGTACAATCAAAAAAATATAAAGTGTTGAGAGAAACAGTGCTAGTTTCTGAAAGACATCAAAATTTAGAGGTAATAATAATAAAAAGACAAAATGAAATAGAATATATACTTTAAATATGTTGTGAAATCAATCAATGTATATATTTAGGTTAAACATCATGCAATAAGAGGCAAAAAATAAGGTAGTACATGGTAGAAAAGTGACTAGAACCTTGAGAAGGCTTACAAAAGGTAGTGATGTGGTAAGTGCAGTGCAGTACAGTACAGTATACAAAGATGATTGAATGAAATTATGCTTTTGCTAACCTTGACCTATGAGAGTGAGACCTATGAATGTGACCTAGGTAGGAAATGACAAATAAGCAATAAAGAGGTGAAGACAGTGTGACGTAAAAGGGATCACAGATGAGGTGTGTGGGGCCAGCAAAGACATACTATATTATGGTTCAAATATATGGAGAGAATGGTGGTATGTACATAAGAAAGATATGCAAAAGTGAACTTCATAGAAGGAAATGGAGGATAACTGAACAGACAGACTTTATGAAGGCATCAGTAATTTAGAACAGGTCTATGAGGTTGTGATGAGGCTACCTAAATGCCTTCATGCTAGTGCCACCTATTTGAAGGCAGAGTTTCTGGAAAAACAAGGTATCATAGATCAGGGTCAGTGCCAGAACTTCTGTAATGGTGCATCTGGAGGGAGGGGGGTGAATTAGGTGGGGCTATCTGGTTGGAAGGGGGCTAGGAGACCTGTTCCGAAGCAGCATTATTATTACCATTTTTATTTGTGGGGCAGAAGGGATTCTTGGGGGCTGAAGCCCCCCCTCCTTGTCACTGCTGCTGTCAAAGATAGATACAGAAAAATAGAAGAGAAAGTAAAATTTGTTAAAGAGGAAATGCAGAAGTGAACATGAAATAGAACTAAATGTCCATGCAATGTCAATACAGCCAAAGAAAAAAAATCATTGGGAAGGGGTTAACATTTTATTTGCACTGTACTGTAATTCTTCCAAGGGTGTATAAGACTAACCAGTCCATTATATAGATTGATTTCTGCAAATGGAACACCCTATATGAGAAAATATAAGAAAAATTTAAGTGACATGAAAAATTATTACTAACCATTTCCATTGGACTCGTGTTTCTAGGCAGATTAGGGATATCAACTTTGTTATCTATGACATTTTCTGTTTTCATATCAGAAACTACTCTCTCAATAGTTTGATCTGTATGTAGAACACTGCCCACATTACTAGCTTCTTTGTTGCTTTTTGTCTTATCCACATCATCTTCACAATCTGAGCCATCATCTTCATCATCTACAGAAGCTTCTGAATCATTCTCCTCACTCTCTGCAAGGTCTTCACTTTTTGTTTTGTATTCTTTATTACACTTTTCAGTTTCTGCTGCCTCCTCATTATCAGTATCAACTGCAATGCCTTCTTCCTCTTTCTCATAATTGTCTATTTTTTCTTTATTCACTTTTCTGTCAGCTACTTCTTTATTTCTGTCAGTAGTTACATTGTTTTCTAGTACAATATCACTTTCTTGTCCTTCACATTTGACTAGCGTCAAGCCAAAAGCCATTCTCTGAGCCTTGAGTTTCCACACACCAGCAGTGTTAGGGAACTTAACACAAACATCTCTGAAACAAAGAACGTGGCAAGATTTTATGAGAATGATTGAGGGTAAAGATGTTAGGTAGTTGCTAATAAGAGATAGAGCCTATGTATAGGAAGAGACTAATAAGCCTGGTGTAATATTAGTCTGAATGCAGAAAAACAGGACAATGCAAGTTTTAATATTGTAACGGAGAAATGCTAGTAGGTACAAAGCAAGACATTTCTGGCTATTTCTTGAAATTTCCTAAGATGAAATAAATAATAAAATACAGAGCAATAGAAATAAATAATTTACAGTACTTGAAATAAAGAAAACTAGAGTTGGTGGTGAAATTTTGATGATGAGTGGAATAAGGAGATGTAAGAGTTAAGCAAATAAAAGTAATTCTACACAATTATTGCATCATATAACATGACATACATATAGCTTTCCCAGCAAGACATTCTTAATAAAATAATAAAGACAAAAAGATAAAAGATCAAATTGAAAGATAGCTTTCAGATGCAAACTCAAGCTTACCTGTAAATTTCATCTCGTAAAGTGTGAGCAAACTCGTGTTTATCAGCTACTTGGTAGAGTTGCAGGTACAACTCTGGATCAGGGAGTGAAGTGACAGCATCTTGGTATACTGCCTTGGCAACTGCACAGTTCAGCACCTATTTCCAACATATAACCTCTTAGGAATACACTATATTCAGAATCTTAATCTAGGCAAAAGCTCTTAGGAATACAGTACAGTGGTACCTCAGGTTACGAACTTAATTCGTTCCAGAAGGCTGTTCGAGTGCCGATACCAAACAAATTTGTTCCCATAAGGAATAATGTAAATTAGATTATGTAATTCGTTTCAGACCACCAAAAATATACTTACAACAGCACTTACAAAAATACACTTACATAATTGTTCGAGTTGGGAGCTGTTCATATGCCGAGGTACCACTGTACAGCCTCTCCTCACATAACGACGGAGTTCCGTTCCTTAGACCACGTCATTAAACGAATTCGTCGCTAAGTGAAGAGCATACTATAATGGTAGTGAGTTTACATCAACTATCTTTGATATTGTTTTAATGTCACCTTTGTACCATTTATAACATTTCTGGTATATTTTTAAATGTTTATACAGCAGTGTACTGTACAGTGGACCCCCAGATTTCGTCAATATAATTCTTTCCAGAAGGCTGCTCGAGTTCTGTTACCAAACGAATTTGTTCCCATAAGGACAAATGTAAATTAGATTAGTTCGTTTCAGACCCCCAAAAATACACTTACAAAAGCACTTACAAAAATACACTTATATAATTGTTCAAGTTGGGAGCTGTACGAAATCCGGGGTACCACTGTATTGTACTTTTGTTTGAAATATGATAAAATCCCTACCTTCTCACGATTCTTTGCAATGACTTCCTCCAAGCCAGTACTGTTGCCGTTCTTCATCTTATTCACTAGTGATTCAACATACAGCAGCTCAAGACGAAATAGCTGGAAATATATTATCTGCATTTAGTCTTAAAGAAAACCTGGTTGGAGAGTTTTCATCACTCTCTTAGTAAACAGAGCACTGAGCCTCCACCTCTCCTTGCACTGAAGGACCCACACAAATTTAGTGCTTCATACAAATATAATACAGTAGTATTATATTTAGCCTTCCTCTCTAGTCAAAAAGTTCACATGTGCAGCTCAAAATCTGCATGCATTGTACTACATTCCAAAACATTTGCATTGTACTACATTCTAAAACATTTGCATTATTCTCAATTTAAACATTTGCTTATTTATCAAGAGAATTGGCTACCTTTAGAGGAAATATATAAATCACAATTGAAAATCGTATATACAGTACTCCACAAAAATTTTCCCTTCTTACAAGTACACAGAGTGGAGCCTCTACTCTGTGCTGCTTTAACCAAAAAGCTGATGCATCCACATATTTGTGGGTTTCAGGATTAGATGCAGCACAGGTAGTCAAAACCAACAGTTTCATAGTGTTGTCATATGTCTTGAAATAGCAACAAAAGCATTGTATTCTGCACTAATGAACACACTATACATACCCACTTTTGTGTTGTATTCATTTTATATTTCTACCAAAGCATAATATATTGGAATAATTAATAGTCCTAAGCATTTAGGAAAAGATATCAATTACCTAATAAACCTAAGAAAGTTATGTTAACACTTCAGACTGCAACAAGAACACAATCATTGGCCTAGTGACATGGTCTAGGTTTACATCCAGGACTCAAGTTCCAGTTAGCTGGATTTGAGCCCTGGAGGTGGGAAGTACAGTGCCTGCACTCTGAAGGATGGGTGGGGATATTGCGGGTTGGAGGGGCATCTTGAGTTGTACCTCTGGCAAGATGGTGATTGGAGTGAGTGATGGTCAAAAAGTGTTTCTTCTTTTTTTGGGTCACCCTACCTTGGTGGAAGACAGCCGGTGTGTTAAACAAAATTATTTAATTAGAAGAAATATAAATAGAAAACTCTATGTGGAAGTGGAGAAGAATCCTTCCTCCCTAAGCCATGTGTGTTGTAAGAGGGAACTAAAATGCCAGGAGCAAATGGCTTGTAACCCCTTCTGTATAAATTACTAAATGTAAAAAGAAAAACATTATAAATTTGATTGCAAATTGGGCGAGTGAGAGCCATTCCTAACTGGCCATTTCTCTAAGTCTCATATCACTGATCCAATAACAAGAATGAGTGGGTCCTTGTATAGCATATTTATTGTTTTACCTCTCTTTTAATAAGATGCGACTTAGGGTGGTATAGTTGAGCTTTAGAAAGGAGGATTTTTCTAGCTTTATCAAAATTTTCCCTCTCTTCTATTTCCCATTTTGCCCAAGCCACCCATACATTTTCTCGATTGCCATGGTAACGAATTTGTTCTGCAAAGGCACAACCTATCTGAAAAAATATAATAAATAATTAGTTTACTGAAATAAGTTTTTAAATAATGTTGAAACACACATCAATATACAGTGGACCCCCGTCCTGCTCCAAAGTCGCCCTTTTATGTAAGTGTATTTTTTTAAATGCTTTTTTAAGTGTATTTTTGGGGGTCTAAAAGGACTAGTCTACTTTACATTATTCCTTATGGGGATAAATTCGTTTGGTAATGGCACTTGAACAGCATTCTTGAATGAAAAAAATCACGAAAACCGGGGGTCCACTGTACCTGTATACTGCATTTTCCATAATAAACAAGCTGTTTCATGTGAATAATGTTTTAGCATTTACGTCCCTATCTATACTAATCAACAACAAAATATCACTCATAACGCAACAAAAAATACTGGTAAGTGTTTAAAGCAAGAAGCAAATTACCAAAACAATCTTGTGTGATACATCAGAAAAAAAGTTCCAAAGAGCAAAACAGAAACAAAGTAATTTTGATTACAGATACTTAAAGTTATACAAAGCAAATCCTTAATAAATCAATGTGACACATACGTACACAGTACAATTATTTTCACAATATGCTTTTATTTTCATTGAAAGTATATTAAGTATAGAATACCAATTACTACACACAACTCTATAGTGACATCTAAACTGTCATATCTGAGCGCCTCTGCAAAGACAGTGATTATGTGTGAATAATGGTGAAAGTGTTTCTTTCTTTTTTGGGTCACCCTGCCTCGGTGGGAGATGGCCGAAGAATTGAGAAAAAAAAAAAATACGTATACTAGTACAATTATTTGTGTGTAGTAATTGGTTTACTATGCACAATATGGTTTCAATGAACCAGGCTGAGATGGATATGTGGGTCAGCAGGCCAAAAGCAGCAACAGCCTGGTTCCAAGAGTTTTTCTACTTTGGGAGTAGAAAATTTCTTGGAACTCATCAAAGGTGTATATCAAAGGTATGTGAGCGGCTCAATGTAATGATGCATAAAAGTCACAATACCATGGCTGGAACAATTCATAACCAGTCAACAATTTCTGTCCAAACTGTGTACTGATGCACTCATTTTTTTATAAAAAAAAAAAAATTAAATTTATAAAATGCATACTGCACATCAAATTTTGACATGCCTTGACAGCTTAACATATACATGTATACATATATCCAAAAGCACATCAATTTCACATCACAACATTAGGTACAGTTTATGTTGAAATTATTACATACCTCATCTTTCCACCCGATATGCTGGGCAAAACTAATCCTAAGTTTCCAAGTATCAAGGTGGGACGGCCAAACACGTGTCAGGTAACGTAGCTTTTTCATAACTCTTTTGCATATTGCAGTTTCAATTTGTTTGCTTTTCTCTTGTATTCCAATTTGCTAGAAAAAGAAAACCGAATGAACTGAAAGAAATTAACATTAATTTACTCAACTGCTGAAATTGGCATTATCAGAGAGATCCACATCGATATCACATAATTTAAAAAGACCGAAATCATGAAAAATACAATAACTATAACTTAAAACAACCAAATCATTACCTTTCGCCTAATTTTCACCAGGTCAATAAGTTTTCTCTCATAATTAACATAATTGATATAATCAGCCTTATTTTTTGATTTTCGGACCAGGCGATAGTGGAAATCCCTCCTCGTCTGAATAAGTTTTCTGCAAAAAAAAAAAATGTAAAAAATATATTAATACTTGATAGCATATGTAATACTGAAGCTATGATCATTTATCAGCAGAAAATAAATGTAAATTTAAGTACAGAGCTTTAATTAAACAATTCCAGTTCTTATTTATTAATTATATATATGTAGTAAATAAAAAAGTGAAATTTGCATTTAGCAAGTAAGTTTATTTAGGACAAATACGGATAAGTATACATAGTGTAAGTTACCATCAGGATAACTAAAAAAAAAAAATCACATAAAGCGACTTATTTCCACACTTCAACTGTATCACAACATCCTCCCTCCTTTTGAAGGGTTAGATTTATATAACCTTTATAATTACCCGATTATTATTACATTGATGAGGGAACACTAAACCCATAGGGGTCATACAGCGACCAGAGGAAAGGAAGGTAATGAAACTCAGTTCAAGGAAGTGAAGCACAGGTGTAAATCTTTAGATCAAGAGCCTCTCCAGCATCAAGAGCCTCTCCAGCATCAAGAGCCTCTCCAGCATCAAGGAACCTCCCTTGAGATGATATAATTACCAGAAAATGTTAAATAATTTAAGATTACCTTGAAGTAGTAAATAAAATTACCTTGAAATATAATACTGAACGTCTAATTTACATTTGAAGAACCGTCAATGAAATTAACCTAAAAACACTCACTTTACTTCTTTCGATGATAAAAGACCAATCCTTTCCATCTCCTCGACTTCAGGAATGGTTTCTTCTATGTTTTTCTCCACAAACTCTGCCATATTGTAATATTATCTTCTACTTGACTATGCGTGGAACACTTCGCTTGTTTTTCTGAAACAATTTACAGCGCTACCAGTGTTCTACTTCTCTTGGGAAGTTACAAGTCTCGCTCACTACACACTCCAGACAAGTTACAAGTCTCGTTCACTACACACAAAAAAATAATGCCAAAATCTGGGCGAAATAGAAATGAAAATAAAGTTGGCTTCAGAAATGTGTGCAGCATGTTGTTGTGATGGTGGGGTTAATAAGGGCCACCTAGACTCATGTTCACTTAACACCCAGAGTCAGGGAACAAATAATAATAATAATAATAATAAATAATAAATAATAAATAATAAATAATAAATAATAAATAATAAATAATAAATAATAAATAATAAATAATAAATAATAATAATAATAATAATAATAATAATAATAATAATAAAATAATAATAATAGTAGTATTTACTACAAGTACATGTTCAGTGTATATAGACCATAGCTGACATCAATAACATACTACTATATAGAAAGCCACGTGTTATGCTGAGCATTTCGGGCAAATTAGATCAGTTTTGTCCCAGGATGCGATCCACACCAGTCCACTAACACCCAGGTACCCATTTTACTGATGGGGAACATAGACAACCGGTATAAAGAAACACCTATGTAAAGTAAAAGGACACAAGTGCAACTAATGTGACATTTTATTATGGCAACGTTTTGCTCTCCAGGAGCTTTATCAAGCCCATAGCATAAAGCTAACTTTATGTTTCTTACCCTCGCTGAGAATCGAGGGAACCGCCGTGTGAAGCGAGAGCTTTAGCCACCAGGCCTGGTGGAAGCTTGAGCCCTTGAAACCCAAAGCCTCTTGTTCTCTTGTACCCTCTCCCTACAAGCATTCTAGTACAATCTCCTTTCCCTTTTACCTTCCTAACTGTTGCCTGTGTGTCTTACCTACCAACCTGTCGGTATTGTATACCATTTTGATATTCACCCAGGTACCCATTTTACTGATGAGTGAACATAGACAACCGGTGAAAAAACACGCCCAATGTTTCTATCCTGGCTGGGAATCGAACCCAGACCCTCGCCGTGTGAGGCGAGAGCTTTAGCCAACGGAGCACGGTGCTCTCTTCCTGAACTGGCTCATGCTAGGACAGGCATGACATACGCAGGCAATCCGTTTCATTCCTTTATTGCTGTACATTAAAAAGTGTTTGAGGCCTGAACACTTACTGTAGGTACTATAAAATTGTGTTCACTTCCCCTAAAACCATATTGATTTTGATTCCTGACCTTGACAAACTTGGCAGCAAGATATTCTGGACACTGCTTGTGAGAAGTTTTACTCTGCTTTACTCTGTCTTCAACAAAGTTTTACCCAGAAAGAGAAACGGAAACATTAAATTCCCAGCTGAGATCAGGTGGACCCCAAGCCTAGACACCGGCAGAGCCAGACACCTTGCTCCCCTAGCAAACACCACCTCACGTTTCTTACAAGAGACTAACAGCTGCCGTCGACTTATATCAGCTCTAATTTTTCTGTGACTTTATTCATGTCTGCATTAATAACTCATTACGATTGTGACCAGATTTAAACATGTAAATTGTTCATTACCTCTGTAATTAGCCTATCAAATCTTTGGGCTCAAGACCCTGGACTTATTATATGCTTCTGTAATATTTTGACTACATAATAAGCAAGTAGGTAAGTATGTTTATTTAGGTACAGGTACGCATAAGTACAATTATCATACATAGGCACAAGTGGCTAAAGCTCTCGCTTCACACGGCGAGGGCCTGGGTTCGATTCCCAGCCAGGGCAGAAACATTGGGCGTGTTTCTTTACACCTGTTGTCTATGTTCCCCATCAGTAAAATGGGTACCTGGGTGTTAGTCGACTGGTGTGAGTCGCATCCTGGGACACTGACCTAATCTGCCCGAAATGCTCAGCATAACACGGGACTTTCTATATAGTAATATGTCATTGATGTCAGCTAGGCCTGTATACCATGTACATGTACTTGTAGTAAATAAAGATATTATTATTATTATTATAAGTATAATTATCATACATAGTGTAAATTACCTAGGACAACCTCAAAAAAGTCAGTGACTTGTACATGTACAAGTCACTGTGACATGTACTTATAGAAATAATAATAATAATCATTATTATTATTATTATAATTGTCTTATCTACTTACTGCTAGGTGAACAGGGACAGGTGTAAGATTACTAACACCCAGGTACCTACAGAGACAGCAGGTGTAATAATAATAATAATAATAATAACTAATAATAATTTTATTTACTACAAGTACATGTACAAGGTATACAGGCCTAGCTGACATCAATGACATACTACTATATAGAAAGCCCCTTGTTATGCTGAGCATTTCGGGCAAATTAGGTCAGCTTTGTCCCAGGATGCGACCCACACCAGTCCACTAACACCCAGGTATCCATTTTAAAGTGATGGGTGAACAGGGACAGGGACAGCAGGTGTCTTATGGAAATACGTCCCTAATGTTTTTCAGCCGTACCGGAGGAGATTCGATCTCCGGACCTGAGTGTGAGCTGTGTGCTAGCGATCGAGCTAAGACACACCCAGGTACCTATTTACTGCTAGGTGAACAGGGACAACAGGTGTAAGGAAACTTGCTCAGTGTTTCACCTATGACGGGAATCGAACCCAGACCCCCAGTGTGTTTGAGCTGAGAGCGCTACCAGGCAAGCCTAGAGTATACGTGAAAAGGGTTTCGGGGGGGTCAACGCCCCCGGGGCCCGATCTGTGACCCGGCCTCATGGTGGATCAGGGCCTGATCAACTAGGCTGTTACTGTTGGTCGCACGCAACCCGACGTACGAACCACAGCCCAGCTGGTCAGGTACTGACTTTAGGTGCCTGTCCAGCGCCTTCTTGAAGACAACCAGGGGTCTACAACCACGCCAACAGTAACAGCCTGGTTGACCAGGCCCTGATCCATCATAAGGCCTGGGCGTTCACCCCCGAAACCCTCTCCAGGTATACTCCATACCCAGTCTGTGGGAGATAATTAAAAGATTACAGAGGCACATAATGGGTAAGTTTTAGTGGATTTTTTGTGCTTAACAATATTGTATAAAATGTAAATCACACATTGTATGCTATGCAAATAAATGGAAAACTTGAATTTGAATTAAGTACAATTATCATACATAGTTACTTAGCTGTTTTAATTTTTAAGGTTTAAATAATATGTTACAAGGACCCCAGTGAAAATAAGTCATTTTGACTTTTTTGTATTATCCTAGGTAATCTACACATATGCTGCTATGTATGATAATTTACGTAACTGTATTTATGTGTACCTATACCTAAATAAACTTACTTAAACCCAAAAAAGTCAGTGAGATTTCCGTTGGGGTCCTTAATTTCCATTGGGGTCCAACCCCAGTGGATTATTATTATAATCAAAAGAAGCGCTAAACCACAGGGGTCATACAGCGCCGCAACCCCAGTGGAAATAATCCACTTTGACTTTTTGGGATTGTCCTAGGTAATTTATACTATATATGATAATTGAATTTATGTTCCCATATACCTAAATAAACTTACAATATGAATTATGACCCCGGGTTGGTAGGGTGGTAGGTTTTGGTGGCCCTGAACAACCATATCATCAACCACCACCACAAAGTTACGTTACCTTACATTAGGTTCAAGTCTATTTCAAGATTACGGTAAATAATAAAAACATACAATAATCTGAAGGCCCAATAGGATGCACATTTACATAATATTCTGGATGATTATAATTCTCTTGCATGATAATTACGTGTACAATAACATAAAAAGTCGATGTGACTTATCTATATTGAGGTCCTTGTGATAACTAGCCTAACCCTGTAATAACTATCAATACATTAATACACGAAGAAAAGTATGTTAGGTTTCGTGGATGACGACGTTACGGTCCATTAACTCATCACAGGTGACGAGTTAGTTTAATATCTTTATTATGCACCCCATACCCATCCTGTGGGCGGTGGTGACGAGTTTCGGTCCATTTACTTGCTGGTTTGACGAGTTTCGATACATGTATACACATACATAAATAAATGCATACATACGTATATACATATACATACGTATATACATATACATACGTATATACATATACATACGTATATGCATATACATACGTATATGCATATACATACGTATATGCATATACATACGTATATGCATATATCATATCTATAACATATACATACGTATATGCATATACATACGTATATGCATATACATACGTATATCATAGCATATATGCATATACATACGTATATGCATATATATACATCGTATATGCATATACATACGTATATGCATATACATACGTATATGCATATACATACGTATATGCATATACATACGTATGTATCATATACATACGTATATGCATATACATACGTATATATGCATTATATGCATACTTATATAATACATCGTATATGCATATACATAGCGTATATGCATATACATACGTATATGCATATACATACGTATATGTATAATGCGTATATATATACATACGTATATGCATATACATACGTATATGCATATACATACGTATATGCATATACATACGTATATGCATATACATACGTATATGCATATACATACGTATATGCATATACATACGTATATGCATATACACTACTAGTCATATACATACGCATACATGATATCATATACATACGTATATGCATATACATACGTATATCATATACATACGTATATGCATATACATACTAGTATCATATACATACGTATATACATATACATACGTATATACATACGTATATCATATACATACGTATATACATATACATAGTATATACATATACATACGTATATACATATACATGATATACATACGTATATACATATACATCGTATATATACATACGTATATACATCATATACATACGTATATACATACGTATATACATATTAATCATACGTATATACATATACATACGTATATACATATACATACGTATATACATATCATACGTATATATAATCATATACATACGTATATCATATACATACGTATATACATATACATACGTACATTAATACATATACTACGTATATACATATACATACGTATATATATACATACGTATATACAAAACTATACATATACATACGATATATACATATACATACGTATATACATATACATACGTATATACATATACATACGTATATACATATACATACGTATATACATATACATACGTATATACATATACATACGTATATACATATACATACGTATATACATATACATACGTATATACATATACATACGTATATACATATACATACGTATATACATATACATACGTATATACATATACATACGTATATACATATACATACGTATATACATATACATACGTATATACATATACATACGTATATACATATACATACGTATATACATATACATACGTATATACATATACATTCGTATATACATATACCTACGTATATACATATACTACATACATATATACATGCATACATATAGTGTATACTGTATATAGTATATTAATGATTTTGTAATTATTATTATTATTATTATTATTATTATTTGTTGTTGTATACAATTGATTATTTTTTTGCATTTTATTAAATATATTGATTGTAGTGTTAAAAAACTAATAGTCCATGATTGAATTTGTTACTTAATACTGTGTAGGTGATGCCTGAAGAGAAGGATGAGATATATGATGGGTGCACAGTTGTGGTCCAGAGGGGCACATACATGAAGACATGTCGTGTGTTACAAGGCAGGTTAGTACTTAACACCGGTTTTGTATTAAGCTATTTAAACACAACAAATTGAAAAGACACTAAAGTAGTAAACCCACTGTATGTACAAGTGGAAAGTTAATTGAATTGTGTGAGATTACATATTTCTAGTTACTGCATATGTAATTACTACATAGTATATAATTACTACATATATAATTACTACATATATAATTACTACATATATAATTACTACATATTTAATTACTACAAATGTAATTACTACATATACCATATCTACTGTATTTGCAGCTAATAAAGCAGATTTTTACTTGTATCTTGTGCTTGGTATTCAATTTGCCACATAATATTTTGGTATTTTTCATTGTAGCAGATACTATATTTCCATGGATCCCATTCCAATATTCTTCCATTATCTGGGAAGAAAAGCCTTGTAGTATTCTTTCGGCTAGTCTATTTTCTTAGTTTATAATTGTGGCCTCCTTGTTCTGTAGTGATGAATGAAGATGTTGATAACCTCAGATAGTACTTGACTGGACAGCTCTGCTTCATATCTCTTTACTGACATCATTATCATTATTAGTAATTTATTTTAACAGCCATCTACTGCCAAGACAGGATGACCCAAAGAAGAAAACTGATCCAAAGAAGAAAACACATTCACCAATATCACTCGATTTCCGTCTTTCCAGACGTGTGCTGACAACACAATCAGAGCACCCCTCCAATTTCAGCATCCCCACCCCTCCTTCAATGTAGGCACTGCCCTTCCCACCTCCAGGACTCAAATCCAGCTAACTTGTTATCCTGATTCCCTTCATAAAAGTTACTCTAATCATATTCCAACAGCACATCATTACAAATCACTTGACTTCATTCATTCCTGTCTGATACATTCATAATAATATAATAATAATATCTTTATTTCTACAAGTACATGTACAAGGTATACAAGCCTAGCTGACATCAATAACATACTACTGTATAGAAAGCCAATTCTTATGTAGAGCATTTTGGGCAAATTAGGTCAGTTTTGTCCCAGGATGCAACCCACACCAATCGACTAACACCCAGGTACCCAATTTACTGATGCGGAACATAGACAACCGGTACAAAGAAACACGCCCAATGTTTCTTACCCTCGCTGGGAATCGAACCCAGACCCTCGCCGTGTGAAGCGAGAGCTTTAGCCACCAGGCCTGGTGGATGCTTGAGCCCTTAAAACTCAAAATCTCTTGTTCTCTTGTACCCTCTCCCTACAAGCATTCTAGTACAATCCACTTTCCCTTTTACCTTCCACCCCAGAGTCATACACCCTTTTCATCAGCCCATCCCTGTCCATCCTCCCTACATGCCCAAACCACCTCAACAATCCCTCCTTAGCTCTGAATTATGCTCTTAGTTACCCCACATTGCCTTTTAACTTTTGCATTCCAAATTGACACATACAGTACTGTATGACAAATTGACACATACAGTATTGTATGACAAGGCTTGAAAATCTATGTACTGTATTACTATTGACCTTTATGCATCGAAATTACTGTACACACCTGAGTTATGAATGTCAGATGGCAAGAGCTACTTCCTCAGCATGGAGTGTGTTCAGGGGACAGAAGTTAAGGAATTATTCCAAAAAATCATGGTTCTCTAAATTCATTATTTTGATTATTCATTCTAATGCTAGTAGAAATTAATAAGATTTATATGCCATCTTTACAGTTCATCCAGCAACAAAAACGAAAGACTAGGAATCCTACCAGAGTGCAGACTATTTATCAGGCTTCCATTTTTAACTCAAACATTTAAATGTGTACTCACACAAATTACCTCACTGCTAATCCTGTGATAGCATCAGGTTTCCATTGTCTGTACATATGTTACTTTACAGGACCTATGCATTTGGTAAACGAGGGGATGGTCAGTTCACCCTTAATATTGATGGTGCTCTTGGCTGCCCATTTGGCTCTTCATTTAGAATGGAAAGGATGTCAAACAAACTTTTTAGTATACATAAAACTGAAGAACTTAATACTTGTCTTGATATTGGTAAGTCTCAGATTTACATTGTGGTTCATTTTTAACATAAATAAGTTAGTAATGCTCACTCAGTACACAATAGTTCAAAATTGCTGATATATATCAATTATACAGATGCATTATAAATCAAATAAATTATACAATATACTATTATATATCAGGATAGAGTCCACAGAATGTACACAACCTTCAAAATTACCTAAATGAGATTTTTACAGCATATAGTTTTGCTAAGTATAATTTCTTGGATTATTTTAACACTACTGTAGGTGTGTAACAGTAATGCCACAGGTTCAGTATTTATCACAAATTACTACTCACTCAGTGAAGGAAGGTGGGGAAGACAATCGTGACTTGCAAGATGATGGCAGATCCCAAAAGTTGACTCCAGAAGAAATTATCCAGCTCAAAGGCTCAGGACTGACAGGAAAAGAGGTGGGAATGATAACTACCACTATATAAAGATGCAGTTCATTACTATTATTGATGAATTTTGGCTTGTGATGATTTAATTAAGGTACAGTTCTTAAAACTCAAATCTCACTATTGATACAGTGCTACAAACTGCATTAAAATGCATTAAAAAATTTGTTAATATGTATAATATATTTACTGAAAAATTTATACAAGTGCATAAGGTTCTGGCTCTTAAATAATTTTTGCCAAGTACTGTATATATACAGTGGAACCCCGGTTTTCGTAATTTATTCATTCCAGAATGCTGTTCAAGTGCCATTACCAAACAAATTTATTCCCATAAGGAATAATGTAAATTAGACTAGTCCTTTTAGACCCCCAAAAATACACTTACAAAACCACTTACAAAAATACACTTACATAATTGTTCGAGTTTGGAGCATAACGAACACCGGGGGTCCACTGTACTTCACATGAATTCAGTTTTGTACTGTATTAATACTGTGCATAGGTGAAATGATACATGGGTTACATAATTGACATTTATGCATTTTATGTATTTATTAATTTATAATACGTACTGCATGTAAAGACTGGGAATTAAGTTAGTTATATTTAATTTTTTGTATAATTGTTGTTCTTGGTGTGATGTCTGATGAGCAGGACAATTGTAAGTGTGCAACAGTAATGTTCAACAGTTAGTTACCATTTTGTCCTAGGCACATGTCGATTAGACACTAGGCCTGTTGTATGTATGTGTGTGTGTGTGTGTAACGAAACACTTCAAAATATTTCGGCCCCGCCGGGAATTGAACCCGGGCCCTCCGTGCGTGAAGCAAGAGCGCTAGCCACCATGCCATCGGGGCAAGTCATGTGCATGGTAGAAGAAATATTCAGTTACAGTGGACCTCCGGTTTACGTACTGCTCCAAACTTGAACAATTATGTAAGTGTATTTTTGTAAGTGCTTTTGTAAGTGTATTTTTTGGGGGTCTAAAAGGACTAATCTAATTTACATTATTCCTTATGGGAACAAATTCGTTTGGTAACAGCACTTGAACAGCATTCTGGAACGAATTAATTACGTAAACCGGGGGTCCACTGTATTTGTGATGGCAATATTGGCTAGTTAAATAAGCAGGAGTGGGACCCATCCAAGTGCTTAGAGTGTACAAAGTGATGGAATCTCAGAGCTGAATCAACACCATGTTATTCTAGGAAATAAAATTTGGCTTTGATTTTGACTTGATTGCATTCCACAGCAATGTATAGAGTAAATATACCTGCGACTTGTCATAATTTTTGGAACATCATAAAGAATATTATTTGTAGACAATGTTGATCCTTTCAGGTTATCCAGACAATCACAGAAAACAGCACAACATTCAAAGATAAAACAGTATTTTCCAAAGAAAAATATGTTAATAAAAAACAAAAGAAATATGGCGAGATCATTACCATACATAGACCATCCATACGACTGCTTAGCAACATGTATTACACCCTGGATCCACTCAAAATAGCGTGAGTATATCCAAGCATTTCTTTAGCCGAGATTATCATCTCTGTTTTGGTTGCAATTCTGCATAATAAAGTTCTGCTGCATTTGGTTGCAAATATTTAAGAGCTTGACAGCCTATTCAAATTAGAATTTTTTTCATTTTTTTTATGTGCATGTTTCCATTACTCAACTGTCATACTTGCCACTGATGTTTGAATGAGTTTTATCCTCTAGGGATACATATCTCACTAGTTTTGGTTTCCATAATAGTACTGCTATAGCTTAAATATATCTCCCTGAAACAGTAACTACTCGCTTCTATGACAGTACTGTATTTTCTCAACCCTCCTCCCATTGTGTATATTTTGTTTTAATTTTCTAAATTAGTAGTCCAGAGAAATTTTGGATGCTACACAAAACTAATTATGCTGCTTAAAACTTCATTCTTATTTTTTCCTGAAATTATAATAAGGAAATACTTGGCAACTTAAATCATTTATGAGGGTTTTCCATGAGTTGTCTCCATTCTCTGCCCTGCCAAAAATGTTAGTGTACATGACACTGAGAAATACAATTTCTTAAATACATGTCAAAAGATGGGAGTCTTATTTTGTTACTTTATACATGTCAAAAGATGGGAGTCTTATTTTGTTACTTTATTCTTAATTACAGCTAAAGTTAGTGACTTAATAAAAGAAAATCTCTGATTGTTACCTTTCCACCAGGAATCTTCGTGTAGATACCTTGTCGCAACTTCTGTGTCATGTGAACGTCCAACCAGGTGGTTCTTTTGCTGTATTTGAGTCTGGTATGCAGGGATTGGTAACTGCTGCCATGTTGCATCGCATGGGCACTATTGGACATTTGGTACAGGTTTATCATGGAAATCATCCACAGAGGTAAGATTTTTGCAAACTCTCAGTTTAATTTTCTTCCCTTGCCTTTAAAAAAAATTGTATACTTTTTCTTTATAAATGTCCAGGAATATAGATAATTTAAACCATTGGCCATTTCCCACTAAGGTAGGTGACTCAGAGAAGGAAATACATTCACCATAACTCATTTCCTAGCTGTCATTCCATAAGTGCACCGACATCACACTTCAGATGATCCACCAAACTACAACATTCTCACTCATCATATAAATTGCATCCACTGTATTTCTCACCTCCGGAACATAATAATTATTAAATATAATGTTAAGTGAAGTGAAGAGTTTTTATGAGGATAGTGAGGCTCAGGTTAGAGTGTGTAGGAGGGAAGGGGACTGTTTCCCAGTAAAAGTGGGCCTTAGACAAGGATGTGTGATGTCACCGTGGTTGTTCAATATATTTATAGATGGGGTTGTAAGAGAAGTGCATGCGAGGGTCTTGGCAAGAGGTGTTGGGCTAAAAGATAAAGAAGCAAATACAAAGTGGGAGTTGTCACAGTTGCTTTTTGCTGATGACACTGTGCTTTTGGGAGATTCTGAAGAGAAGCTGCAGAGGTTGGTGGATGAATTTGGTAGGGTGTGTAAAAGAAGAAAATTGAAAGTGAATATAGGAAAGAGTAAGGTGATGAGGATAACAAAAAGAATAGGTGACGAAAGATTGGATATCAGATTGGAGGGAGAGAGTATGGAGGAGGTGAATGTATTCAGATATTTGGGAGTGGACATGTCGGCGGATGGGTCTATGAAGGATGAGGTGAATCATAGAATTGATGAGGGGAAAAGGGTGAGTGGAGCACTTGGAGTCTGTGGAGACAAAGAACCTTGTCCATGGAAGTAAAGAGGGAATGTATGAGAGTATAGTTATACCAACGCTCTTATATGGGTGTGAAGCATGGGTGATGAATGTTGCAACGAGGAGAAGGCTGGAGGCAGTGGAGATGTCATGTCTGAGGTCAATGTGTGGTGTGAATATAATGCAGAGAATTCGGAGTTTGGAAATTAGGAGGAGGTGCGGGATTACCAAAACGATTGTCCAGAGAGCTGAGGAGGGGTTGTTGAGGTGGTTTGGACATGTAGAGAGAATGGAACGAGACAGAGTGACTTCGAGAGTGTATAAATCTGTAGTGGAGGGAAGGCGGGGTAGGGGTCGGCCTAGGAAAGGTTGGAGGGAGGGGGTAAAGGAAGTTTTGTGTGCGAGGGGCTTGGATTTCCAGCAAGCATGTGTGAGTGTATTTGATAGGAGTGAATGGAGGCATATGGTTTTTAATACTTGACGTGCTGTTGGAGTGTGAGCAAAGTAACATTTATGAAGGGATTCAGGGAAACCGGCAGGCCGGACTTGAGTTCTGGAGATGGGAAGTACAGTGCCGGCACTCTGAAGGAGGGGTGTAAATGTTGCAGTTTTATAACTGTAGTGTAAAGCACCCTTCTGGCAAGACAGTGATGGAGTGAATGATGATGAAAGTTTTTCTTTTTCGGGCCACCCTGCCTTGGTGGGAATCGGCCGATGTGTTAATAAAAAAAATAAAATAATGTTAAGTGAAAGAAAAAGTGCAGTAGACAATATTCATAGTAAAGAGTGTGTCAGTAATATATATTGCACCCCAAAGTTAAGTGGTTAGTAAACAAATGTTATGTAGATACCCACATAAGGGTACTGAAACTTTCAGCCCATTAATTTTTTACTGGTTTCTTTTCCATAGAGTTTTTACTGTAAACGGACACCTCCTGGTGCTATTCACTGTATGGGTTATAAGTTTTGTAAACCTGTAGTGGCAGTTTAAGAATTACTGGTGCTAATACTGCAATTATATTTGAACATATTATTGATGGTATTGTATTTGTCATCAGTCATTATCTGAAAATATTTTTTTTTTTAATTTCTGATAATGTAATACACCTACACCTTGAAATTCACAATCTGCTGTACTCATGAAGAATTCTAAATTAAATATTAAATATTTAAGCTAGGAGCTGTTATGTTACTGGGCTCATTTCATAACCAGGTTCCAGCTGTGGTATATCACTCCCAAAGATGTGACCCACAGCAATCAACCAACACTTAATTAGTATGTACAGTGGACCCCGAGTAACGAGCAAAATTCATTCCAGAAGCCTGCTCAAGTGCCATTACCGAACGAATTTACTCCCTTAAGAAATAATGTCAAGTAGGTTAGTCCATTTCAGACCCCCAAAAATACACTTATAAAAGCACTTACAATATTATACTTACATAATTGAACGATTTACAGGGTGCTCGTTACTCGGGGGTCCACTGTACTTGTTTACTGCAAGGTAAATTGGGTATAGGGAAACTTGCCCATATGTCTTGCTTTACCCAAGAATGACAAAGTTTGCATTACCATGATTGTTATTATTAGAATTTATATTTCAATAAGAATATTTTTCTAAGAATTTCTTAAATCACCAGTAGTTACCTGAAATTTCATCCCATACTTTGGCATACTTATAAATTAGAACTGGGATATGTAAATACCAGCAAGGTGGAGTAAATGACACGTGCACTAAATACATACTTTCAGTACTGACAATGTTTCACCCACACAGTATAATGAGAATAATAATAATTGAAAATATATGTATTTTTTTTCTTTTTAACACGGCCATCTCCCACCAAAGTAGAGTGACCCAAAAAAGAAACTTTCACCATCATTCACTCCATCACTGTCTTGCCAGAGGCATGCTGATACTACAGTTCAGATGCCCCTCCAAACTGCAAATACCCATATCCCTCCTTCAGAATGCAGGCACTGTACTTCCCACCTCCAGGACTCAAGTCTGGTTAACTGATATTCCTGAATCCCTTCACAAAATGTTACCTTGCTCACACTCACACAGCTTATCAAATTCCTTCCCCTCCCCTCCCAAAAAAAAAAAGAAAATAACCTTATTCACACTCTCACAGCTTGTCAAGTCCCATAAATAATTTGCCTCCACTCCTAACATGCTCACATATTCCTGCTGGATGTCCAAGCACCTTGCACACAAAACTTTCTTTACCCCTCCCTCCAACCTTTTCTAGGGTAACCCCTACCATGCCTTCCCTCCACTACAGATTTGTACACCATCCTTTTTCTTATGTATTCTCTACTGACTTGATCAAGCCCACTGTGTGGATGGAATGTTATCATTAATATAAGTATTCACTGCCATGAAGGTGTAATGTATACGACAGTTGTAAATTGCTCTTGTAATTATTTACCCCCACACACAGCCTCCTCTTCAGTTTCCTCTCCACATTCATTCTCAGACTCTTCCAAGTCTATGATACCAAAACTTCTCTTTATGTGAGCTTTTTAACTGTGTAGATAATCTCTTGATTCATGGGCTGGACAACAGAACTGGTGCAATTGTAGTTGATAGTTACTTGCATCTAGTACAGCCATTGGCTAAGGTTATGTATTCAGACTTGAATGAGCAGGGAAATTTTCCAACACTAACAATACCCAAGCATCACTTTCGTTAATTTTAACGTTCTTCCTGATATATTCTTACTTCGGTACGAAGAATTTTTCAAACCATTTACTGAAAATAGTTTTGTTAAACATAAATTTCTTGAGCTGTTGTAATGGGCAGGTCATTTATTAATTACATATTTTAAAGCCTTGCCCACTATAACAACTTTTGTTTTATGGCTAATATTGTCATTGGTAGATACCAAAGCCACATGTCTATCCATCTCGTCTTATGTTATGTCCAAGTATAGGCTCCTCAACCTACTATCTGAGGTATTGTGGTCAGTCTTCTCCGTTAAAACCAGTCTCGTCAGCATTATAAATTTTATGCAAAAATAATTTGTTGTTGAAAGTGCTGCTGTAGTTTATCCTAGAATGTAGCTATGAGATATGTATTGTTACAGTTTACATTTGTTTAGATGCATTTGCAACTTGCTTAAGTTAAACAGTTATATACCTAAAATACCTTTATTGCTTATGTATTATATTGCTGGATGTCTTGTTTTCCAAACCAGAGATGCAATAGACCTGATGAACTTCACAACTAAAGAGCTGGAAACTCTCTCATTTATTAACTTTACCAAGCTACCAGATATTACTCCTCAAGAAGAATTTGCAACAAATGGCACAGATGAGATGAAGGAATGTAAGTTTTCCTAATTGTTTAACTTTGTTTATTGATATATTATTTAATTTCATCTACTTTACCCAAAGTGATTGACAGTTGTTTTATAGCAATTGTTGAATAGTACTGCCAGTATAAAATTAGAAATATTCTAGATAATGTTTTTTTCCCTAATACTTAAATAACAAAAAAAGGGGTGAGCAGTGTGGCAGTGTTGGCTACTGTTCCCTCTAGTTGTGAGAAGCATTATCATCATCATTATTATTATTATTTTAACTAGGGGAAGGATTAAACATGTAGGGGCTATATATCACTTGGGAATTGGGATTCAATTAGATTTGATATAAGGAAAAGGAGGATTGGTCTCATTTCTTGGATCAAGAGCTTCTCACCTGCATCAGGGTGAGGAGCTCTTGGTCTATGAGTACAGCATCTTCAAAAAAGTCAAAGTGAGTGTCATTTTCATTGTCAAAGTGAAACAACCTCAGTTATCATGACCTACAAAATGAAATAGTTATGGCTATCCTGAAACAACTAACATTTTCTTTTACTTTAGAAACTTTTGTAATGAAAGTTTATATTTTCTCTCACTCATCCCTGTATTTTTTTTAACACTTTCTACAGTTCTCTCTAGATAATGTTATATCAAATTTTCTTTCAAAATTCCAAACTTGTGTATAATTTATGTTCATTGTTTGTTATTCATTTACAGCTGAACAAGCTGATAAACAGCTTATTGCTGATGACACACATTGTGAAACTAAAGAAATGAAGGCAGATACCACAGAAGTAATGGAGAAGCCAAGCAGTGATACAAAAAGCATGAAAAAGGAATTTACAAGGCCACAAAAGGTACTGTATTTTGTTTTTATTTTTTTCAACCAATTAGATAACCTCCTAGAGGTCTCTGTGAATACCTCTAAATTCTGTCCATATAATAAGTTTTATTTTAAAGATTTCAGCTCATTTTGTTGCTTTAACCTAATTAATATTGACATTCATGGAAAAAATGTTCAAATATAAAAGATTTAGTTGTTGAAAATTCATCCTGAAAAAATGAATTTCCTTGGTTATGCACCAAGCTCAAACAAAATGAACACTTGAACAATTGGCAGTTTAGGTATCTTAATATGGGACAAATGAGCCTGGGAGAATATGAGAAAAAATCATTATGCATGCCACCTGGGCAACCTTTGGGCCCTTGCCAGCCCAACATTGTTGCCTGTCCCAGCATGTTTCACCTAACTGCTTCCATTGAAAGGCAAGTTGTATCTTACTGTACTTAAAATAAAGAATGTTACCTTTCAATTTTTTCTGATGTATCCCTGTGTGTTAAGGATGCAATTTGTCATTAATAAAACACTAAAGTTTTCATACCTGATTCTATTATAACTAAAATATTTCAGTTTGTACGGAAACAAGAGGAAGACATGCAAATGTCATCAACTGTACTTCAAGGAAGTGTTGAAGGTCTTGTTGTGGCATGTCGCCAGTACCCCAACAATATCTTAAGGGACTTGCTACGTTACCTCAAACCTGGTCATCCATTTGTTGTATTTTCTCCTTACAAAGAAGTAAGTGTAATTATTATTTCTGCCTTTAAGCTATATATTTCTGTAATTCAAAACGGTTATACTGTCATATGTACAGTACAGGAGGGCTGTTATGTTCCCGACCCACGGCAGTAAGTGAAAATCACCAGCGGGTGAAAAAATGTTTTTTTAATATTAAATACGTCTAAAACGTTTGATAACATGCTTACACTATCATATAGTGAGTGCTCAATACAGCTAGGCATAAAAAAAAGATACAAAAGTAATTATTATTATTATAATCAAATAGAAGCGCTAAACCACAGGGGTTATACAGCGCTGCAGGTTATTGTAGGATGCAGGGAGAGTGGGTTGTAAGAGGGAGATGGACGATTAGTAGGGTATGGAGTGCAAGATGACGGTGGATAGTGCAGGGGAGGAGGGTAGCAAGAGATCGAGGTAGAAGGGACTGAGGGAGGTGCTAGAGGTATAATCTTCAGAGTTTGTGTAGTAAGTCAGTTTCTGTCAAAAAGTCAATGAGAGAGTCAGGATTAAAGGAGGGGCCATCTGCAAGAAGGGAAGGTAAAGAAAGGGCCGCAGAGCGAAGACGTCGTTGGAGGTAAATTCTGCGTGCTCGTTGATAGAGTGGGCAGTCCAACAGGATATGTCGAACAGACACTGGAACCTGACAATGCTCACAGAGAGGGGCAGGAGCCTCTCCATGAGATACCCGTGAGTAAGACGAGTGTGGCCGATGCGAAGACGGGAGAGTGTAGTCTCCCAACCTCGACATTGGTGACAAGAAGAAGGCCAGAAACCTATAACCGGTTTAATAGAATGAAGTTTGTTATTCAGCAGGTCAGACCAGCGTTGTTGCCAACGGGTGCGAAGGTGGGTAGCAATGACCGCAAAATAGTCCGTGAAAGGAACACCTCTATATGAAACTGGAAGGTCATGTACTGCTGACCGCGCAGCAGTGTCTGCCTGTTCATTGCCCTGTACGTCAACATGACCAGGGACCCAACAAAAGACAATATCTTTATGCTTGCTAAAGATACGGCGTAACCAAAGGTGGATACGAAGAACTAGGGGGTGAGGTGTATCAATTTTACGGATAGCCTGTAAAGCACTAAGGGAGTCTGAAACGACCACAAATGGTGATACAGGCATAGATGCAATACGGATAAGTGCCACAAGAATGGCATACAATTCAGCCGTAAATATGCTAGCCGAGGGTAACAGATGCCCTCGTACGACGCTGTCCGGAAACACTGCTGCGAATCCGACGCCGTCAGATGACTTTGAACCATCGGTGTATACTGCGATGGCATGGGAATGAGAACGGAAATGGTCTAGAAAGAAAGAGCGAGAAGCCGCCGTAGGCAGTTGGGCTTTCGCGCAAGGTAGAGGAATAGAACAGACACGGACAGCAGGAACTTCCCAAGGGGGTAGAGGAAAGGGTGAAGCCACATGAACATATAAAGGCGGAAGCTGAAGGGAAGACAAGAGTGAATGCAGACGAAGAGAAAAGGGACGAAGTAAACAGGGGCGACGAACAAATAACGAGCGTCTACTAACATCTGTGACAATCCTATACATGGAAGGATTGCGGAGGTCATGAGAGCGAACATAATAGCGAATGCAATGTGCATCACGACGATCGGACAAGGATGGAATGTTCGCTTCTACATAGAGGCTCTCAACCGGGGAAGAACGAAAAGCACCAAGGCATAAGCGTAATCCCTGGTGATGGATGGGATTAAGGCTGGAAAGAGTGGCAGGAGAGGCTGCCGAATATATCTGGTCACCATAATCGAGTTTCGATAGAATTAGGGCTGAATGTAGGCGAAGGAGAGTTCTACGATCAGCCCCCCATGAAAGATGTGCGAGGGTTTTAAGGAGGTTCAGCCGGCTATGGCAAGTCGCCTTCAGAGAGGTAATGTGAGGTTTCCAGGACAATCTGTGGTCAAACAGGAGGCCGAGAAACCTGACTGTATCACGTTCTGGGATACGTGAGCCGTATAGGTACAATGGATGATCAGAGACCACTGAACGTCTAGTGAACGTAATTTGATGAGTTTTGCCACTAGAAAACTTAAACCCGTGAGTGGTGGCCCAATCAGAAACCCGGTTGATGGCATGCTGGAGGGAAACTGCAATGAGGTGACAGTCAGCACCTGCACAAGCTTAAGCAAAGTCATCCACATAGAGCGATGACCAAATATTGGATGGGAGAACAGATGCCAGATTATTTATAGCAAGCAGAAAAAGTGTTGTGCTCAGAACACATCCCTGGGGAACACCTTCAGCTTGGACAAATTCCGGGAGAGTTCATTACGAACCCGGACCCGGAAATGTCTGTCAGTTAAGAAAGCCTTAAGAAAGAATGGTAAGTTGCCTCGGAGGCCTAAGGAGTGGGCCTGGGCCAAGATATTATATCTCCAAGTTGTATCATAAGCCTTCTCAAGGTCGAAAAAGATAGCGATAACCGAATGGTTATTCGCAAAGGCATTACGAATATACATATCCAAGCGCAGCAAGGGGTCAATGGCAGAACGGCCCTTACGGAAACCATACTGACTAGGGGAGAGACTATTGTGAGTCTCTAAATACCACATCAAACGTCTATTAACTAGACGTTCCATTACCTTGCAAACTGCACTGGTAAGAGCGATGGGACGGTAGTGAGAGGGATCACGTCCCGTAGCACCTGGTTTTCGAAAAGGGAGAACAATAGCAGACTTCCACAGCTGGGGAATAACTCCTTGCGACCATATAAGAGATACAAAAGTAAAATAAATATGCAGTACATATAATACTTACCTTAAAATATGGTGCTATCGCCCTTCCCTTATGCAACTGTATTATATGCGGAAAAAGCATATACTGTAACATAATGAACAATGGCTCAATTGAAAACCACCGAAAACATGGAACACCAAAAAGAGGGTGTCAGATATGCAGGGCCCTCCTGTATATAAAACAAGTTGAAGATGTAAATGTTTCTAAAATAATTAATGCTTTTTTTTTTTTTTAAATTTAGCAGGGTACACATAAATGTTAAGTATTTCTCTTTTTATACTAGAATGAAAACAGACTGCCAATAAAAACATAAAATAAATTATGTTTTGTTCAAGTTGATCTAGTTAAATCTCGCTTAAAAATGTCATCAAATAATGAACTCATTTTCGCCTCATGCATATTTTCCACCCTATTTATTTATGACTGGAATATGAAAGCTTGAGCATGAAATGTAAACTAATTTTGTAAAAGATAACTAGACCGATAACTAGTTGAATGAACAATAAATTATGTGGGACTTATGTTTTTAATATTTTAAAATATACAGTGTATTTACATTAATCATGATTTTTTTAAATACCTGTTCTATACTGTATTTCAAGTTGTTGCAGGGATTATGCATAGTAAATAATGGTACAGACCAAAGTACATACAGTACATAGTTAATACATCATGTATAGAATGTCATTATATCCATCACAGTAAAGAAAGTTTCAGTTAAAATTTCAAATTATTCAACTATCAGAGAAAAGCTAATAATGAGGTGTTGGCATACATCAGTGAAATAAGCAAAGAATTTAATAAAGGATAGGCTGATGGAATAAATGAGTGAAAATAATACATTATTTTTGGAACTGAAGTATGAGAAAAGAGTTGGGAATAGTAAGTCACAATAATTTGAATAACAGGATATAAAGGTATATGATGCTGACAAGTAGAGGAAAAAGATACAGTCACTTGGGACATGCATATTGGAAACATTTCGGTTGTGGGACTTTGGAGTGATCATGGTCCCAGGACCAAAATGTTTCCAATGAAAATGTCCTAAATGATTGCATTCTGTCTTTTTCCATTACTGTGAATAACAATTCACAAATAACCTAAAGTTTTGAGAGGAAACTTGATAATAGTTCAAAACACACCAAAATATCTAAAGTTTGCTCTCTATATTGTGAGTTAGTTAGTTGTGAATGAGAGAAAAAGTATTCTGTAATTACTTTATATGTTAGAACGTAACTGGGTAATAAAATGGTTGGTAGGTATTAATTAATTAATTGATATTGATTGAAGATTCAGAATTACATTAGTGTTTTTGTTTTTTATAAAAAGCTAATAATCAGTCAAGATATAATGCTGAAAAGTCTTCTCAAACATTATCTTTTTGTTACTTTCACAGCCTCTAATGGAGCTCTTCATGGAAGTGAAATCTCAAAATGGGACAAATGTACACCTTAGTGAGACATGGTTGCGACACTACCAAGTGTTGCCTCAACGCACTCATCCTGATATCAACATGTCAGGTGGAGGGGGATATCTCCTCTATGGTACACGAATTATAAAAGACTGAAAACTCCCCCTAAAAAGGGGGCATTCCAAATACTGTGTACCACACTAAAAGGAAATGCATGGAATATATTCAGAATGAGAAATAAGTGCATATGCAGTACTTTTATACAAGTACAAGAATAGCAGCATGTTTCCTACAGAAAAATATTTCTTTGAAAATATTAAAAGACCTGCTGGTTCCTGAGTGTATGCCTTTTCTGTGAACAAAATTCTTTGTCATACACTAAACTTTAAATTGAATTTTGAAAAATATATAAAGTTGATGTAAACCTGGTATATGATACCAACAAGCTATGGCTAAAAACACACAAATGAACACTTAAAGACATTTTATTATGGATGTGTGTCAGTCTTGGAACCCAGGATGTGAATGTATTCATAAGACATTTTATTAAGTGTTTACTCGTGACTTTAAGCACTTTGAATTTCCTATTTCTTATTGTATACATTATATTACCCCTAAATGTGCCTTTCTGCATTACCTGTATCTTGTTTTGCTCACTTGAGCAGAGTTAAATTTTTCTTCTTAGTTGAAGCAGCTTGTAATTTCATAACTTGATATCCACACTAATACACTTAGAATTCTAACTTTTTATTAATTTTTCAAAAAAAATTATCACATTCTTTGTACATTATTCAGAAGGATGTGGCACTTTTAAAATCTTCCTTCAACATATAGCTGTGAATGAGTTTACATCATGAACTATATTAGCAGATTACTCAAATAGTTTGCCGAATAATTTCTTTTAACCAACAAAGGGAACAGTTGTCACTCAGTTTTAAGTAAATGAACTAGTTAAAGTTTTTTTTACTCAAGGGAGTAATTAAGAGAGAATATGAAGTTGAATTTAAAATTTATTAAGAAAGAAATAGATAAGATAAAGCTTGAGAATGTGGCAGATCAGTGCATGGAGATGCTGACTGATCATTCCAAGGAAAGAACAGATACATGTATTAGGAAAAGAATTGCCTTGTCTTACAAGGTAGTGCTTCTGTGGGAAAACCAAAACTTCTGAATATTATTTTTTTTTAATCACAAGTGTTGAGATAATAATGTGACGAGACAATAAAACCTATTATGTACTTGAGGCAATGTGATCCAAATCTTTCAGGTGACGTGCGTGCTTTATCATTTTATACATCCAGTATTAAATACTTTGTAACATAACTATTTTTGCAATTTTCTCATTATTTACAATGGATTACAAAATAAAAGATAGCAGATCCACCTATATGTTTTTTTTTTTCAACAAGTCGGCCGTCTCCCACCGAGGCAGGGTGACCCAAAAAGAAAATACTTTCATCATCATTCAACACTTTCACCTCACTCATACATAATCACTGTCTTTGCAGAGGCGCTCAGATACAACAGTTTAGAATAGTCCCTCCAAACTGTCACTATCCCAGACCCCTCCTTCATTGTACTTCCCATCTCCAGGACTCGAGTCCGGCTAAATCTATAATAACCGGTTTCCCTGAATTTTTTTTTTTTTCAACAAGTCGGCCGTCTCCCACCGAGGCAGGGTGACCCAAAAAGAAAGAAAATCCCCAAAAAGAAAATACTTTCATCATCATTCAACACTTTCACCACACTCATACATAATCACTGTCTTTGCAGAGGCGCTCAGATACGACAGCTGAGAATAGTCCCTCCCAGCTGTCACTATCCCAGACCCCTCCTTTAAAGTGCAGACATTGTACTTCCCATTTCCAGGACTCAAGTCCAATTAAATCAATTAACTGGTTTCCCTGAATCCCTTCACAAAATGTTACCCTGCTCACACTCCAACAGCTCGTCAGGTCCCAAAAACCATTCGTCTCCATTCACTCCTATCTAACACGCTTGCTGGAAGTCCAAGCCCCTCGCCCACAAAACCTCCTTTACCCCCTCCCTCCAACCTTTTTGAGGATGACCCCTACCCCTCCTTCCTTCCCCTACAGATTTATACGCTCTCCAAGTCATTCTACTTTGATCCATTCTCTCTAAATGACCAAACCACCTCAACAACTCCTCTTCAGCCCTCTGACTAATACTTTTAGTAACTCCACACCTCCTAACTGTCCAAAAAAAAATTAAAAATATTATGACTTTTCCAAGAAATTGTGAAACAGGGCAAAAAGAAAAAGATTATTTATTCAATTTCATATAAAAACTTTAACTTTAATTTTTTATCTTAATTTGTACAGCAGAGGATTTTGGTGCACTGTATGACCCTTGTAGGTTAGGTTTAGTGCTCTTTTTTTTATTATAATAATAATAATAATAATGAGAGGATTATGGTGAAGCCACAGATAAATGGTAAGTGTTCAAGTGCAAAACTGGAATGGAGACACTACAAGTTTTTTGTATATACAGTGGACCCTCCCCCCCCCGGATTTCGTACTGCTCCCAACTCGAACAATTATGTAAGTGTATTTTTTGGGGTCTGAAATGGACTAATCTAATTTACATTCGTCCTTATGGGAACAAATTCGTTCGGTAACGGCACTCGAACAGCCTTCTGGAAAGAATTATTGACGAAATCCGATGGTCCACTGTACTAGAGTATATATCAACCCATAGATTTTTTGCCCCCCCAAAAAGTCCCCTTAAATTTGTGCATAAATTGGCCACTACCATAAAGAGAGTTGCTGAATCCAAGGTACTGGTGGTGAGATTCCTCAGTGGTTCATCAGAACTAACATACAAATTTTTAGAATTTAAAACGCCTTTCTTTATATGGTTTAACAAGCCACAAAGACTGCTACATCAACTTGCCAGCTGCTAAGACTAGTGTTATGAATAGTAACAATTTTGGGAAATGACTGATGTACAAAAAAAATCATAATTACATACTCTAACAAACTTCTAAAAAAAATAAAACTGAAATCTCCAATTGGAGCTTTGTTACCCCCCTCCCCCCACCTGACCATTTTAATGGGATAAATAAGTGAATAGTGAACTATCATGAAAGAGTAGCCACATGTTCAAATGTCATGACCTCTCAGTTTTGGAAAGACTATAACATCTCTTGGAGTCTGCACCAACTGATGATGTAGACCTACCTAAATGTGAACGTTTATTACAAGATACAGCTTTTACATTTAGCCTTATTATATACTAGAATGTAAATTTATTATTGTTGTTGTTTTGAAATACTATAATAAGTGCTTAACTCCTGCAGACTCGAGTGTAAAAATTGCAAAAAATTCTTGGGCAAATCCTTCACAAACATTAAATAAGTATTCAAATAATTTATAATGCCATAAGTTTACCATCAATCCTTGCCAAATATCCCAACAGTGCTTGCTGTAAATAGGTTATCATTGTGCATTTCACAACATAAGAACACAAGAAAGGAGGAACACCGCAGCTGGCCTGTTGGCCCATACTAGGCAAGTCCTTCACAATCCATCCCCCTAACAGAATATTTGCTCAACCTAATTTTCAATGCTACCCAAGAAATAAGCTTTGATAATTCTATTTACTCATGTGCAAGTCCACTCAAATCCAACCTCTCTCACTCATGAATTTATCCAACCTAAATTTGAAACTACCCAAGGTCCTAGCTTCAATAACCCTACTAGGCAGACTGTTCCACTCATCAACTACCCTATTTCCAAACCAATACTTTCCTATATCCTTTCTAAATCTAAACTTATCTAATTTGAATCCATTATTGCGGGTTCTCTCTTGGAGAGATATCCTCAAGACCTTATTTATATCCCCTTTGTTAATACCCATTTTCCACTTGTATACCTCAATCATGTCTCCCCTCATTCTTCGTCTTACAAGTGAATGTAATTTTAGGGTCTTCAATCTTTCTTCATATGGAAGATTTCTAATGCTATGTATTAATTTAGTCATTCTATGCTGAATGTTTTCTAACGAATTAATATCCATTCTGTAATATGGAGACCAGAACTGAGCTGCATAATCTAGGTGAGGCCTTACTAACGATGTATAAAGCTTTAATATAACCTCTGGACTTCTGTTGCTTACACTTCTTGATATAAATCCCAGTAATCTGTTTGACTTATTACGTACGCTTAGGCATTGCTGTCTTGGTTTAAGGTTGCTGCTTACCATAACCCCCAAGTCCTTTTTCGCAATCTGTATGGCAAAATTCTACGTTATTTAACTTATAAGTGCTTGGGTTATGGACACTCCCGAGCTTCAGAACCTTGCATTTATCTACATTGAACTGCATCTGCCACTTTTCTGACCAGGAATTGAGTTTGTCTAAATCCTCCTGAAGTTCCCTGGCATCTACGTTTGAATCAATTATCCTACCTATCTTCGTGTCATCGGCGAATTTGCTCATATCACTAGTAATTCCCTCATCAAGGTCATTGATATATATTATAAACAATAGCGGGCCTAAGACTGATCCCTGTGGAACACCACTTGTTACAGATCCCCACTCGTATTTAACCCCATTTATGCACACTCTCTGCTTCCTATTGGTGAGCCATGACTCGATCCATGACAGCACTTTTCCCCCAATGCCATGAGCTGCAACTTTCTTTAACAGTCTCTGGTGCAGTACTCTATCAAAAGCCTTACTAAAATCTAAATAAACAATAGCGAATTTTTTATCGTGATCAACAGCCTCAAAAGCTTTACTAAAGGTGGTTAATAAATTAGATAAGCAGGAACGGCCCCTCGTGAATCCATGCTGAGTATCATTAATCAAATTATGGTTATCTAGATGGCTTCTAATAATATCAGCTATAATTGACTAGTAATTTGCCTACAATTGAGGTCAGGCTTATTGGGCAGTAATTTGACGGTAGTGACTTGTCCCCTGCTTTAAAAATAGGAATTACATTAGCCATCTTCCACATATCAGACACTACACCTGTTTGAAGAGATAAATTAAAAATGTTAGATATTGGTTCACAGAGTTCCATTTTGCATTCCTTAAGAACCCTTGCAAAAAGCTCATCAGGACCCGGCGATTTATTTTGTTTCAGTCGGTCTACTTGTTTCATAACCATTTCGCTAGTAATTATGAAACAAGTAGAGAACATTGGGACCTAGTTCCTGGGCTCATTATGTGCCTTTGTATTCCTTCCAGTAATACAAGATGGGTTAGTGTGTATAAGGCTATGAAATTAAGAAATATTTAAAATGAGTTTAATAACACTGACAACAAGTAAAGACCTATGAGACTTCTATACAAATGGCTGCAGTGCTGTATGACCCTTATGGGTTTAGCAATTAGTTTTGATTGTAATAATATACAATCAGCTTCAATAATATACAATCAGCTGGCACACTCATAGTGCCAGTAGCACACAAATACTATACTAAGTTTACTGATCCTCGGTTTAATTTTTTAAACTACCATGCTGCATGCTTGAACTTTTTTTTTTTTTTCAACAAGTCGGCCATCTCCCACCGAGGCAGGGTGACCCAAAAAGAAAGAAAATCCCCAAAAGAAAATACATTCATCATCATTCAACACTTTCACCTCACTCATACATAATCACTGTCTTTGCAGAGGAGCTCAGAATACGACAGTTTAGAAGTCCGTCCAAACTGCCAATATTCCAAACCCCTCCTTTAAAGTGCAGGCACTGTACTTCCCATTTCCAGGACTCAAGTCCAACTAAATCAATTAACTGGTTTCCCTGAATCCCTTCACACAATATTACCCTGCTCACACTCCAACAGCTCGTCAGGTCCCAAAAACCATTCGTCTCCATTCACTCCTATCTAACACGCTCACACATGCTTGCTGGAAGTCCAAGCCCCTCGCCCACAAAACTTCCTTTACCTCCTCCCTCCAACCTTTTCGAGGACGACCCCTACCCTGCCTCAAACTCTGTCCTTTCAAATAAAAACAACCCTCTATGATGTTACTATCCATCACCCATACTCATTCATGATCAATGTCAGTAATTCTGTAACATGGACTTTCTATGTTTACTGAAAACAGGGGCAATACGATACTGATATGTATTTCCTTCTACATAACCATTATTATTCATACGACTTCTCAGCTCTTCAATTGTTGGATGTGAGGATTTGAATGCAGTCTGGCCTCGACTGGCTTCCTGTTCCCATCGGGTCCGCAGTGCTGTGACATGGCCTGAAGGAAAAAAAAATACATTAACATTTGCAACCAGTTTAGGAGGGTGTGTAAAAGAAGGAAGCTGAAAGTAAACATATTAAGGACTAAGATGATGAAAGTAGGAAAAAAAGTCTAGGCACATAAATCTAGTATGTATGCAAGGTGGTGTATGGAACGTCCCAGGAAAGGTTAAAGGTTTTAAGTGATAGAGGCTTGAGCATCCAGCAGGCATGTATGACTGTCTTAGAGTTTGCAGAGAATGATTTTGAGGATATGATGTGCCACTGGAGTGTGAGCAAGATAGCATTTTTTAAATAAGTCATGAAACCAATTAGCCAGGTGGTGTGACCATACTTAGAAGGAAGGGTATGGATGTTATTCAGAGGGTTATCTGAAGTGTGATAACCATGCACTTCTGGAAAGATTGCTAGAGAATGAGTGATGGTGAAAGTTTCTCTCTTTAGGTCTCCCTAACGTATCTTTTAATATCAAACTGGGAATAGACTGCTTATATAATTGCAAACAATAAAGTGTTCACTAGAATAACCCTTAACTACAGTTTTATTAACAATTCTAGACATGGTTGATGATGACATCTACAGATGAACTTTGTCTTTAATAAAATAAAATAACTAAAAATATTTCATTCTACAAATAAATTTTGAAAAATACAAAACATACACTTAAGGTAAATAAGCAGTTACATTCTACCAATAATATTTTTAACTCAATGGCCATCTCCCACCAAGAAATCAAGAAAAGAAAAAAAGCACAAATTAACAGATTAAAAAATGCACTAAAGTTTAATGAAAACACATTTCATCACCAAAACTACTCAGTACATAATGAATATTCAAAGATCATGTCTGTGTTAATGACCATAAGGGTCCCATTTGGATTTATCCGTATGTCACACACATTCCTACTTAAAGCCTACCTCTCTTAGAAACAATATGAACCTACGGATCACCTGATGCCGTTCAAAAGTCATTTCTCTTCTGCTGCGGTGTACAGATGCCAGGTGAGGTGTGAATGTTTGACCTATTCCAGTCATCAATTAGAATATCACAGTTGGGAGAGGAAATGGTAACCTAGAATCTTCCATGGTCCTTAACACAAATGTATATTTCCAGCATCCATAATACAGTTTCCTATTGTGGAACCCTGGGGAGCTCACTTGGAAATGCAGTATCCCACACTTACAATGAAGCTGTTAAGCAAGGCAAGAGCCCTTGCAAAAATGACTGATACAAGAACCTGAGAAGTATGAAAGTGAAACAGTTTCTTTAGACACCAAAAGAACATGCCAGAAACGGTACAAAAGATAATATCTATGCTTGCCCTATGGACAGAATTGCCACCAAAATGCAGTCAAAGAAATAACATCCTGCCACTGCATACATACACTGGTACTAAAACAAATTATGGCAGGCAAGAATACTAGAATAATCACAAAGGAAAAAGCCAGATACAGTGGTCCCCAGAGTTTCGGAAAAACTTCACTCCAGAAGCCTGCTCAAGCGCCATTACCGAACAAATTTACTCCCTTAAGGAAAAATGTCATGTAGGTTAGTCTATTTCAGACCCCCAAAAATACACTTCCACAAGCACTTACAATATTATACTTACATAATTGTACGATTTCCGGGGTGTACGAAACTCGGGGGACCACTGTATACATACAGTGGTACCTCGAGTTACGATGGTCCCCAAAATCGCCCTTTTATGTAAGTTTATTTTTTTAAATGCTTTTGTAGGTATATTTTTGGGGGTGTAAAAGGACTAGTCTATTTTACATTATCCCTTATGGGGATAAATTCGTTTGGTAATGGCACTTGAACAGCATTCTCGAACGAAAAAATATCGTAACTCGAGGTACCACTGTATAAATAATCTACCAAAGACAGAGTCTGTCTTTTCACACAAAAATGTGCCCTTAATAGTTATACAGGAAGAGGTACCTTGCTGCAGCACTAAGTCTGATGAGTTACGGACAGGGAAGGGAGTTCAGCTATCAGTGTTTAAAGACAGCCACATCCAGCTCGGACACCCCTAGGAGAGTGAAGACCCTGGCTGAGTACCTCAGCGAGCATGTCCCAAAAATGGAACAAGTGGCACAAAATTTATGTTCATAGACTTACTATTGCAGTGGAGAAAAAGGTGCTCCAAGGACCTTCCCATTGATGGTCAACAGTCGCAGGGATGCCAGGAGAAAAACGCTCAGCCACCAGGCCCCTGGCCAGACTCTGACAACGATCTGAAGGAATTCAGGGGCAAGATGACAGTGGGGTCTGCAGGAACAATAGGAGAGTACTGAAGAAAAGAATACCCAAGAAAGGCCTGCAGACATGTGGACAGATACAGTACCTCAGATGAGGTATGGAGGCAAAAGGTGATTCCATCAAGAACACAAGTGATAACGAATGAGCCTCGGCTGGTGAACTGCATGCTCTTAAGGATGAGAGGCATGGTAAACATGGGCCAGGCCAACAAAACCTGAGAACCCACCATGCCCCTGGTATCATGGGCACATATGTAGGGATGAGAAAAACCCTCAAACCAGCAGCTCCTACATAAGGTGGAGACCCCCTCAGACATCAATGCCTGGATGTGAGAGAGAAAGAGGAGAATGGGATGATCACCAGACTAGATCCTGATGCTAAGTAGAGGGATGTGGTCCAAAACTCATGCATAGGGGCCCAGAGAAGATACGCCCTACAGAGGGTCCAGGAGGAAGCCAATTGACCCATAGGAATAACTGCAGAATGATTTTAAAAAGACCTGCTGAAAAGCCTTGATGGTGCCTATAAATAGAGAAGGCAAAATGGGTCTTCTCCACCCAAGATGATTAGCACTGTATGACCCTTACATTTTAGTGCTTAAACTGATTATAAGAATAATAATGAAAATAATACCAGAGGTGGCATCCCTAGATGACACTGGAGGCACAGTGAAAGTGCCACCTCATGGGGTGAATGCAGGGTTTATCTACTATGAGAGAATCAAAGTCAGGCAATAAGTAATCAACACAAGGCTCATCAATGCCACAAGTCCTATGGGTAGGTAGGGCATCATCATTACTGAGACATACACAGAACACTAAGGATGGATGCAGACAAAGACAATATCTCCAAAGCTGCTCACTTATGAGCAAATAGGGAGCCAGCCACATTATAAACCAGCATAAGTGGAGAGGGTACGTGCTGACATGACAAAATCTGGATGATAGTACCTGCACTTGGTCAGGTTAACATGCGCTGCCTGCTTCCTGTGCATTACAACAAACAAACAAGACTTTACCAAGACTAAGATAGATGCAGGCATGATATCATTCTAAACAGGCTCCCTGGGTCCTGCAAAAATACATGCTATAGGGTTTTAGCATCATTACATTAAACATGTACAGTATCAAAGTCCAACTAAAAACAATAGGGAAAATCAACTAGCCACATATCTAGTGGAAACAGCAGATTAAATGTAAGCAGCGTTAGGATCTAGGATAAGTGCAACTGACTACATACCATTCCAATACAATGAGTGCAGTAGGGAGGAAGAAGCTGGGGTCCTACCAGAAAGTTCTGAATTGGAGTGTTGAGAAGCATCAGGGGGTGTGGTGCTGCCTGTGGGTGAACCAAGAGAGCATGCAGCACAACAGGCATGAAGGTTGTGGTGGTGGGGGTGTTGGTGGTGGTGATGGTGGTGGTGTGGGTGAACATGCTCCCGGCCATCCTGTAAAGCTGACTTCTGAGACTTGCACAAAGTTTCCAGTTCTTCTATAATCTGCATGAAGAGAGGCAAGAGAGTCAAGATAAAGTAGATGTATAACAGAAGTACTCACTGGCAGAGGGTGTAAGGATAAATGGAAGTAGAACCTCCCATCCCTGGTGAATCAGGTAAATGTACATAATTGACACTATTAAAGCACTCAAGCACCTCCTGCATGGAAACACTCAAGCACTTCCTGTATGGAAGTACTCAAGAACTTTCTACATGGAAGCAATAAAGTTGTCCCTGTATGAAAGCCAAGGATAAGCATGTGCAGGATGAGGCTAAATTCAGGACGAAATTAATTTATTGCATTAGACATGAGACCTCTAAAAAGCACTCTCCCAATATTAAATGACTTAGTGTACCAGCAAAGCCAAAAGCACTGCCTGAGAGTAATTACAGTGTAAGAATTATTTTTTTTACAAACTGACCATCTCCCACTCAGGTAGGGTAACCAAAAAAAGGGAAACTATATTCATGGCAGGTAAGTTTTAGGACTCATCTGCCATGATTTCAAGTCACTTACAGTCACATGTTGGAGTCTGTCATTAAGGTATGCTTGGGAAAGTTTTGGTTGATATAGATTTATTAAATAATGCTGCAATAATAGGTGGTAGCACATGAACAGCTTTCCTATACATGACAGCACATAAACAGCTTTCTTATACAGGTATATTAATCTGCAAGATAAGCTCTAACTTGGGTATGGGAGTTAGGGATTTTGTTGGATAGAATTGATTCTATAGTTGAGAAGTTATTTAGTTTATTTACTGGATGGTGGGGTCACTTGATTTAGTTGTCACAAGTTCTTTGTTCTTACCAAATTTACTTGAACTAAGTATTTGAAGGTGTTCTTTACATCTTTGTCACATCAAAGAGAGAGAGGAGGATAGGTCCACTTCCTCAGGTCATGAGCCCCTCACTAGCATAAAGGAACTGCCCTTGAGGGGGAAGTATACCTGGAGGGTGTACCAGGAATCAATGCCCCCATAGCCTGGTCCGTGACCAGGCCTCGCAATTGATAAGGGCCTGATCAACCAGGGTGTTACTGTTGGCTGCACGCAAACCAACATATGAACCACAGCCCAGCTGATCAGGTACTGACTTGAGGTGCCATTCCAGCTTCCTCTTGAAGACAGCCAGGGGTCTACTGGTAATCCCCCTTACGTATACTGGAAGGCAGCTGTGTAGAGGGGTGCCAAAACTTACAGAAATGATACTTGTTGGGAACCAGCTTGGTGACACATGGTGCAAGGAAGTGGTTAAGAAATGTAAGATAATAAGATAATGCAAGATAATAAAGCTTGGGCCAAAGGAAGGTACAGTGGAACCCCGGTTAACGAAAAAAATTCATTGCAGAAGCCTGCTCAAGTGCCATTACCGAACGAATTTACTTCCTTAAGAAAAAATGTCATTTAGGTTAGTCTATTTCAGACCCCCAAAAATACACTTCCACAAGCACTTACAATATTATACTTACATAATTGCACGATTTCCGGGGTGTTCGTTAACCGGGGTTCCACTGTACTTCCAATTTCTTGGATCAAGAGTCCTTCATCAAGAGCCTTCAGTGCTTTAATAAGACCTTTAATTACATAATCAGTGTGATGCACAGAATAGGGAATTTTTTATGGCAAAATAATTTCAGTGGTAAGTCCACAAGTCACTGTGGGCAGCACTTTCTAATTTAACTAATATTGCAGAGAGAAAGTGGTCACCTACATGGCTTGTCATACGTACCTGAGAAAAATCTGGCCGTTCCTCTGGAACCTTGTGCCAAGCTTTTTCAAGAAGGACTGACACTTCCACTGGGAAGGCTAATTCAAGAGGAGGTCGACTGTGTCTGAGAGCAAAAGATAAGTCAGTGATAGCCTACAGATTCCTATTTAGATGACCTATATGGAAAGACAGGAAAGGATTGTGGAACTGGAACAATTTCAGAAAAGTTAATTTGAAAGATAATCTGAAGGGTATATACACTGACAGTTTTATTTTAATCCCTACTTAGGGACTCAAGTATTCTTATTGGTGTTGTGCAGGTAATATCCAGGCATAATAACCCTTGTGTAGTTCACAGGCTTCAACCTAATAAACCAGAGAATATGAAAGATAAATTTGAATGCCAAAAGTCTGTTGTAAGAGAGGAAATCCACTGTGCAAATTAAAATGTTAAGAAGAAAATTTAGCATGTATCATAACTAAAGGTAAGTGCAAATACAGTGATTTAATGTTTAAACAAAATCACGTAATGTTTTAATTAATGAGGGTAGAGAAAAAAGTGAATATTTAATGTCTGAAAAAACTAGTACAATAGTGTTTTTCATAAGGCATACAAAAATGTAGGTAGTAGGTTGGTAGACAGCAACCACGAAGGGAGGTACTACTGTCCTACCAAATGAGTGTGAAACATAAGCCTGTAATTGTTTTGCATGATGGTAGGATTGCTGGTCTCTTTTTCTGTCTCATAAACATGCAAGGTTGCAGGTATGCCTTGCTACTTCTACTTACACTTAGGTCACACTACACAATGCATGTACAAGCATATATACTAACCCCTCTGGATTTTCTTCTATTTTCTTAATAGTTCTTGTTCTTGTTTATTTCTCCTTATCTCCATGGGGAATTTTTTAACTAGAATAAACTCAATAAATTTCTCTAATATTAAGTACATAGTCTTTAAGTTATTAGATTAAGCTGCCCCTAATGCCATGGCATGTCAGTGGCTCTCCTTGCACTCAATTTACATTGTAACTACCAATACCTATGTAATCTGCAATCTGCAATGAAATAAAATTTACTTTACTTTACTTTACTTTATGCTGGGAGCAATGGGCTAGTAACCCCTTCTCCTGTATAAATTACTAAAAACAAGGAAAAGAAAAACTTTATAAAATTGAGATGTTTGAATGTGAGTGGATGTAGTGTGGATGATAAGAAAGAGATGATTGCTAATGCTATGAATGAAAAGAAGTTGCATGTCCTAGCCCTAAGCGAAACAAAGCTGAAGAGGGTAGGGGAGTTTCAATGGGGAGAAATAAATGGGATTAAGTCAGGAGTATCTGAGAGAGTTAGAGCTAAGGAAGGGGTAGCAATAATGTTGAAGGATCAGTTATGGAGAGAGAAGAGGGAATATAAATGTATAAATTCAAGGGTTATGTGGATTAAAATAAGGGTCGGATGTGAAAAGTGGGTCATAATAAGTGGGTATGCACCTGGAGAAGAGAGGAGTGTAGAGGAGAGAGAGAGATTTTGGGAGATTTTGAGCCAAGAGAGAGAGTAATTGTGGTAGGGGACGTAAATGCTAAAGTAGGAGAAGCGTTTAGAGAGGGTGTGGTAGGTAAGTTTGGGGTACCAGGTGTAAATGATAATAGGGAGCATTTGATTGAACTTTATATAGAAAGAGGTTTGGTTATATATAAGTAACACATATTTTAAGAAAAAGAGGATAAATAAGTATATAAGATATGATGTAGGGCGAAATGACAGTACGTAGTTTGTTGGACTATGTATTGGTAGATAAAAGACAGTTGGGTAGACTTCAGGATGTACATGTTTATAGAGGGGCCACAGATATATCAGATCACTTTTTAGTTGTAGCTACAGTGAGAGTAAAAGGTAGATGGGATACAAGGAGAATGGAAACTTCAAGTAAGAGAGAAGTGAAGATTTGTAAACTAAAGGAGGAGGCAGTTAGGGTAAGATATAAATAACTGTTGGAGGACAGATGGGCTAGTGAGAGTATCGGCAATGGGGTAGATGTATGGGGTAAGTTTAAGAATATAGTGTTAGAGTGTTCAGCAGAAGTTTGTGGTTATAGGAAAGTGGGTGTGGGAGGGAAGAAGAGCGATTGGTGGAATGATGATGTAAAGAGAGTAGTAAGGGAGAAAAAGTTACCATAAGAGAGGTTTTTACAAAGTAGAAGTGATGCAAGGAGGGAAGAGTATATGGAGAGAAAAAGAGAGGTTAAGAGAGTGGTGAAGCAATGTAAAAAGAGAGCAAATGAGAGGGTGGGTGAGATGTTATCAACAAATTTTGTTGAAAATAAGAAAAAGTTTTGGAGTGAGATTAATAAGTTGAGAAAGCCTAGAGAAAGAATAGATTTGTTAGTTAAAAATAGGAGAGGAGAGTTATTAAATGGAGAGTTAGCGGTATTAAGAAGATGGAGGGAATATTCTGAGGAACTGCTAAATGTTGATGAAGATAGGGAAGTTGTGATTTAATGAATAGGACAAGAAGGAATAACCTCTTATAGGAGTGAGGAAGAACCAATTGTGAGTGTGGGGGAAGTGCGTGGGGCAGTGAGTAGAATGAAAGGGGGTAAATCAGCTGGGATTGATGGGATAAAGATAGAAATGTTAAAAGCAGGTGGGGATATAGTTTTGGAGTGGTTAGTGTTTTTATTTAATAAATTTATGGAAGAGGGTAAGGTACCTAAAGATTGGCAGAGAGCATGCATAGTTCCTTTGTATAAAGGCAAAGGGGACAAAAGAGAGAGTAAAAATTATAGGGGAAGAAGTCTGTTGAGTTGTAGGTAGTAGGTTGGTAGACAGCAACCGCCCAGGGAGGTACTACCGTCCTGCCAAGTGAGTGTAAAACGAAAGCCTGTATTTATTTTACATGATGGTAGGATTGCTGGTGTCTTTTAAACATAAACATGCAAGATTTCAGGTATGTCTTGTTACTTCTACTTACACTTAGGTCACACTACACATTCATGTACAAGCATACATATATATACACACACCCCTCTGGGTTTTCTTCTATTTTCTTACTAGTTCTTGTTCTTATTTCCTCTTATCTCCATGGGGAAGTGAAACAGAATTCTTCCTCCGTAAGCCATGCGTGTCGTAAGAGGCGACTAAAATGCTGGGAGCAAGGGGCTAGTAACCCCTTCTCCTGTATATATTACTAAATGTAAAAGGAGAAACTTTCGTTTTTTCCTTTTGGGCCACCCCGCTTCAGTGGGAAACGGCCGACGTGTTGAAAGAAGAAAGAAGTCTGTTGAGTATACCTGGTAAAGTGTATGGTAAAGTTATTATTGAAAGAAATAAGAGTAAGACAGAGAGCAGGATAGCAGATGAACAAGGAGGCTTTAGGAAGGGTAGGGGATGTGTAGACCAAGTGTTTGCAGTGAAACATATAGATGAACAGTATTTAGATAAGGGTAAACAGGTATTTGTGGCATTTATGGATTTGGAAAAGGCATATGATAGGAAGGATAGGGGGCAATGTGGTAGATGTTGCAAATGTATGGAATAGGAGGAAAGTTATTAAAAGCGGTGAAAAGTTTTTACGAGGATAGTGAGGCTCAGGTTAGAGTATGTAGGCGAGAGAGAGATTATTTCCCAGTAAAAGTAGGCCTTAGACAGGAATGTGTAATGTCACCATGGTTGTTCAATATATTTATAGATGGAGTTGTAAGAGAAGTGAATGCTCGGGTGTTGGCAAGAGGTGTGGGGTTAAAGTTAAAGAATCTAACACAAAGTGGGAGTTGCCACAGCTGCTATTTTGCTGATGACACTGTGCTTTTGGGAGATTCTGAAGAGAAGTTGCAGAGGTTGGTTGATGAGTTTGGTAGGGTATGTAAAAGAAGGAAATTAAAAGTGAATATAGGAAAGAGTAAGGTGATGAGGAAAACAAAAAAATTAGGTAATGAAAGATTGGATATCAGATTGGAGGGAGAGAGTATGGAGGAGATGAATGTGTTCAGATATTTAGGAGTGGACGTGTCAGCAGATGGGTCTGTGAAGGATGAGGTGAATCATAAAATTGACAAGGGGAAAAAGGTGAGTGGTGCACTGAGGAGTCTGTGGAGACAAAGAACTTTATCCATGAAAGCAGAGGGAAATGTATGAGAGTATAGTTATACCAATGCTCTTGTATGGGTGTGAGGCATGGGTTGTGAATGTTGCTACAAGGAGAAGGCTGGAGGCAGTGGAGATGTCATGTCTGAGGGCAATGTGTAGTGTGAATATAATGCAGAGAATCCGTAGTTAGGAGATTAGGAGGAGGTGTGGGATTACCAAAACTATTATCCAGAGGGCTAAGGAGGGGTTATTGAGATGGTTTGGACATGTAGAGAGGATAGAACAAAATAGAATGACTTTATAAATCTGTAGTGGAGGGAAGGCAAGGTAGGGGTCGGCCTAGGAAAGGTTGGAGGGAGGGCATAAAGGAGGTTTTGTGTGCAAGGGGCTTGGACTTCCAGCAAGCGTGCATGAGCATGTTAGATAGGAGCAAATGGACACAAATGGTTTTTAGTACTTGACGTGCTGTTGGAGTGTAAGCAAGGTAACATTTATGAAGGGATTCAGGGAAACTGGCAGGCCGGACTTGATTCCTGGAGATGGGAAGTGCAGTGCTGGCACTCTGAAGGAGGGGTGTTAATGTCGCAGTTTTATAACTTTAGTGTAAGCATGCCTCTGGCAAGACAGTGATTGAGTGAATGATGAAAGTTTTTCTTTTTCGGGCCACCCTGCCTTGGTGGGAAACGGCCGTTCGGGCCTCCCTGCCTTGGTGGGAAACGGCCGTTCGGGCCTCCCTGCCTTGGTGGGAAACGGCCGATGTGTTAATAAATAAAAAAAAATAATCATACAAAAACAATGAGTAAATTATACATCAGTAATGTTTTGTTTATAATGTTAATAGAACAATTCTAAAGTACTAGGATGTTCATCTTAATCCTTTCTCATGGGTGGTGCAGTGTGTGATTCCATTGCCTCTGACCAGTGATAACTGACAGACCCCGAGAATACGAGATATCACAGATTTTTCCCTCTGGAAAAACTTTAATTTTATGAGTAAACACAAAATGAATGCTGGGGCCTTGCTGCAGTGCAGTCACAAAATAAGATTTCTATAACTCACTTGTAAGCCATGTCAGCAGCAGCAGCAGCAGGTTTCAAGTGAGCAAAAGGTAACTCAGAGGCCAATAGTTCCCACAAACACAGCCCAAAGGAGAATACATCAGCTTTGATGGAGTATCTTGTACACTGTAGAGAAATTTATGCATTAGCACAATAACTATTGAATAAAACATGAGAACAAAAGTACTGTACAGTGGACCCCCGGCTAAGGAACACCCCGGAAATCATACAATTATGTAAGTATAATATTGTAAGTGCTTGTGGAAGTGTATTTTTGGGGGTCTGAAATAGACTAACCTACGTGACATTATTTCTTAAGGAAGTAAATTCGTTCGGTAATGGCACTTGAGCAGGCTTCTGGAATGAATTTTGTTCGTTAGCCGGGGGTCCACTGTACTTGCATTTACTCATTTATTCTCCACCATCAAAAGTAGCACAGTTCCTACAAAAGGCATCATCGACACTTTACCATTTTACACTATCTTAATAAAAAAATATTAATAAAAGGAGAAATTAATCAAAGAGCTGAAAAACTTACTTTATTCTTCCAATGAAATGTTGGATCATTCCACCTTTAGTATTAATTACTTTTTTAATTATTGTCCCACTAACCTGGTTATTTCACCATTATTGTGTCTTTAACAGGGCCTAAATATAATTCTTCTCTTCCATACTAAGCTTACAGGGCCCCATTACAATTACTGGAAAGCAAAATATAGGCTGCCAAACAATCCAGCAGTCTAGTCCAAAATGAGGGGCAGGAGCACAGGAAAATGCAGCCTCCCACAACAACTCTGAGGTAACTGAGGGAGAGATGGATTGAAGTTGCTGCTAGTGAATGTGTGAGCTGCCTCATATGTGATCACCCTCAGTAACATTGCCAATAGGCTGTCTAATGCAAGAGGAAACAACAAAACACTGAAGTGTGTTGATTTTTTTTTTGCATTTTCAACAAGACGATTTCTTTTGTGGGCACTGTGATACAATAGGGGAGAGGGAGGCGAGTTTAGTTTAGAGACAGGACAAAATGCTTGAATATGACACTAATATCAACTCTACGGCTTATTTATCTATCACAATTCATCTAATATGACGTAATAAACAATATTAATAACATAGAAACATGATATATACTCTGGAATGAATAAAATGTCATTACGTATGACTAATGGTGGTGGTGGTGTTGTTGTTGGGTTATCAGGGCCACTGGCAGCATAAGCCATATAGAGGTGGCGACGGAGGCAAGTGGTGGCGGCGGCAGTGTTGTCAGTTGCCCTATATACCTCCAATAACATTGTAGGAGTTAAGTTTCGTGTTGTCCTTTTTCTATCGCTTCATCGCTTAACTTACTTGCTACACTGTTAATGCTATACTTTATCGCTGGCTGGCGCTATAGCCTTCGATTCCTGCTGCTTTAGTATCATACATATCGTAGAATCACTGAATCACTGAAGAAGGCACATTCTTCCCTCTCTCTTCCTCCTCCACTTTGGTACTTTGCTATGATATTTTTCTTTAGGTCTATCATGTTTCTCACCTTCTTTACCAAAGGCCTGGCACTAAGAGCTTTCTTTGGGGCCATGGTGGCTTATTTAGCAGTTGCAAGCACAAAAAACACTGGATTACTGTACTGTATTGCGAAATATTTCGTATGAATGCAGGGTGTGATGCTCACTCACTGAGAAATAATAGAAAACTGGCACTGAATGCGTATGTGGCAGGCTTTGTGTGTGCAGGGCCACTGGGACATGTTCTGAACCACCGCCGAAATCCAAGGTAAAACACAAAAACCAAGGCTATATTTTGACGAAAAAAGTTGCCGATAACCAAAATTCATAATAACCAAGACTCACGAAAACCAAGGGTCCACTATTTCCTTGCAGAAAATTACATTTATAGAATAATTAAGTTACCTGTGTAAACACTTCAGGAGCCATCCAGCGAAGATTACCAGGCTGTTTCGTCATATTTTCCTCAAAGATGTTACGCACAAATCGTGACTCTCCAAAGTCAGCAACTCTAGCACGGCACTGCCCAGAATTGAAACATAATTTATTAAAAAATGAATACTAACAGATTTTACGTACTATTACAATTCTTCTTTCTTTCAACAAATCAGCCGTGTCCCACTGAGGCAGGGTGGCCCAAAAAGAAAAACAAAAGTTTCTCTTTTTAACTTTAGTAATGTATACAGAAGAAGGGGTTACTAACCCCTTGCTCCAGGCATTTTAGTCGACTCTTACGACATGCATGGCTTACGGAGGAAGAATCCTGTTCCACTTCCCCATGGAGATAAGAGGAAATAAACAAGAACAAGAACTAGTAAGAAAATAGAAGAAAACCCAGAAGGGTGTGTATATATATGCTAGTACATCCAAGTGTAGTGTGACCTAAGTGCAAGTAGAAGTAGCAAGACGTACCTGAAATCTTGAATGTTTATGAGACAGAAAAAAGACACCATCAATCCTACCATCATGTAAAACAATTACAGGCTTTCGTTTTACACTCAATTGGCAGGATGGAAGTACCTCCCTGGGCAGTTGCTGTCTACCAACCCACTACCTACTATTACAATTAACGTCATCAAAAGCAAGGAAATGTTTTTTGTCTTCTCCCTCCTTCCTTCCCCTCTCCCTTTTCTCCCTCTCCCTCCCTCCCTAAGGAACTATCTGCCTTCTATCAAGGCTGAAGGACTGATCACCTTAATATTACCTCTCCACTTCTATTGACTCCATTACTATATTCTCCTGCATTCATCTGAAAAAGCTTGTTATGTAGGCACCATGTTTCAGCAATAAAAATACCCAAGTGTTACACAAGTCTTATTCATCAACATGCTCACTGATGATGCAAAGACTCTATGCAAATTAAGCAATAAAAGTGAGTGAGTATACCTGCAAGAAGACCTGGACAGACTGAGCAAGTGGGGTGACAATGATGCTGCCAAGCAACAGAACTAGAAGAAAACCACCACCTTGCACACTCACTCGTATCTCCCCTTCGCCTTCAACCTTAAAATTCACTTTAAAATACTTCCTTCATGCTCAATAGAAAGTAAGAGCTGTTGAAGTAAGAGGCAGGCATGATCAGGAAAGAATGCTCTTATTGCTTCCAGGCATCATAAGAACCAGCTTCACTTTCTATGTGAATCTTACTGAACAAGTTTTGCCCCCCCTTCCTCGTTCTCCCAGTTCCTTAAATTCAACACCTTGGGCACTACCTTTCCTGATCATGCCACCTCATACTTCCTTCATACTTGCAACATTCCACTTTTATAACAAATTTATGTTGAACATTTATGTATATTATTATTATAATCAAATAGAAGCGCTAAACACATTTATGTATAGAAATGACACTTTCAATAATGTTTCAATGCATTTAGTTCTGGCTAAAATTAATACCCACTCATGTATAAGTTTAACAAGTCATACAATGATGACTTCAAACACACAAAGAGTAAGCGCAATATAAAATATAAAGTACTGTACTACCAACCTCATTGTTGAGAAGAATATTATGCGAATTTAAATCTCGATGTATGATTGGCTGAGGAAGAGTATGAAGATAATGCATGCCTTTTGCCACATCTATAGCTATATTAAATCTTGTTATGGTATCAATAGATCTCTTCTGTTCATGTAATGTGCTGAACAAGGATCCCCCAGGAACAAATTCAGTTACAATTGCAAATTGCTGGAAAAAATAAAATGGAAAAAATAAAATGTTATTCCTATAGTTTTACAGATCTAACATTTATTACATCGTATTTTTTTAAAAAATATCCAATGATGAATGAGTGCCAACTACAAGTTTGAGAATTTTGGGGAAATTAATATTTCAAAATTTTGCTGAAAAGGGAAGGAGAGAAATAAACAAATGAAAGTGTGTTCATTTACCTGTGTTTAAAGGGACTGAGTTCTGTTTCTAGACATCTTTTAATCATTTATGACTATATGAGGTGTCTCAACCCTATGAATTTTGTCCTTCCATACCTGTATTTGAACATAATGTACAGAAAGAAAGAATTCCTTCTTATGGATCAGGTGTGGACAAGCCATTGCTAATATGCTGCTTTCAATTCATTTACTCATTCAATGCAGTTCAATGAGACACTATCGAGAACAAGAAGTAAACCTGGATAATGTCTCTCGAGCCACAGTGACTGAGCAAAAGAGCCACATGTGGCTCACAAGCCATGGCTTGCCCATATCTGTTATAAATATTTACATCATTTTGGTTTAGATTACATTTTTATCTCCTAATAAACAGTCTTCTTCAACCATATTTTTCAATCATGAATAATTTTCATACTATGATTATGTTCCCTTTTATGGTTGAACGATTTAATCCTTAACCCTTTGAGGGTCGATCACGTACATGTACGACATAACAGCAGGGGTCGGTCACGTACTTATACACGTAAATTCTAGTGCCTTCAAATCTGGTGGAAGAAAGCTGGCAGGCCTACATATGAAAGAATGGGTCTGTGTGGTCAGTGTGTGCAGTATAAAAAAAATCCTGCAGCACACAGTGCCAAATGAGAAAAAAAAAAACTTCAACAATGTTTTTTTGGTTTAAAACAGTGAATTTGCAGTACTATAATTTTTTCGTATTTATGGTTGTATTCAAGTTTTCTTGGTCTCATTTGATAGAATGGAAGATATATTACAGAAATAGAGATGATTTTGATAGGTTTTGCGATAACAAGTACCTTGAAATTGAGCACAAGGTAGCGAAAATGTTCAATTTTTTCCGATGTTCATGAGTAAACAAATCATGCAACGCATCCAATACACATCAACTGGTGAGTCTAATATTCTTTCACAAGTGCGATGATATTATTTATACCGTTTTAACAATGATGCAGTAGTATACATAACAGTAAATCTTCTATTTTTTGTGAGAATAAAAATTCAAAATGGAAATCAAAAGTAATGTAAGAGGGGCCTAGAGATGTGACTAATGAACAGATAAAACGTTATTTTAGTGCCAGGAATGTCTGTCTTGTTTATTCTGGACCTTATTTTGAAATTGGCATTTTTTGAAACTTGTGTGAAATTGGCCAAATTACCAAATTCTGACTACTTTATTGGGTAGATGAAATCGGTAAATGGGCGGTTTCTTGTACTCAATTGATAGAACAAATGGAGTTCTAGCGAAATAGCTATGATTTTAGTCGACTGGAACATTGGAATTTTCCAAAAATAGGGCTCAAAGTGGGCAAAATCGCCATCGTGTAAATATCGTCGAGACCGCTAACTTTGTGAGAGCATAATTCTGTAAGTTTTCCATCAGATTTCATACTTTTGAAGTCATTACAATCGGAAAAAGATTCTTTATCATTTCATAAGAAAAAAATAATTTTTTTTTTAGGAAAATTTTTCGAATCTGAGAATGAGTTCAGGATTGGGAGTCTCGACCCTCAGAGGGTTAAAGTTTACTTTAGTGTTTGTCTTTATAACAAGTAAGATAATATGTACAGTGAACCCCCAAGTAACGAACACCCCGGAAATCGTACAATTATGTAAGTATAATATTGTAAGTGCTTGTGGAAGTATATTTTTGGGGGTCTGAAATAGACTAACCTACATGACATTACAGTATTCCTTAAGGGAGTAAATTCGTTCGGTAATGGCACTTGAGCAGGCTTCTGGAATGAAATTTTTACGTTACTCGGGGGTCCACTGTATAAGATTTTGTTCAATTTTTAACCCCAGAGGGTTAGCCACCCAGGATAACCCAAGAAAGTCAGTGCATCATCGAGGACCATGTCTTATTTTCATTGAGGTCCTTCAATCTTGTTCCCCAGGATGCAACCCACACCAGTCGACTAACACCCAGGTGCCTACTTGCTTGCAAGATGAACAGGAACAGCAGGGGACTGAACCACAGACACTGTGTGTGAGGCGAGTGTTTTGCCTACCAGGCCACGGGATACTACAGTACCTGATCTTAGGGACTAATGTACTCACCTAAAGTGGTTGCAGGGGTTGATTCTCAGATCCTGAAACTGACTTTTAACTTGCCTCTCTCCAGAATCACTCCCACAGCCTCCTGGACCCTATCATGCCTGCTCTTAAAACTATGTATGGAGCCTGCCTCCCCCACTTCCTCACCAAGATCATTCCACTTTCTGACCACTTTGAGACTGGAGAAATACTTCCTAATATCCCTGTCTTCACCTATTTGTTTTTGCAGGGGTTAATTCTTAGATCCTAGCCCCACCTCTTAACATACATATACATACATGCATGCATGAGTGTGTCAGGGTGGGGAAGGGTTTTATTTTTGAGTAAAACATACTGAGTGCATTTTTAAAGTAAATACACGAGTTTATATGGTTGTAGTGCATGCACAAAAAATGTAACTTACACTTGGATCATGTAGACATGCTCCCACAAATCTGACAATGTACGGGGAATCCAAAGAGCCCAGAACAGACACTTCACGGCAAAACATCTCAACGTCACTCTTCCCATAAGACATGTTGCCCCGGTATCTTTTTACTGCCACAATCTTGTCATTGTATTTTCCCTGAAAGTTTGAGATTTAAACAAGTTATATAAAAATTAACTAAATTACTCTGTTCAACTATATTTATAGACAAAGAAATGATACTACATATAGCTATGCTGCACCCATTATTTTCATAATCAGTATCTTTATACAGAGCCGATTATTTTCACAAGCCATATCTTTTTACAGATAATATTGTTGCTGCCAGTCTTAGAACAGTAAACACTGCAGACACTTCCATTCTACAATTATTTATGTATTTATGTGTAGGAAGATCCAGGAGCCCATCTGGAATATGCCATGCTTAATTCATTCAACATTTACTTCTCTATGCACCAGATAAGTAACATCCAAAACAAAAAAACATTAATTGCCTTTACGTAATACGTACTCACTTTGTATATTTTCCCAAATGATCCCGATCCAATGTTTTCTAAACTCTCTATCTCTGATAAACTGAGGTGCAGGTGAGGTGGCAGCACTGAGCGCAAATACAGAACATCGATCTTCTCTGTAAGGTACAAGGAAGTTGGTTTCAAAAATAGTACATACTGTAATACCATTAAATGTAGATGACATACTTTTATGAGGATACATTTTGCCCACCAGGGGTTTTATTGGATCAATAAAACAAAAGCTCTTGGTTAGCAAAGCATATACCATATTCATAAAAGTATCCTAATGTTGCACACGCACACATCTCATTTACATGTAGGAGAATTATAATTATTTTTATTATTATTATTATTATTATTAATAACACATCGGCCATTTCCCACCGAGGCAGGGTGACCTGACCTGAAAAAATAAGAAACACTTTCATCATCACTCACTCCATCACTGTCTTGCAGAGGTGTGCCAATATAACTGTTCAGAAACTGCTACATATCTCCACACCTAATTTATGACTGCAGAAATACAAAAATAATGAAATGTTTATATACTGCACTGTATAAGCATCAGCAGCAGGTTTTAAGAGTTACATCATTCATAGAGTGAAGTTACCTTTAATGTACATCTTTAATGTCCTTATACATATACAGTGGTACCCCGAGTTTCGTACTGCTCCCAATTCGAACAAATATGTAAGTGTATTATTGTAAGTGCTTTTGTAAGTGTATTTTTGGGGGTCTGAAACAGACTAATCTAATTTACATTATTCCTTATAGGAACAAATTCGTTCAGTAACGACACTCAAACAGCCTTCTGGAACTAATAAAGTACGAAACTCTGGGTACCACTGTACAGTGGCACCTCGGCATACGAACAGCTCCCAACTGTATTTTTGTAAGTGCTTTTGTAAGAGTATTTTTGGGGGTCTGAAACAGATTAATCTAATTTACATTATTCCTTATGGGAACAAATTCGTTCAGTATTGGTATTCGAACAACCTTCTGGAACAAATTAAGCTCATAACCCAAGGTACCACTGTAGTATAAGCAAATAATAATTATTGCCTTTATAATCTTAAGTTAGGCTTAAACTTGCCCAAAATACTCTCTATAACTATGGACTTTCTGCATGCACAACCAAATGTTACCCATCTCAGTGCAAACATTGTATCATATGGAAATAAATCTTTGACTTTGACACAATATATTAGTTTCATTCCATTAAGAACTTTAGCAAGACACTATTCTACTGAATATATGAACAACAGTCAATAATCAAAGGCTGTGAAATATGAAGACAGAAGCTTGACCAAAGTTGTTGCTGTCAGAAAACAAGAAGCTGATGATAAAGCTGCCTCCAGTGTCTCACAGAAATGAAAATAAAAGCAGCCAAGTATTTCAGAGCTGAGGATGTATTCATCAAATTGTAGGTTAACAGTGAATTATTCCAGCCATGACAGTGTGCCTTTTATTGTTTCAGTCTGACTGTTTACACTGCCCTATCAAGTTTCAACCTGCTACCTAGACATATCAGGGAAGATTTTTACTCAAGGTCACCAGGAAAGAAATATTACCTGAATTTTCATGTAGGTACTGAATTAATCTAGATTTAATTATGCAGCATGTTGGCAATTGCAGAAAATCTTAAAGACTTGAATATTTTAAGAATGCTTTGATGCTGGAAAATCATTCTTAACTAACAGTGGTAGAAAAATGGCACAAATTGAAAGGAGGAAGTAATAAGTGCTAAAACCATTGAAAATCTTAACAAATTATTAATGAAGACTGAACATTCAGTGTATAGCTCTGCTCCTGTAGTTACAAATAGATAATCACAAACACCTCCTTACACACTAATATCTAAAGCAAATGAAAATATGACTACCTTGAATCATCGTCCGCAGCTTGCCAATTGGTGAAGGGATGGGAAAATAAGAGGTGTCCAACCCTGAAAGATAATCTCCTCGAGCATAATCTTCATAGAGCCCTGGACGACGAAAGTGCTTTAGAAAGTTGGCTATATCATCATGTCCTCGATCATAGGCCCACACAAGGGGGGTCTGTTCTTCCTAAGGACAAAAAAAAAAAAAAAAAAATGAGTAAACTGGTGAAAAAAATTTTTTAATCACAACAAGACTACAATATTGTGTGGACAGACCCCAATACAGCATTACCACCAGCAGCCAACAATTAACAAAACTAAATAGGGTAAACCCTCGACTTAATGAACTAATACAGAGAAGTGGGCAGACAGTAATGGTAACTGTCCAGGAGCCAGATGAAAATTTTTGCCATTATTATTATTATTAAGATAATAACATGCATTCTCCATGGGAAAGTGGAGAAGAATTCTTCCCTCCATAAGCCATGCGTGTCGTAAGAGGCAACAAAAATGCTGGGAGCAAGGGGCTAGTAACCCCTTCTCCTGTATAAATTACTAAATTTAAAAAGGAAAACTCTTTTTCTTTTAGGTCACCCTGGCTCAGTGGGATATGACTGGTTCATTGAAAAAGGAAAAAAATTACCATCAATGGGCAATTCTGTAACCAACGCATTTTTTCTGGTAGAGTGGATAGGGGAGCAATGTGGCAAATGTTGCAAGTGTATGGAATAGGTAGTAAGTTACTGAAAGCTGTAAAGAGTTTTTATGAGGATAGTGAGGCTCAGGTTAGGGTGTGTAGGAGAGAGGGAGATTACTTCCCGGTAAAAGTAGGTCTTAGACAGGGATGTGTAATGTCACCATGGTTGTTTAATATATTTATAGATGGGGTTGTAAAAGAAGTAAATGCTAGGGTATTGGGGAGAGGGGTGGGATTAAATTATGGAGAATTAAATGCAAAATGGGAGTTGACACAGTTACTTTTTGCTGATGATACTGTGCTTATGGGAGATTCTAAAGAAAAGTTGCAAAGGTTAGTGGACGAGTTTGGGAGAGTGTGTAAAGGTAGAAAGTTAAAAGTGAACATAGATAAGAGTAAGGTGATGAGGGTATCAAACGATTTAAATAAAGAAAAATTGGATATCACATTGGAGAGAGGGATTATGGAAGAAGTAAATGTTTTCAGATATTTGGGAGTTGACGTGTCAGCGGATGGGTTTATGAAGGATGAGGTTAACCATAGAATTGATGAAGGAAAAAAGGTGAGTGGTGCATTGAGGTATCTGTGGAGACAAAAAACGCTATCCATGGAGGCAAAGAAGGGAATGTACGAAAGTATAGTGGTACCAACACTCTTATATGGGTGTGAAGCATGGGTTGCAAATGCTGCAGCGAGGAGGAGGCTGGAGGCAGTGGAGATGTCCTGTCTAAGGGCAATGTGTGGTGTAAATATTATGCAGAAAATTCGGAATGTGGAAATTAGGAGAAGGTGTGGAGTTACTAAAAGTATTTGTCAGAGGGCTGAAGAGGGGTTGTTGAGGTGGTTTGGTCATTTAGAGAGAATGGATCAAAGTAGAATGACTTGGAGAGCGTATAAATCTGTAGGGGAAGGAAGGCGGGGTAGGGGTCGTCCTAGAAAAGGTTGGAGGGAAGGGGTAAAGGAGGTTTTGTGGGCGAGGGGCTTGGACTTCCAGCAAGCATGTGTGAGCGTGTTAGATAGGAGTGAATGGAGACGAATGGTTTTTGGGACATGACGATCTGTTGGAGTGTGAGCAGGGTAACATTTTGTGAAGGGATTCAGGGAAACCAGTTAATTGATTTAGTTGGACTTGAGTCCTGGAAATGGGAAGTACAATGCCTGCACTTTAAAGGAGGGGTCTGAGATAGTGACAGCTGGGAGGGACTATTCTCAGCTGTCATATCTGAGCTCCTCTGCAAAGACAGTGATTATGTATGAGTGTGGTGAAAGTGTTGAATGATGATGAAAGTATTTTCTTTTTGGGGATTTTCTTTCTTTTTGGGTCACCCTGCCTCGGTGGGAGACGGCCGACTTGTTGAAGAAGAAAAAAAAAAAAAAAATTCTGAACCGATTATCCAAGCAGATAATGTCCTGTATTTATAATAATAATAATAATAATATAATAATAATATTTTTATTTCGATGCATGTTACAAGTGTACACTGTTATTGGTAGTTACAATTATAAAACTGTAATGCAAGGAGAGCCACTGGCATGCCATGGCATTAGGGGCAGTTTATTCTAAAGACTTATTCACTAAGTACTTAATGCTAAAGAAATTGATTGAGTTTATTCTAGTTCTGTATTATTTTAAATTATAATATGGTTGAGTTTAATCTAGATGTATATTTTATTTCAAGTTACAGTATGTTGATGCTATACTAGTATAATAACAATACTAGAAAAATTTATATAGTTACTTCTAGTTATATATTTTATTTTAAATTAAGACAATGATGATACTATAAGATTTTAAATGACAATATGATGATATGAAATTGCAACAAGTGTTAAGGAGGATGAACATATCAAATTGAGATTATCTTAAGTAAAATAATATTGGGTTTGAAAGTTTGTTACAGTATGAGTATTTAGTATAGGGTGAGTAGGTGATTTTTGAGAAGAGTCTTGAATTGATTTACCGACAAGGTTAATTTAAAATTTGCTGGTAATGAATTCCAGATTCTGGGGCCCTTTATGTGCATAGAATTTTTACATTGGTTAGTATGGACTCGGGGTATGTCAAATAGTGATCTGTGTCTTGTGTCATGTTCGTGGGACCTATTAAAGTTGTTGAGGAGAATTCTGAGCGCAGGGTTGATATTAGCCTGTAGAGTTTTATGTATGTAGAAGGCACATGAATAGGTATGAATATTTTTTATGGTGAGTAGTTTTAAGGTTCTGAATATAGGTGGAGTATGCTGTCTAGAGTGGAAATTTGTTATCATCCTGACTGCAGCCTTTTGCTGGGTTATGAGTGTTCTAAGGTGATTTAATGTTGTTGAGCCCCATGCACAGATTCCATAGGTGAGATAAGGGTAGATAAGAGAATGATATAGTGCAATGAGAGCTGGTTGTGGCACATAATAGCGTATCTTAGATAATATACCTACTGTCCTTGAGATTTTCTTGGAAATTTGTTGTATGTGTGTTTGGAATTTAAGACTACTGTCAAGGTGGATTCCTAGGAATTTTCCCTCTGTGAGCCTTGTGATGGGTGAACCATTTAGCGTTATGTTAAGTGGAACATTTGCAGCTTTGTTTCCAAACTGAATGAAGTAGGTCTTGTCAACAGGTGTGGGGTTAAAAGACAAAGAATCAAATACAAAGTGGGAGTTGTCACAGTTGCTTTTTGCTGATGACACTGCTTTTGGGAGATTCTGAAAAGAAGTTGCAGAGGTTGGTGGATGAATTTGGTAAGGTATGTAAAAGAAGAAAATTGAAAGTGAATATAGGAAAGAGTAAGGTGATGAGGATAACAAAAAGATTAGGTGACGAAAGATTGTATATCAGATTGGAGGGAGAGAGTATGGAGGAGGTGAATGTATTCAGATATTTGGGAGTGGACATGTCAGCAGATGGGTCTATGAAGGATGAGGTGAAACATAGAATTGATGAGAGGAAAAGGGTGAGTGGTGCACTTCGGAGTCTGTGGAGACAAAGAACGTTGTCCATGGAAGTTAAGAGGGGAATGTATGAGAGTATAGTTATACCAACACTCTTATATGGGTGTGAAGCATGGGTGATGAATGTCGCAACAAGGAGAAGGCTGGAGGCAGTGGAGATGTCATGTCTGAGGTCAATGTGTGGTGTGAATATAATGCAGAGAATTCGGAGTTTGGAAATTAGGAGGAGGTGCAGGATTACCAAAACTATTATCCAGAGGGCTGAGGAGGGGTTGTTGAGGTGGTTCGGACATGTAGAGAGAATGGAACGAAACAGAATGACTTCGAGAGTGTATAAATCTGTAGTGGAGGGAAGGCGGGGTAGGGGTCAGCCTAGGAAAGGTTGGAGGGAGGGGGTAAAAGAGGTTTGTGTGCGAGGGGCTTGGATTTCCAGCAAGCATGCGTGTGCGTATTTGATAGGAGTGAATGGAGACAAATGGTTTTTAATACTTGACGTGCTGTTGGAGTGTGAGCAAAGTAACATTTATGAAGGGATTCAGGGAAACCGGCAGGCCGGACTTGAGTCCTGGAGATGGGAAGTACAGTGTCTGCACTCTGAAGGAGGGGTGTTAATGTTGCAGTTTTATAACTGTAGTGTAAAGCACCCCTCTGGCAAGACAGTGATGGAGTGAATGATGACAAAAGTTTTCTTTTTTGGGCCACCCTGCCTTGGTGGGAATCGGCCAATGTGTTAATAAAAAAAAAAAATTATTTAATACCAATTTATATATTATGCAGAGAATTCGGAGTGTGGAAATTAAGAGGTGTGGAGTTACTAAAAGTATTAGTCAGAGGGCTGAAGAGGGGTTGTTGATGTGGTTTGGTCATTTAGAGAGAATGGATCAAAGTAGAATGACTTGGAGAGCGTATAAATCTGAAGGGAAAGGAAGGTGGGGGTAGGGGTCGTCCTCGAAAAGGTTGGAGGGAGGGGGTAAAGAAGGTTTTATGGGCGAGGGGCTTGGACTTCCAGCATGCATGCATTAGCGTGTTAGATAGGAGTGAATGGAGAAGAATGGTTTTTGGGACTTGACGAGCTGTTGGAGTGTGAGCAGGGTAATATTTTGTGAAGAGATTCAGGGAAACTGGTTAGCCAGACTTGAGCCCTGGAGGGGTTTGGGATATTGGCAGTTTGGAAGGACTTCTAAACTGTCGTATCTGAGCACCTCTGCAAAGACAGTGATTATGTATGAGTGAGGTGAAAGTGTTGAATGATGAAAGTATTTTTCTTTTTGGGAATTTTCTTTTTTTTTGGGTCACCCTGCCTTGGTGGGAGACGGCCGACATGTTAAAAAAAATATATATATTATATATGTATTACAATAAACTATACATTGCTATCAGGTAAAAAAACATGATACTCTAAGAAATAGTAAGGTGTACAAAACTACCCATTAATGTTTGAGACAAAGGCAAGCCTCAGTTAGGGAAAAAGAAACTATAGTACAATACTGCCCATCAGTCTCGCTGCTATCACTGCAATCATTACTAAATGCAACACACATCAACAATCTTCTTCATCACATCTGTAAATCATGAAAACTCTTTACAAATGAAGTTGCATTCTGCCCTTTTTCTTTTTAGGACTGCTTAAAAATCATCTCATCTATCAATACTAACCAAACCACCCAAAACAACTTCTAATCAGTTTGAAGCAACTCTCCCAAATATTATATTATATGACCTCTAGTCTATTAAACATCTGCCAATTCATAAAATACAGTGGTACCCCGGATTTCGTCAATAATTCGTTCCAGAAGGCTGTTCGAGTGCCGTTACCGAACGAATTTGTTCTCGTAAGGACGAATGTAAATTAGATTAATTCATTTCAGACCCCCAAAAATACACTTACAAAAGCACTTACAAAAATACGCTTACATAATTGTTCGAGTTGGGAGCTGTACGAAATCCAGGGTTCCACTGTATTACTGTTTGAACAATTATTTGTAATATTGTTTTTATTATGTGCAACTTCAAGATTATTATTCTTATAAACCTCCACCTTGACTACCTTGCATTAGTATTAAGATTAAATAAAAGATTTTAATACAAGTTAACCACTCTTATCTTGTCTAGATTTAAGTAGTTATTATGTACTAGGATTAATCTGCCCGAAATGCCCCGGCATGATAGTGGCTTTCTTTGTACTTAGCAAACCAAAATTGTAATTACACATTGTAACCTTTACAAATAAATAAAATCTTTTATCTTTATCTCTACTTAAAATTAAAAAATAATTACTGTACACTTTATTCATTGTGCTTTAGAAATATTTTAACTGATAGTGATTACTAATAAGCTTATTGCATACCTTTAATCTGTTCACCTAAGCATTGCAAATTAGATCATTTCTTCAGTTACATAAGCTCTATACAATGATTTACTCATAATCACTACACATGAATGAGCAAGGAAGAAAAAAGGTATACAAAAAATGGGAATGAGAAAGCATCAGACCCATGTGAATGTGATAGACAGCTGGGAGACAGACCACATGGGTCACCACCAAATAAAGCTGACTAAAACACAAGCAACGTTGCCTTACAGGAGAGTAAAACACAAGCAGTGTTACTTTACAGGAGAGTAAAACACAAGCAGTGTTAACTTACATGAAAGTAAAACACAAGCAGTGTTACCTTACAGGATAGTAAAACCTGAGGAACGATGAATGGTGTGGGCAGAGGGAATAAAAATGGAAAACACAGCAAATAATAAATATGGAATAATGGAGATATAAAGAACAGGTAGTAATACAATAACGGATACCAAATAAGAAGGAATAGGAGAATAATTCATTATTTCTTAATCGAGTGACTCCAATAATTATCCTATACTGGAGACAGTTGTTCACACTATGTGCTACACGATGATGATTAAGGTAAATTCACAAGTGACAATGACCAAGACTATGTAGAAGCAGGATGATAGTAGGGAACAAACAATCGATATTCAAATGATAACCCGTATAGAATCCTTTTCACTTAAAGAAGTGTAATACTGCTGCATATATTTTGCTAGACCTCCATGAGGGAGTGAAGTGTCATAAGAGGCAAATGGGGCCACTCCTATTCCTCATTTACATAAACGACCTACCGAATGCATCACAACTACTCAAACCCATATTATTTGCAGATGACACAACCTATGTCTTCTCTCACCCAAATCCAGTCATACTGGCCAACACTGTTAATGCCGAATTACAAAAAATATCAATATGGATGACGACAAACAAGCTTACTCTCAATACTGACAAGACCTACTTCATTCAGTTTGGAAACAAAGCCACAAATGTTCCACTTAACATAACGCTCAATGGTTCACCCATCACAAGACTCACAGAGAAAAAATTCCTAGGAATCCACCTTGACAATAGTCTTAAATTCCAAACACACATACAACAAATTTCCAAGAAAATCTCAAAGATAGTAGGCATATTATCAAAGATACGCTATTATGCACCACAATCAGCTCTCCTTGCACTATATCATTCACCTGTCTACCCTTATCTCACCTATGGAATCTGTGCATGGGGCTCAACAACATTAAATCACCTTAGACCACTCATAACCCAGCAAAAGGCCGCAGTCAGGCTGATAACAAATTCCCACTATAGACAGCATACTCCACCAATATTCAAAACTCTAAAACCACTCACCATAGAAAACATTCATACCTATTCATGTGCCTACTACATACACAGAACTCTACATGCTAATATCAACCCTACGCTCAAAATTCTCCTCAACAACTTTAATAGGTCCCACGGCCACAACACAAGACACAGATCACTTTTTGACATACCCCGAGTCCATACCAACCAATGTAAAAATTCTATGCACATAAAGGGCCCCAGAATCTGGAATCCATTACCAGTAAATATTAAGTTAACCTTGTCTGAAAATCAATTTAAGACTCTTCTCAAAAATCACCTACTCACCCTAAACTAAAGACTCGTACTGTAAACTACTTTAAAAAATGCTCAATGTTATTTTCCTTAAGATAATCTCAATTTTATATTATCATCCGCCTAAACACTTGTTACAATTTAATATCATCATAATGTCATTTCAACAGTATAATATCATCATATTGTAATTTGAAATAAACTATATAACTAGAATAAACTCATCAATTTCTCTAGTATTATGTACATAGTATACAAGTCATTAGATTAAGCTGCCCCTAATGCCATTGCATGCCAGTGGCTCTCCTTGCATTTCAGTTTTATGATTGTAATTACCAATATATACGTGTATGTATACTTGCAAAGAAATAAAAAAATTATTTTATTTTATTTTATTTATTTTATAAATGCCAGGAGCAAGGGACTAGTAATCCCCTCTCCTGTAAAAATTAATAAATGTAAAAATAAAAAAAAAAAGTGTTTCTTCTTTTACAGGTCATCCTGCCTTGGTGGGAGATGGCCAGTGTGTTTTTTAAAAAAAATTGCTAGTGATGTTACTAGGCTTGTGTGATGTTATTCAGTGAGAAAGGTACAGTACAGTATGATTATAAAAAGTTCAAATGTCCCTGAAAAATGTTAGACTTTCTTTCTTGCCAAAACTTTTTCATACTTCAGAGTAGTAACCTCCCCACATCTCTCCCTTTTCCACCCCATGAAAATGGAAAATAATAATTCCATCTCCAGCCAAGCCAAGACATACAGGAAACTCTCCTTACACCTGATGCCCATTTACCTAGCAGTATATAGATACCCAAATTGACTACTTTAGGTTGAATTCTGAGGAAGAGAACCAAAGGACCCTAACAAATTAAGCATTGCTTGATTTTATTGTGTTATCAAAGGGTAATAGTGTACTGAGGCTTGAATATCCTAAGAAATTTGTCTTTTCCTTCACCTTCTTCTCAGAATTACTACACCGGTCATGAGCAGTAAGGTTGATGTCTGCTCCATGACTCAACAGAAGCTGAACTATTCTTGTATGGCCATGGTAACATGCCGAGTGAAGAGGTGTGTGACCATCTGGACTCTGAAACAACAACAAAATTTTAATAATATTTATATTATACTGCATATGACAAGAAACAGAAAAGCAAGCAAACATTCACATCAGTATACAGGAAAGGCAACTATGAAGAGTAGAGTTATTTTCTGGTACAAGTACAGTGGGATGATGCATTCTGGGAAAATAACTGCATCCAGAGAACAACAATTTTAAACCAGAAGCACAAAGAAGCAACAGACAAGGCTGTATACCAACCTGCTGAGAAATACAGTATATAAGAGATAATGTAGGAACATATGGATCTACCGTATTGTCAATGTCAGATGACAAAATCCAGGAACACAAAAACAAGGAAAAAAGTAAAGATTGAACCTAATTCCAGTGAACAGAAAGGTTCTTTTATACTCAGAGTGGTAAACAATGGAAAGGAATAAAAGAGATAGAAAGTATTACAACCAGTGGAAATTAAAAAAAGTAATATTATAAATTAATCACTGACGATAAGACACTTTTCCACTTCCATGGGGAAGTGGAAAAGAATCTTTCCTCCGTAAGCCATGCGTGTCGTATGAGGCAACTAAAATGCCGGGAGCAATGGGCTAGTAACCCCTTCTCCTGTACACATTTACTAAAAAAGAGAAGAAGAAAAACTTTATAAAACTGGGTTGTTTGAATGTGCGTGGATGTAGTGCAGATGATAAGAAAGAGATGATTGCTGATGTTATGAGTGAAAAGAAGTTGGATGTCCTGGCCCTAAGCGAAACAAAGCTGAAGGGGGTAGGCGAATTTCAGTGGGGAGAAATAAATGGGATTAAGTCAGGAGTATCTGAGAGAGTTAGAGCTAAGGAAGGGGTAGCAATAATGTTGAAGGATCAGTTATGGAAGGAGAAGAGGGAATATAAATGTGTAAATTCAAGGATTATGTGGATTAAAATAAGGGTCGGATGTGAAAAGTGGGTCATAATAAGCATGTATGCACCTGGACAAGAGAGGAGTGTAGAGGAGAGAGAGAGAGATTTTGGGAGATGTTAAGCGAATGTATAGGAACTTTTGAACCAAGTGAGAGAGTAATTGTGGTAGGGGACCTAAATGCTAAAGTAGGAGAAACATGTAGAGAGGGTGTGGTAGATAAGTTTGGGGTGCCAGGTGTAAATGATAATGGGAGCCCTTTGATTGAACTTTGTATAGAAAGGGGTTTAGTTATAGGTAATACATATTTTAAGAAAAAGAGGATAAATAAGTATACAAGATATGATGTAGGGCGTAATGACAGTAGTTTGTTGGACTATGTATTGGTAGATAAAAGACTGTTGAGTAGACTTCAGGATGTACATGTTTATAGAGGGGCCACAGATATATCAGATCACTTTTTAGTTATAGCTACAGTGGGAGTAAAAGGTAGATGGGATACAAGGAAAATAGAAGCAGTAAGTAAGAGAGAGGTGAAGGTTTATCAACTAAAAAGGGAGGCAGTTAGGGTAAGATATAAACAACTATTGAAGGATAGATGGGCTAGTGAGAGTGTAGGCAATGGGGTCGAAGATGTATGGGGTAGATTTAAAAATGTAGTGTTAGTGTGTTCAGCAGAAGTTTGTGGTTACAGGCGAGTGGGTGCGGGAGGGAAGAAGAGCAATTGGTGGAATGATGATGTAAAGAGAGTAGTAAGGGAGAAAAAGTTAGCATGTGAGAGGTTTTTACAAAGTAGAAGTGATTCAAGGAGGAAAGAGTATATGGAGAGAAAAAGAGAGGTTAAGAGAGTGGTGAAGCAATGTAAAAAGAGAGCAAATGAGAGAGTGGGTGAGATGTTATCAACAAATTTTGTTGAAAATAAGAAAATTTTTTGGAGTGAGATTAATAAGTTGAGGAAGCTTAGGGAACAAATGTATTTGACAGTTAAAAATAGGAGAGGAGAGTTATTAAATGGAGAGTTAGAGGTATCGGGAAGATGGAGGGAATATTTTGAGGAGTTGTTATATGTTGATGAAGACAGGGAAGCTGTGATTTTGTGTATAGGGCAAGGAGGAATAACATCTTGTAGGAGTGTGGAAGAGCCAGTTGTGAGTGTGGGGGAAGTTCGTGAAGCAGTGGGTAGAATGAAAGGGGGTAAGGCAGCTGGGATTGATGGGATAAAGATAGAAATGTTAAAAGCAGGTGGGGATATAGTTTTGGAGTGGTTGGTACTATTATTTAATAAATGTATGGAAGAGGGTAAGGTACCTAGGGATTGGCAGAGAGCGTGTATTGTTCCTTTGTATAAAGGCAAAGGGGACAAAAGAGTGCAAAAATTATAGGGGAATAAGTCTGTTGAGTGTACCTGGTAAAGTGTATGGTAAAGTTATTATTGAAAGAATTAAGAGTAAGACAGAAAGCAGGATAGCAGATGAACAAGGGGGCTTTAGGAAAGGTAGAGGGTGTGTAGACCAAGTGTTTACAGTGAAACATATAGGTGAACAATATTTGGATAAGGGTAAAGAGGTTTTTGTGGCATTTATGGATTTGAAAAAGGCGTATGATAGGGTGGATAAGGGGGCAATGTGGCAGATGTTGAAGGTGTATGGAATAGGAGGTAGGTTACTGAAAGCAGTGAAGAGTTTTTATGAGGATAGTGAGGCTCAGGTTAGAGTGTGTAGGAGGGAGGGGGATTATTTCCCAGTAAAAGTGGGCCTTAAACAAGGATGTGTGATGTCACCGTGGTTGTTCAATATATTTATAGATGGGGTTGTAAGAGAAGTGAATGCGAGGGTTTTGGGAAGAGGTGTGGGGTTAAAAGATAAAGAATCAAATACAAAGTGGGAGTTGTCACAGTTGCTTTTTGCTGATGACACTGTGCTTTTGGGAGATTCTGAAGAGAATTTGCAGAGGTTGATGGATGAATTTGGTAGGGTGTGTAAAAGAAGAAAATTGAGAGTGAATATAGGAAAGAGTAAGGTGATGAGGATAACAAAAAGATTAGGTGATGAAAGATTGGATATCAGATTGGAGGGAGAGAGTATGGAGGAGGTGAATGTATTCAGATATTTGGGAGTGGACATGTCAACAGATGGGTCTATGAAGGATGAGGTGAATCATAGAATTGATGAGGGGAAAAGGGTGAGTGGAGCACTTCGGAGTCTGTGGAGACAAAGAACTTTGTCCATGGAAGTAAAGAGGGGAATGTTTGAGACTATAGTTATACCAACACTCTTATATGGGTGTAAAGCATGGGTGATGAATGTTGCAATGAGGAGAAGGCTGGAGGCAGTGGAGATGTCATGTCTGAGGTCAATGTGTGGTGTGAATATAATGCAGAGAATTCGGAGTTTGGAAATTAGGAGGAGGTGCGGGATTACCAAAACTATTATCCAGAGAGCTGAGGAGGGGTTGTTGAGGTGGTTCGGACATGTAGAGAGAATGGAACGAGACAGAATGACTTCAAGAGTGTATAAATATGTAGTGGAGGGAAGGCGGGGTAGGGGTCGGCCTAGGAAAGGTTGGAGGGAGGGGGTAAAGGAGGTTTTATGTGCAAGGGGCTTGGACTTCCAGCAAGCATGTGTGAGAGTATTTGATAGGAGTGAATGGAGACAAATGGTTTTTAATACTTGACGTGCTGTTGGAGTGTGAGCAAAGTAACATTTATGTTGAAGGGGGTAGTTAAGGGGTTGCAGAGGGTGTTAATGTTGCAGTTTTATAACTGTAGTGTAAAGCACCCCTCTGGCAAGACAGTGATGGAGTGAATGATGATGAAAGTTTTTCTTTTTCGGGCCACCCTGCCTTGGTGGGAATCGGCCAGTGTTAATAAAAATAAAAAAAAGCTACAAATAAGTAATCACAAATGGGTAATAAAAAAAGTTGTGCTTGCTGTAATAATGTTTTTTAATTTACATAGTTACAACACTGTACATGATATGCCCGAGGCAATGGGAATAATGTAAACACTAATCAAACCAGAAAATATTCCTAAAATCTTGCAAAAAAGATTTGGATAGATTCAGTATACAGTGAAGAATAAAATGATTTATGGGAAATTGGTGAAAATAAAAGCAAGGCATATGAAACTTGTAGACTGTATTTTTCAATAAAATCTTAATACTAATAACATCTGAAAATGTAGTTTTGACAATTTTGCATAGAACATAACCAGAATTACCAACAGACCCCTGGCTGTCATTAAGAAGAAACTTGATAAGTTGTTCAGGCCAATTTCTGATCAACTGGGCTGTGGTGCATATATTGAATGTGTGGCTAGCACCAACAGCCTGGTTGATCAAGCCAGCAATAAGCTAATGATGTATTAAACATTAGCAAGGAGCATACAAGAGAGTATATCTTAAAATTTTCCCAAGCATACAGTACCTGGTAATTAACTGAGGCAGCATTTTGGCTCAGTACATAGTCTACAAGGTCTATACACTGTCCTCCAGTACAAGCTGCATGCAAAGCAGTTTCTCCCCAGAGATTCTCTTTCAAGAGGAGGCTGGAACCTCCATAAGTCAGCAGAGCTTTGGCACACTCAATCCATCCATGGTAACATGCTCTGTGGAAAAATATTTTCATAATTTAAAGAAAAACAGTACATTACTTGACTCAGCCACTTACACTATTAATTAATATTCTAGCATGAGGGAAATAATTTGATAAATTTTATTTTTTATTAACACATCGGCCGATTCCCACCAAGGCAGGGTGGCCCGAAAAAAAAAACTTTCATCATCATTCACTCCATCACTGTCTTGCCAGAAGGGTGCTTTACACTACAGTTATAAAACTGCAACATTAACACCCCTCCTTCAGAGTGCCGGCACTGTACTTCCCATCTCCAGAACTCAAGTCCGGCCAGCCGGTTTCCCTGAATCCCTTCATAAATGTTACTTTGCTCACACTCCAACAGCACGTCAAGTATTAAAAACCATATGCCTCCATTCACTCCTATCAAATACGCTCACACATGCTTGCTGGAAGTCTAAGCCCCTCGCACACAAAACTTCCTTTACCCCCTCCCTCCAACCTTTCCTAGGCCGACCCCTACCCCTCCTTCCCTCCACTACAGATTTATACACTCTCGAAGTCACTCTGTCTCGTTCCATTCTCTCTACATGTCCAAACCACCTCAACAACCCCTCCTCAGCTCTCTGGACAATCGTTTTGGTAATCCCGCACCTCCTCCTAATTTCCAAACTCCGAATTCTCTGCATTATATTCACACCACACATTGACCTCAGACATGACATCTCCACTGCCTCCAGCCTTCTCCTCGTTGCAACATTCATCACCCATGCTTCACACCCATATAAGAGCGTTGGTATAACTATACTCTCATACATTCCCCTCTTTACTTCCATAGACAAGGTTCTTTGTCTCCACAGACTCCGAAGTGCTCCACTCACCCTTTTCCCCTCATCAATTCTATGATTCACCTCATCCTTCATAGACCCATCCGCCGACATGTCCACTCCCAAATATCTGAATACATTCACCTCCTCCATACTCTCTCCCTCCAATCTGATATCCAATCTTTCGTCACCTATTCTTTTTGTTATCCTCATCACCTTACTCTTTCCTATATTCACTTTCAATTTTCTTCTTTTACACACCCTACCAAATTCATCCACCAACCTCTGCAGCTTCTCTTCAGAATCTCCCAAAGCACAGTGTCATCAGCAAAAAGCAACTGTGACAACTCCCACTTTGTATTTGCTTCTTTATCTTTTAGCCCAACACCTCTTGCCAAGACCCTCGCATTCACTTCTCTTACAACCCCATCTATAAATATATTGAACAACCACGATGACATCACACATCCTTGTCTAAGGCCCACTTTTACTGGGAAATAGTCCCCTTCCCTCCTACACACTCTAACCTGAGCCTCACTATCCTCATAAAAACTCTTCACTGCTTTCAGTAACCTTCCTCCTATTCCATACACCTGCAACATCTGCCACATTGCCCCCCTATCTACCCTATCATACGCCTTTTCCAAATCCATAAATGCCACAAAAACATCTTTACCCTTATCCAAATACTGTTCACCTATATGTTTCACTGTAAACACTTGGTCTACACACCCCCTACCTTTCCTAAAGCCCCCTTGTTCATCTGCTATCCTGCTTTCTGTTTTACTCTTAATTCTTTCAATAATAACTCTACCATACACTTTACCAGGTACACTCAACAGACAAAATAATTTATTTCTTTTCTGCAGTATACAGGTAATGTAGTTTACATATAATAAAATATTGTTAGTATTGTTTTATTACATTTCCTTGTAAATCAATTTTTTAAAAACAGTCATAAATTTATCTTTCTAGCCTTCTTTCTGAATTCAGTGCAAGTGAAATAGTAAAAATAAAAATATCTAATTACTGACAAAGCGTAGATTACGTACAATAAAGTACAAACATTTAAAGACAATTACGACAAGCACTCCTGTAAAGCCTATGTTGTGCATGGTATTTCAGGTAAGTCTTAATTTAACAACTTGTGTGAGATACATTATTCATAGTAGTACATAAATGGTGAATACAAAATTATTATATTCATTTGTAGAATTGTTTAACACATCAGTTATGTCCACCAAAGCATGATTACATCGGAGCATCCAGGGAACCTATAATGGTTCAGTGCTTTCCCATAATATAATAATCTCACTAAGGCAGTGAAACCTAGAAACAAAACCACTGTGGTCACTTACTGATTAGCTTTACATCACTCCATTGGCATACAATCAAGCAAATTTGCATAAATATGAACACAGACACATCTGGCAAGACAGTGATAGTGTGAATGATGGTGAAAGTGTTTCTTTTTGGGGTCACTCTACCTCAGTGGGAGACAGCTAATGTGTTAAAAAAAAATGAACAGAAAAGAATATCTTTATAAAAGTACAGGAATTTATTAAAGCATTTATACACATATTGTGTATTATGTTATGGGTTCATGAAACATGCAGGAAAACTAGGTATACAACAGCAAAAAAAACAAATCTGTCAACTATGAGAAATTACTGAAGTGGAGAGTGAAATATACATACACATGGAGTGAAGTATCAAGGTAAACATTACTGATGTGAGCATCTGTACGATACTGAGGCTGTAGTAGTAAGCTGAGGATACTGAAGTGTCCATTCCTTACACAGCAGTGTAGAGCAGTGTTACCCTCATCATCCTGGAGTTGTACTGTAGCAATCACACCAAATGTGAATACAGCACCACAGGCATACTAAAATACAATTATATACATTATTATTATATTTTATTATATTCATGGGGAGTGCTAGACCTGTAGGGGACATTGAGCACCTAGGAGAATGGGAGGCATTCAGATCTGATCCAAGGAAGAGGACAAAAGGTCCACTTCCTTGGATCAAGAGCCCCACAATTATATACAGCATACGACAATTTTTCTATAAGAATTAACCAACATTTTTAAAAGAATAAAAAATGTTGGTCTCATCAAGCTGATTCAACACTTAAAACTGTACACAACAAAATGTTTGTATTGATAAAACAAACAAAACATTTTCTAAGCAAAATAACAATATAATATTTTTTCTCAGCTTATCTTTAATTAAATAATCTTAAGATTCATTTTCAACAGTAAGAAAATTTGGTAACAAGTACAGTGGACCCCGGAAATCGAACGCCTCCCAACTCGACCTATTATGTAAGTTTATTATTTTAAGTGCTTTTGTAAGTGTATTTTTGGGGGTCTGAAATGAACTAATCTAATTTACATTATTCCTTATGGGAATAAATTCGTTCGGTAACAGCACTTGAACAGCATTCTGGAACGAAGAATGTTCAATTTCCGGGGGTCCACTGTATTACAAATTCACATCACTGCTACTGGAAATTTTCACATACCATATTCTAAAATTACTTACAGTAACTAACTTTAAAACTATTTTTTTTAGCTTATGATAACCCAAAAATAACCCCTTCTCCTGTATAAATTACGAAAAGCATTTCATCTTTATCGGGTCACACTGCCTTGGTGGGAAACAGCCCATTTGTTAAAAAAAAATTAACCCAAAATGCCTCAGTGTGATTAATTTCCATTGAAGTCTTTGCAAAGAACATGAGAACAAAGTCACACTGCAGCAGGCCTACCGAAACATAATAGGCAAGTCCTTCTTAAACCCAGCTCATCATACTGCAGCCAGCAGTAACAGCCTGGTTGATCATGCCCCAATCCACTGCGAGACCTGGTCATGGACCAGGCCACGGGGGTGGAGACCCCCGGAACACCCTCCAGGTATACCTAAGTATCTATTTTACTGCTAGATTACCACAGGTAACATGGTATAAGGAGCCTTGTTATGTCTCATTCCATCTGTAATTCTCTGATTCTTTCAGTCGAGTAAATGATATTCCACCGAACTACAGGTCACTTATGGTAATACGTACTGTATATACGTACACAGTTGTAAACAAGAATATTATTAAAACATTTATGCGGGAATCACTAAACCCATAGGGGTTATACAGTGCCTGGTAGAATAGGAGGCAATTAGGTTCAATCCAAGGATAAAAGATTTTTTTTGTAGTGTAGACAAAAACCATCAACAGTAGTTTCTAAACATCTTGCTGCCTATAAATAATCTACCACTTTAAACAATGTTTTAATCATACTAACCTCTTGCTCCTTTTTTGAGAAGTAACTGTACAATTTTGTAATATCCTCGAGTAGCAGCTAGGTGCAGTGGTCTGTCACCAACAGATCCTGCAATATTAACATCGACTCCACGTGACAGCAAATACTCGACTACCTGCAAAAACAGACAAATCACACCAAAGATATTATACTGATGAAACCATATAAACAAATACCTGTATAGTACTATACTGTACACCTGTATACAGCAAACCTTTAGTTAGTCTTAAGTTTACCCAAAATGCTCTGCATATACAGGGGCTTTTGGCATGTACACCTAACGTCATTCATTCTTTTCTGTACAACCACTGTATCATGCTGAAATAAATTATTATTATTATTATTATTATTATAACCTTCTTACAGAGCAACACAACATAGTGTGATTTCGACCAAACAAAATTAAATGAATGCATTCTTTATTTAATAGCATTTGAAAAACCTTTTTGGTATGCTCCATAAGCATGGAATCTTCAAGTTACATGCAAAATCTTGGTACAGTGGACCCCCGAGTTACGAGTACCTTGGAAATTGTACAATTATGTAAGTGTAATATTGTAAGTGCTTTTGTAAGTGTATTTTTGGGGGTCTGAAATGAACTAACCTACTTGACATTATTCCTTAAGGAAGAAAATTCGTTTGGTAATGGCACTTGAGCAGCCTTCTGGAATGAATTATGCTCGTAACTTGGGGGTCCACTGTAGTCTGTATTATGGAATTTTTTCCCTCTGACCCAAGTTGGGCCTAAGAGTTGAGTGTAAGTAGTGGTACTGCCACCCACTCTGCCTATAGTCGTTTTCTGGGAGTATAGCGAGTCTGGATATTTTCATCACTCCGTCTCATCTCTGGATATTAACAATGGCACCCAAGAGAAATACTAGTGATTATAGGTGTGCCAAAGTATTGATATCAATTGGTATCAGCAAATTTTGATGGTATCAGTATCAACATCAGTCTAAAATGGAGTACTGGCATTGGCCAATTTTTATAGTATGTACAGTACTATATGTATTGGTGTTGGCCTAAAACTGAGTACTGGGTATCAGCAAATAATTTGGTACTGTCCCATCCGTATTAGTGATACTAGAAGTGACAAGAAGAATAAGCATGAATCTTTGACGTTACTGAAGTGGAAATTTTAGGTATGCTTTGAGGAGTGTACATGTGATGCAGACTGCCTGCATTTTCTGGTCTAAAAGAATCCACCATCCATACAATTAGAGACAATGAAAAGAAAAAAAAGAGCTTAAGCAGTGAGTAGTGCAGATTGTAACCTAGAGATTCAAATATCAAAGAGGTTAATACTGCAGGGTAAAACAGATCAAACACACACATTACAGAATACCTGAGCACTCCAGCACAACCATCATCTACTGACAATTCTACTTCCACCTCAACACAAGAACCAAAGACGTCCACCTCAGCCCAGTAGGACCACAAACATGTCAATAAGCAATGATACATAGAGCATAAGATAAGATAAACCATAATAATTTGTACCTAGTAAAATATTTTAAATAAAGTTGTTTGGTAAATTTGGAAGATTCTGAAATGTAACTTTATGATTTGAGTTCTGGAGATGAGAAGTACAGTGCCTACACTCTATGGGACAGTTGGGAAAGTTGCAATTCAATCACTTAATCAGTTCGGAAAGTCATCTGGTATGTGATGTCAGCACACTTCCAGCAAGACAGCAATTAAGTAAATAATGGTATAAGTTTCCTCTTTTTTTGAGTCACCCTACCTCTGTGGGAGATGACCAGTGTATTAAAAGGAAATCTATTTTTCCCATATGTTCTTTATTTCCCATTTCCCTAATTTCCAAATGATGTCAATTTACAGTACAGTATCCACAGCATTATAGGAAGACTTCTGTATTACCTGAGAATTTTAATATCTTAAGGAAGCATTCAACAGTTATGGAAAATTTTTGAATGAAAAATTTGATTTTTACTTGTCAAACATTGTTGCACAATAGAAAAAAGATCACAAAACTTAATGATAGATTACAAGATCCATTCGTTTCCTAATGCTAGATGTGGCAAATATTATTCACAATTTGTGAGTTTGTTTCATGCTAAACGTGCAAAAAATAAAAAGATACTGCATTTTTCAAAACAAAAAATAGAAGAAATATGCAAATCTCCAAATCTATTTCTCAGAACATTAAAACAATGTTTACTTTTTAGTACACTAGAACTGTACTAGTGATGTATCGGATATCCGAATCTGCATCCGAGGAACATCCTCACAATTTCTTACATCTGCATCCGCATCCGTATTTCACTGCAAACAGATATCCACATATACATCCGCATCCGAAATCCGCAGAACATCCGCACAATTTCTTACATCTGCATCAACATCCACGGAACATCCGCACAATTTCTTACATCCGCATCTGCATTCGCATCCGCAGAATGAGTAAGACATCCATATACACATACGCATCCGCGGATATCTAAATTTTCATATCCGATACATCCCTAAACTGTACATGATGTCAGCAAAATCAGTGTGAACTTTATAGTGTAACTCTTGTGGAATTTGTAATTATTCAGATAAGAGATAAACAAGTACAGTGGTATCTCGGTATACGTCCGCTTTGGAATAAGTCCATCTTGGTATACGTACATCCTGTTTGGACGCAAAAATTTTTGCTTGGTATACAACCTTAATTTGGAATACGACTTGCATGCTAGAACTTGTATGGGTCAAAATGAGTCACGACACCGCGCGCTACCCTTGTTTACCTCCCTCTCGAGACAAAGCCACGACTGCCCACTAGCATCAGTACTCCCGTTGCTATCATTCAGTGAACAACCCGCGCTGTAACTCAGTGAATTTTCACGTGATTTTGTGTTTTTTCGTATAAATTTTTAGTAAATTCATTAACCATGAGTTCTAAGAAAGTTAATGGGAAGAGCCAAACAACGAAGAAAATAACATTTCCTCCTCCTCCCTTCTCAGCACTATCCTAGTAGGCACTCAACTCTTTTCAGCAAAGTAAAGTGAGGTTAAATTTGCATTTATTTCATCTAATTCTTTTGTATGACACACAACTTCAAAGGTAAAAATTATAACCCATTTTCTCCATGCAGATACACAATTGAAAAGGAAGTACGTACGTATTACACAATTAAATACTATAGATGAAATCACAAGACGATAATGATAAGTGTATCATGAATACTGCATAAGTACACAGGAATTAATAACATTATCAGAATGTCCTAACATATCCTAAAAGGTTACTATGTACGAGATATTTATCGTCCCATGTTTGAGAATCAATCAATATCCATGAGTGTCATGCAAGTCTCTGTATCTTATATGCAGTACTGTACTACTGTGAAACACTGAACATAGTAGTATTACATATATACAATTCTTTTCTGCAGGATAAATGTCTCTTACAGATTCATTTCCAAAAAGGCAGGCAATATGAAGTGGGGAAAAGAAGACAGCATCCCGAGCCTCTATGTTAGCACCCCGCTGAGCCAGAGCTTGGGTCACCTCCAGGTGACCAGCAAGACATGAGATGTGAAGAGCAGTTACACTCCCTGCACCAGTGTGGTCCAGGTGATTGCATTTTTCAAGAAATAGTCGCACTAATTCAACTTCACCCTGAAATATAAAAACATTAAATGGCAGGAATACATGAATACCTGGATACATATATATAATTCATGACATCATTGCCAAAAACTGAAAACAATTGTGTTGAAGATTAGGTACTCATAATTGCTTAACTCTTCAATACAAGCCATGAAAATAGATTGTCAGTGCAAATAAACCTAACAGACATGCACACAGTGCACTGCAACTTTATAGAATATAAAACAATTGAAGAAGAATAAATGGGGAAACAATAACATATTTTGATTTGATAAACACATTTCTGTGTAAGGGATCCCACCTGGAATATGTTACACTTCATTCACACCAATACTCTCCTCTATGAGCCAGTTAAGTCCACTGTGCAATTTATGCTCAGAAAAGGAGCCCTCCTTTAAAACCACAATCATGTCAGTGCTCACTTCTTATATCCAGTAACAGCTAGGACTTGCCCCAAAGCTCCAAGAACCAGTCAAACTGCCAGGGTAGGTGTCAGGAACCATGGACCTCCCCAGGGTCCCCCACAGTCTCTTATGCAGAAATGTCTCTTCAAATGACATTTTAATTCATATTTTTAAACTTCAGAGGTTATTTTCAAAACAGCTACACTTCATTTCCAGACCTTTTCAAGAATGTCCACGCTTTCTTGGGTTTAGGCACAAAGCCACTGTTACGTATTTCAATTTTGCTTTAACATAGTATGTTGAAAACAGCTATTTTAGCATCCACACTCAATGTTTCTATACAAGTTACAGTGCTAGTGTAATGAAGGATAAGATTAATGAATTTGTCTACCATATTTTATAAATGACGTAATGAAAGAGTTTCAAGAAAAATTCTTGCAAGCAAGAACAGAATGTAAAATGAAACAGATCAAGAGCCGAGTCTGTTAGGCTCTTTAAGCCAGCAAAACACAACAATGGCTATTCTTGATTTAAAACAACATTTACAGAAGTTTTGGGTGGAGACAGAGGTTAGTTCTAGGTCAAATAATGTCAACTCTATCTGAAATCTGGCAGATTACTGAGTGCATCTTTTATGGTGTCTGGTAGCATATCAAATGTACGTATTGTATATCTAAGTGATGACTACGGCAGATACTAGTGCCTGGAATCATTTTATTTCTTAAGGAACCATTAAGATATCTAAGTAATCTTTCTGTATTATGTAGTTAATGTTTGTCTTCCTATATTGTCTAGGTTTAATGGTATGTGTGAAAAACCTGACTCTCTCTTGCTAAAAATTAAATGCATCTTGTAATGTGACAAAATTAATATAAATTTTTCTGATTTGATTGTCTTGTGCAATGATGCTTTATGTGAGCTGGTAACCTGCAGAGTAATTTTCATTATATTATGTTAATTTATTATATATTAATAAACACAATGTTATACATATGACTGCGAACAGCAGAGAGAGGTATTACAATAGCTATGAGTTACGCTGCGAAAAACTATAAATTGCAATACAGTGGACACCTGGTTTTTGTGATTTTTTCGTTTCAGAATGCTGTTCAAGTGCCATTACCAAACGAATTTATCCCCATAAGGAATAATGTAAAGTAGACTAGTCTTTTTAGACCCCCAAAAATACACTTACAAAAGCATTTAAAAAAAATACTTACATAAAAGGGCGAGTTTGGAGCATGACGAACACCGGGGGTCCACTGTATACGAATATTGATGGATATCAATATTCAGAACTGTATAGTAAAATACTGCCACCTTCCTCAAGCTTCTTATGGCTACTGTGAATAAATACAGTGGTACCCCGAGTTTCGTACATCTCCCAACTCGAACAATTATGTAAGTGTATTATTGTAAGTGCTTTTGTAAGTGTATTTTTGGGGGTCTGAAACGGACTAATCTAATTTACATTATTCCTTGTGGGAACAAATTCGTTCAGAAACGGCACTCGAACAGCCTTCCGGAACGAATTATGGCCAAAACTCGTGGTACCACTGTATTAATTATGGTACAATAAGAAAAAGATAGATCTTTTAATTAAAGGTACAATCTATTAAAAATAAGAGAGAGAGAGATAGGCTAACAAGACCACAAAAATAATCATATTAAGGAATATGTAAAGAAAAATGCATGTAGTCTATGTACAAAACACTATATATTAATGTTATGTTATACACACCATTCAAACATCCCTGAGTAGATTATGGTGAAATCACCTCAAGCAGGCAGGAAAGACTACCACTCCAAACACTATGTTAACCTTGTAAGATGCCAAATGAAGTGGTGAGAACCCATTTCTACTGATAATAGAAGGATCAGCTCCTTTTTGCAGCAAGAGACGAATTTGATCCCTTATTTCTTTGTTTGTTTGAACTTTTATTTGATGTTTGCACTTCTCCAATTCACTTTTATTTTCTTTAGTGGTGTTTTGGTTTTCTTCTTTCCGATTACTTTTGTCACGTGAGGGCTTCACAAGCTGGATGAAGCATGCGGCCCGAGATAATGCTTCATCTTCTTCCTTCTTCTCTTTTACTTCATCAATTTTAACACCAACAGTGGATAAGCAGCAAAGGTTCATGAGACTCAGGCCATTGTCTAACTTCTCACCAAAAGCATCAGAATTTAGACTGACCAAATGGTCTGATGTTCCATTGCTGACAAAAATAAATACAAGAATAAATTCCTTAGCTCCGGTTCTCCCTCCTGAACAGAGAATCATTCCTAGGAAAAATGTTCAGGGTGAATTCAATCAAAGAAAGCTTATTTTACCGTACAAGTGCAATAAACAAGTTAATAGTGAAAGCAAACTCACATGAAGAAACAAACATAAGGTAAAAGGAGCTATAGAGAGTATATTTTGGCTTATAGCTAATGATGGACCTAAGTCAAAATATATAGTATGCCTTATGCCATCTATTTCATTTTCTCAATATGGATTTACTTACAGTATAGCACCTTAATTTACTATAGTAAATGAGAGGTTAGGTTACAGAATTTGTTTCCACATCCCAGTATCTTCAATGTATTTTATATAAGACATCAAATATACTCCTCCTCCCACTTTACTGTCTCTAACAAGTACACCCCAGCCATTTCCTATTTTTATGACAAAAGTCAAGGCTGACAGTCCCTGCCACTGCTGAGAACACATCTTACATACTGACTTCCAAACATTATTCATGGGCCCATTGCACACCTTTGCTCTTGTTCACTGTCTAAATATAAAAAAGGTGGGGGGGAAGTAAAAAATTTAACTTTGAAATCATTCTGAAAAATGTCATTCAAAGAGAGTGAGTACTGTACTTTACTCCATTAATGAAGTTATGAATGATGAGGATAGGAATGTCAAACTTATTCACTTCAACACTTCAATAATTCAACCACAGATACATAATTTAAACGAGTCAAAGAATACTACTTGTACCAGTATCTTAAAATATAAAAAAAACCACTCTGCTGACACAAACAATTATAACAATCACTATGAGGATATATACTGTATTATAATATTATAAATCTGTAGTGGAGGGAAGGCGGGGTAGGGGTCGGCCTAGGAAAGGTTGGAGGGAGGGGGTAAAGGAGGTTTTGTGTGCGAGGGGCTTGGACTTCCAGCAAGCATGTGTGAGAGTATTTGATAGGTGTGAATGGAGACAAATGGTTTTTAATACTTGACGTGCTGTTGGAGTGTGAGCAAAGTAACATTTATGAAGGGATTCAGGGAAACCGGCAGGCCGGACTTGAGTCCTGGAGATGGGAAGTACAGTGTCTGCACTCTGAAAGAGGGGTGTTAATGTTGCAGTTTTATAACTGTAGTGTAAAGCACCCCTCTGGCAAGACTGATGGAGTGAATGATGATGAGAGTTTTTCTTTTTCAGGCCACCCTGCCTTGGTGGGAATCGGCCAATGTGTTAATAAAAAAAAAAAATAACATACCATAAGACTCTTCTGCCTTCTGTGAGATCATCAATATCCTTCACATGCAGGTCTTCCTGGAGCTTTTCTTCTAAAAGAGCATAATTTTCTAAAATCTTTCTAAGAAGCTCTTGAGAGCACGTTGACTGAGGCCTTGACTTATAATTTCCCATAGCTATAGTGTTAACTGAAAATGAAGCAAAATTGAAATAAAAGAATCACGAAAAAAAAAATTCCACAAAGTTTACATTATACAATATGCTCCTCAGCCTCTTAGCCTATATACTGTATAAAGACCAATGGAAAACTCCTAAAATCTCTTAGATGATCAAAAGCTCCAGCTGCAGGTCATCATATGACTAAGACCCATGTCAGGAAAGACTTATCCTGTTTCCTGACAAACCTTACCTAACCTAACATTTAACTTTTGACAAAATGGCCTCACATATTTCACAAAATTTATGCTTACAACATCTATGTCCTTTCCAAACCATTGAACAAATTTATACTGTTGTCTAAAATTATTTGTAAATACAGTATACATGTACAGTGGTACCTCGAGTTACGAGTTTAATTCTTTTCAGAAGGCTGTTTGAGTGCCGATACTGAACGAATTTGTTTCCATAAGGAATAATGTGAATTAGATTAATCCATTTCAGACCCCCAAAAATACACTTACAAAAGCACTTACAGAAATACACTTACATAATTGTTCGAGTTGGGAGCTGGTCGTATGTCGAGGTACCACTGTATCTTGAATGAAGGTTATCTTATCTTATGCACCTAATTCAAATTCATTGAATAAGGTGCTACACTGTATTTATTGACTGCTAAGTGAACAAGGGCAACATGCCTAACATTTCCATTCATCCTGGGATCAAGCTCTGGTCCCTCAGCGTGTGAGCTGACGCCACTACCAAATGAGCTACAAGCACTCATTAGTTTGATCCTGGGATGGGTGGACATGTTCATCATGTTTCCTTACACCTGCTGCTGCCCCTGTTCACCTAGCAGTGAGTAGGTCCATGTTGTTAGGTGACATGTGGGTTACATCCTGGGAAAGAGGATCAAAAGGAACCCAATAGAAATAAGTTACAATGATGGGCTTTTTTTATGGGTTTCCTGGGTTGTTGATCCTTCTGGTTAATCATCTCAGTTAAATCTTTTTTCTTATTCTACAATAATTCTGTTAATTATTATTATTATTAGCAGTAGAAGTAAGTTTATTCAGGTATACACAAATACAGTAGTATAAGTAGTAGTAGTAGTAGTATAAGTAGTAGTAGTAGTATAAGTAGTAGTAGTAGTATATGTAGTAGTAGTAGTAGTATAAGTAGTAGTAGTAGTAGTAGTAATTGTAGTAGTATACCTGGAGAGCAGTGGCAATGCTAGGGTTGGTGTCACCCAGGGTGGCATCTTTGGTGTTACCCCATGAAATCCAAGGGCAGGGGGGGATGGAGGGAGTAAACTCCAGTTACCTGGAGTTTACCTTGAGAGTGTTCCAGAGGTCAACGCCCCTGCGGCCCGGTCTGTGCCCAGGCCTCATGTTGGATCAGGGCCTGATCAACCAGGCTGTTACTGCTGGCCGCACGCAGTCCAACGTACGAACCACAGCCCGGCTGGTCAGGTACCGACTTTAGGTGCCTGTCCAGTGCCTGCTTGAAGACAGCTAGGGGCTTATTGGTAATCCCCCTTATGTATGCTGGGAGGCAGTTGAACAGTCTTGGGCCCCTGACACTTATTGTGTTGTCTCTCAACGTGCTAGTGGCACCCCTGCTTTTCATTGGAGGGATGTTACATTGTCTGCCGAGTCTTTTGCTTTCGTAGGGAGTGACTCTCGTGTGCAAGTTTGGTACTAATCCCTCTAGAATTTTCCAAGTGTATACGTATATGTAATAATGTATCTCTCCTGCCTGCATTCTAGGGAGTACAGGTTTAGGAACTTCAAGCGTTCCCAGTAACTGAGGTGGTTTATCGCAGTTATGCGTGCTGTGAAGGTTCTCTGCACATTTTCTAGGTCAGCAATTTCATCTGCCTTGAAAGGTGCAGTTAGTGTGCAGCAATATTCCAGCCTAGATAGAACAAGCGACCTGAAAAGTGTCAACATGGGCTTGGCATCCCTGGTTTTGAAGGTTCTCATTATCCATCCTGTCATTTTTCTAGCAGATGCGATTGTTACAGTGTTATGGTCCTTGAAGGTGAGATCCTCTGACATGATCACTCCCAGGTCTTTGACATTAGTTTTTCGCTCTATTGTGTGGTTGGAATTTGTTTTATACTCCAATGAGATTTTAATTTCCTCACGTTTTCCATATCGGAGTAATTTAAATTTCTCATCACTGAACTTCATATTGTTTTCTGCAGCCCATTTAAAGATTTGGTTGATGTCTGCTTGGAGTCTTGCAGTGTCTTCAATGGTGGACATTGTCATGCAGATTCGGGTGTCATCTGCAAAGGAAGACACGGCACTGTGGCTTATATCCCTGTCTATGTCCGATATGAGGATGAGGAACAGGATGGGAGCGAGTACTGTGCCTTGTGGAACAGAGCTTTTCACCTTAGCCGTCTCAGACTTTACTCTGTTGACTACTACTCTTTGTGTTCTACTTGTTAGGAAATTATAAATCCATCTACCAACTTTTCCTGTTATTCCTTTATTACGCATTTTGTGTGCTGTTACACCATGGTCACACTTGTCAAAGGCTTTTGCAAAGTCTGTGTATATAACATCTGCATTCTGTTTGTCTTCTAGAGCATCCAGGACCTTGTCGTAGTGGTCCAGTAGTTGGGACAGACAGGAGCGACCTGCTCTAAACCCATGCTGCCCTGGGTTGTGTAATTGATAGGTATCTAGATGAGTGGCGATCTTGCTTCTTAGAACCCTTTCAAAGATTTTTATGATATGGGACGTTAGTGCTATTGGTCTGCAGTTGTTTGCTATTGCTTTACTGCCCCCTATGTGGAGTGGGGCTATGTCTGTTGTTTTTAGCAACTGCAGGACGAGCCCAGTGTCCATGCTCCCTCTCCATAGGATGTTAAAAGCACGTGATAGGGGGTTCTTGCAGTTCTTGATGAACACGGAGTTCCATGAGTCTGGGCCTGGAGCTGAGTGCATGGTCATGTCATTTATGCCTTTTCGAAGTCATTTGGCATCAGGGTAATGTCAGATAGGCTTGCGTCTACCAAGTTCTGTGGCACTCTCAAAAAAATCATTTAGGTCTTCGACTTTCAGCCTGGTTAGCGGCTCGCTAAAACTGAGACATACTGGGACTTTAGTAGCTCACTCATTTCCTTGCTGTCATCTGTGTAGGACCCATCCCGTTTAAGTAGGGGCCCAATACTGGATGTTATTCTCGACTTTGATTTTGCATAAGAAAAGAAATATTTTGGGTTTCTTTCAATTTCATTTATGGCTTTTAGTTCTTCCTGTGTTTCTTGATTCCTGTAAGATTCCTTTAGTTTTAGTTCAATGTTTGCTATTTCTCTGACCAGTGTCTCCCTACGTAGCCTCTTGTAGCCACTCTGTTATTTTTTGCCTTCGCCTGTATAGGGAGCGCCTCTCTCTAGTGTACATCTTCTCCTTTTCCTTAAGGGAATTTGCCTTGAGCAAACCTCAAGTGTCACAGAGTTAATTTGTTCTAGACATAGGTTAGGATCCGTGATGCTTAGGCTATCTTCCCAGTTTATATCATTTAGGACTTGGTTTACTTGGTCCCACCTTATATTTTTGTTGTTGAAGTTGAATTTGGAGAAGGCTCCCTCACGACTGATCACATTTTGTCGGTCTGGGGCCCCCCGCATGCATGTCTAGACCTCTATTATGTGTTGTGATCTGAGTACATATATTGTTTTTGATATGATGACATTTCATATCAGATCATCATTGTTAGTGAAGATGAGGTCCAGCGTATTCTCCAATCTTGTAGGCTCTATTATTTGCTGGTTTAAGGTAAATTTGGTGCAGAGATTTAAAAGCTCGTGTGTGTGCGAGTTTTCATCTGAGCTGCCTCCTGGTGTTATCTCTGCTACAACATTGTTTGCAATATTCCTCCATTTTAGGTGCCTTAGGTTGAAATCCCCCAGGAGCAAGATGTTGGGGGCAGGAGCTGGAAGGTTTTCCAGACAGTGGTCAATTTTCAGAAGCTGTTCCTGGAATTGTTGGGACGTTGCATCCGGAGGCTTGTATACAACCATGATGACCAGGTTTTGATTCTCGATCTTTACTGCTAAAACTTCAACTACATCATTTGAGGCATTTTGTAGTTCTGAGCATATAAGTGACTGTGATATACAGGCCAACCCTCCCCTTTTGCCTGTTCACTCTGTTACATCTGTATAGGTTGTAGTCCGGGATCCATATTTCATTGTCCAAGTGATCCTTTATGTGGGTCTCTGTGAAAGCCGCAAACATAGCATTTGACCCCGTAAGCAGTCCACAGATGTAAGGTATTTTGTTGTTTGTCGCTGGCTTTAGACCCTGTATATTTGCAAAGATGAATGTCGTCGGCTTGGTAGTATGGGGGGGGGTCTTTTTTTCCTGGCACTAATACCTGTTGTTCTGGAGTGGAGGCCATTGACTGTGATTCCACTCCAGATTTGGTTGCAGTTGGTGAACGATTTCTGTCATTTCCTGCCAGCTTTTTTTCCTTCCTGGCGCTAAAAAACTTCTCTCTGGAGTGGCTATGGCTACCCAGGTTTTCCCATGGTCTGGATGATCTGTGTCGTCTTGTACCCTTTAGGTGGTGTGCCTGGCAATATAAGTTATAGCACTGTCTTTCCTGAACTGATGAGTGGCACATTTCAGGGTGGAAAAACTTACAGGAAGGGAGGTTGCATTTTCCTGTTGTCATATGGGCACGGCATTTTCTGGGGTGGTCGAAATTGCATGTCCCATCTGTTTTCCCAGATATTCCATGCCTGCAGATACCAAGTGCATAATATTTGCATAAGCCTGGTTTCTGTTTGCCTTGTTTTTTTGTGACTGTGTTCCCTATTGTATTCCCTACTGGTGCGTGTATTCCTGTCTCATTTCTATCTTCGGCACTAGTGCTAACAATGGAGCCTTCATCAGTTGTTTCTGGTAATTTATCTTCAGTATTTCCCGGGGCATCCCCTTGTTTACTATCTACCGTGGTATTGCTAGTTTGTAACATTGGTTTTTTGTATGTCCTTGTCTACACCTGTTTTCCCACTAGAGCTCCTGTCCTCCTTCAGGCCACCATCATTTATTTCTCCATTCTTACAGGTACTGTCTACCAGGACAACATTTGTACCAGGGGCGATAGCACCATCTGGCCCAGATTTTTTATTTTCCCAACTGTTATAGAATGATGTCATGTTTATTATGAAGGCCAGTTTGATGTTGTCATCTTTTAATATCAATGTGATTATATTCCACAGTTCGGTTTCATTTGGGCATACCACTACTGCACTCCCAATAACTAATGTTTAGCAATGAGAACATTTAAGGGCCATAAACCAAACAGGAGAATACTTCTCAACTTTATTAATGAAAAAATAAGTAATCATAGTAATACTGAGGAAAGAAACTCAAATACCACTTTGAGTACAGGCAACAGATCCTACATTTATTCATGGATTAAGTTTTTCCAAAATATCATAAATACAATTATGTATCGATTTATTGTAGTCTTTCATATAGTGTCATTAATTTTCCCTATACAGTGGTACCTCGAGTTACGATGGTCCACAAAATCGCCCTTTTATGTAGTAAGTTTATTTTTTTAAATGCTTTTGTAAGTATATTTTTGGGGGTGTAAAAGGCCTAGTCTATTTTACATTATTCCTTATGGGGATAAATTCGTTTGGTAATGGCACTTGAACAGCATTCTCGAACGAAAAAATATCGTAACTCGAGGTACCACTGTATAGGCCTATTTGTACTCTGTAATCATATAAGAGACTATGTATATAGAAACAAAGGATTTTTCTCTTTTGTTGGTGCAGCAATGTTTTGTGCATTAGTGTCACCTTCTTTAGAGGCTCTATAGTGTCACCCCTTAATGGTGTCACCCGGGGCAGCCCGCCCCCCTTGTGACGCAACTGCTGGAGAGGGTTTCAGGGGTCAACGCCCCCACGGCCCGGTCTGTGACCAGGCCCCATGGTGGATCAGGGCCTGATCAACTAGGCTGTTACTGTTGGCCGCACGCAACCTGACGTACAATGTATAAGTAGTAGTAGTAGTATAAGTAGTAGTAGTATAAGTAATAGCATAAGTTGTGGTAGTATAAGTACTAGTAGTAGTATAAGTAGTGGTAGTATAAGTAGTAGTAGTATAAGTAGTAGTAGCATAAGTAGTAGTAGTATAAGTAGTAGTAGCAGTATAAGTAGTATTAGTAGTAGTAGTATAGTAGTATAAGTATTAGTAGTATAAGTATTAGTAGTATAAGTATTAGTAGTATAAGTATTAGTAGTATAAGTAGTGGTAGTATAAGTAGTAGTAGTATAAGTAGTAGTAGTATAAGTAGTGGTAGTATAAGTAGTAGTAGTATAACTAGTAGTATAAGTAGTAGGAGTAGTATAAGTAGTGGTAGTATAAGTAGTGGTAGTATAAGTAGTGGTAGTATAAGTAGTAGTAGTAGTATAAGTAGTAGTAGTATAAGTAGTAGTAGCAGTATAAGTAGTATTAGTAGTAGTATAAGTATTAGTAGTATAAGTAGTGGTAGTATAAGTAGTAGTATAAGTAGAAGTATTAGTAGCAGTATTAGTAGTCGTAGTATAAGTATTATTAGTATAAGTAGTAGTAGTATAAGTAGCAGTAGTAGCATAAGTACTAGTATTATAAGTAGTAGTAGTAGTATAAGTACTAGTAGTATAAGTACTAGTAGTATAAGTAGTAGTAGTAGTATAAGTACTAGTAGTAGTAGTATCAATCAACTTTATTTCTGATAATATTACAAAGTGGGGTTTACATATTATTTTATTTATACATTTTATGAAATAATTATTACAATTAGTATAAGTAGTAGTAGTGTAAGTAGCAGTAGTATAATTAGTAGTATAAGTAGTAGTAGTAGTAGTATAAGTACTAGTAGTAGTATAAGTACTAGTAGTAAAGTAGTAGTAGTATAAGTACTAGTAATAGTAGTAAAGTACTAGTAGTAAAGTAGTAGTAGTATAAGTAGTAGTAGTAGTAGTAGCATAAGTAGTAGTAGCATAAGTAGTAGTAGCATAAGTAGTAGTAGCATAAGTAGTAGTAGCATAAGTAGTAGTAGTGTATAAGTAGTAAAGTAGTAGTAGTATAAGTACTAGTAGTAGTATAAGTAGTAGTAGTAGTATAAGTAGTAGTAGTATAAGTACTAGTAGTAAAGTAGTAGTAGCATAAGTACTAGTAGCATAAGTACTAGTAGCATAAGTACTAGTAGCATAAGTACTAGTAGTAGTATAAGTAGTAGTAGTATAAGTAGTAGTAGTATAAGTAGTAGTAGTATAAGTAGTAGTAGTATAAGTAGTAGTAGTATAAGTAGTAGTAGTAGTATAAGTACTAGTAGTAGTATAAGTACTAGTAGTAGTATAAGTACAAGTACTAGTATAAGTACAAGTACTAGTAGTAGTAGTATAAGTACAAATACTAGTAGTAGTAGTATAAGTACAAATACTAGTAGTAGTATAAGCAGTAGTAGTGGCATTAAAAGTATTATTATTATTCAAGGAGAAGGCCTAGAGCTACAAGTGTTATATACAACAGCTGAGAAAAATGGGACATGTCCAGTCCCTTAGAACAAGAGCCCCTCACCAGCATAAAGAAACTCCCCTTGAGAGGGAGGGGAAGGCCAAGTCAAATTTCTTGGATCAAGAGCCCTTCACTGGTATCAAGGCACCCCTCTTCCCTTAAGGGAAGGGAAGAACACTTCCAATTCCCTGGATCAAGAGCCCTTCACTGGCATCAAGGCACCCCTCTTATCTTGAGGGAAGGGAAGAACACTTCCAATTCCCTGGATCAAGAGCCCTTCACTACAGGGGGACGTGCCGGTGACACCACATATATAACCTACAATTTTAGCTAAGTAAATAAGTGCCTGCCCCCATGACCCACAGTAATAAGATTTATTTATAAAAATACTGCATTATAACATGTTGCAAAGTAATGACACTCAAAACTAGAACATAAATAACCTCTGGTAAGTACAAATTTTGGCATCCACACACAAGATTACCTAAGTTCACATATGTACTTTATTATATACTGTATTATGTTATTAATAACACCCACAATTATGTGCACGTTTCAAAGTATCAAACACAATAGATAAAACTCACAATTTACGGTGAAAACTGCGATAAAGAAGTATATTTAGACCAGTGTTGTTGCTGCTGCTGCTGATCCCAAAATAAACACAAACATGAATAAGTCAGTAAGTTTATTTAGGTACAGATAAAAAAGTACATAAGTAATTTTATTCAGGGATTGGTACACATAAATACAGCTACACAAATTATTATACATAGTAACATGTGTAAATTCCGTATAACCCAACCAAAAAAGTCTGACAAAGTGACTTATTGAAATTTGGGTCCTTGTATGTATTCCTTAATTAAACCAGTTGTTGTATATATATATATATATATATATATATATATATATATATATATATATATATATATATATATATATATATATATATCATATATGTATCATATATGTATCATATATATATCATATATAATAAACACTGATCTCTGGCCGACGGAGACTCGAACCTACGAACCTTGTGACAAGGTAAGCAGTGCTTTGCCGACAGTACCACACTGGACCAATACTGGAGTTTACCTGGAGAGTGTTCCAGGGGTCAACGCCCCTGCGGCCCGGTCTGTGACCAGGCCTCATGTTGGACCAGAGCCTGATCAACCAGGCTGTTACTGCTGGCCGCACCCAGTCCAACGTACGAACCACAGCCTGGCTGGTCAGGTACCGACTTTAGGTGCCTGTCCAGTGCCTGCTTGAAGACAGCCAGGGGCTTGTTGGTAATCCCCCTGATGCATGCTAGGAGGCAGTTGAACAATCTTGGGCCTCTGACACTTATTGTGTTGTCCCTCAACGTCCTAGTGGCACCCCTGCTCTTCGTTGGGGGGATGTTACATCGCCTACCGAGTCTTTTGTTTTCGTAGGGAGTGATTTTTGTGTGCAAGTTTGGTACTAATCCCTCGAGAATTTTCCATGTGTATATAATAATGTGTCTCTCCCGCCTGCATTCTAGAGAGCACAGGTTTAGGAACTTCAAGCGTTCCCAATAATTAAGGCTTTTGCAAAGTCTGTGTATATAACATCTGCATTCTGTTTGTCTTCTAGAGCATCCAGGACCTTGTCGTAGTGGTCCAATAGTTGGGACAGACAGGAGCGGCCTGCTCTAAACCCATGCTGTCCTGGGTTGTGCAATTGATGGGTATCAAGATGAGTGGCGATCTTGCTTCTTAGAACCCTTTCAAAGAATTTTATGATATGGGACGTTAGCGCTATTGGTCTGTAGTTCTTTGCTATTGCTTTACTGCCCCCTTTGTGGAGTGGGGGTATGTCTGTTGTTTTTAGTAACTGTGGGACGACTCCAGTGTCCATGCTCAGTCTCCATAGGATGTTAAAAGCACGTGATAGGGGCTTCTTGCATTTCTTGATGAACACGGAGTTCCATGAGTCTGGGCCTGGAGCGGAGTGCATGGGCATGTCATTTATTGCCTTTTCGAATTCATTTGGCGTCGGGGTGATGTCAGATAGGCATGCGTCTGTCAAGTTCTGTGGCACTCTCATAAAAAATCATTTAGGTCTTCGATTTTCAGTCTGGTTAGCGGCTCGCTAAAAACTGAGTCATACTGGGACTTAAGTAACTCACTCATTTCCTTGCTGTCATCTGTGTAGGACCCATCCCGTTTAAGTAGGGGCCCAATACTGGATGTTATTCTCGACTTTGATTTTGCATAAGAAAAGAAATACTTTGGGTTTCTTTCAATTTCATTTATGGCTTTTAGTTCTTCCCGCGTTTCTTGATTCCTGTAAGATTCCTTTAGTTTTAATTCGATGTTTGCTATTTCTTTGACTAGTGTCTCCCTTCGTATTTCAGATATATTGGCCTCCTGTAGCCGCTCCGTTATTCTTTGCCTTCGCCTGTATAGGGAGCGCCTCTCTCTTTCTAGTTTGCATCTTCTCCTCCTTTTCCTTATGGGAATTTGCCTTGAGCAAACCTCAAGTTCCACAGAGTTAATTTGTTCTAGACATAGGTTAGGATCCGTGATGCTTAGGCAATCTTCCCAGTTTCGCCTGCTCTTGCAATTCCTAGCATATATATATATATATATATATATATATATATATATATATATATATATATATATATATATATATATATATATAATATGTATATTAGTTCACTATGGTATAAGAGGGCACTCACTCAACTACCTAAAATCATATCTTAGTAATAGAAGCCAATATGTATACATAAATGGAGCTAACTCTTCCTCACAACAAATAGATTGCTCATTGCTTTATAATTTGTTCATGATTGCAACCATGTATAAACGTAAGTAAATTTACTTACTTACATGATTCATTACCTTGTAACTAGTGAATTCATTATATACCTCTGTAATCTGTAAATACCTTTGTAACTTGTCATGATTGTGACCAGATCTACCTTTGTAACTTGCTCAGCTATCAAACTTTGAGGTCCAGTCCCTGGACCCATTATGTACCTCTGTAATCTTTTGACTACCGCCCACAAGATGGGTATGGGGTGCATAATAAAGATATTAAACTTAAACTAACTGTCCCACAAGGAAGTGTCCTGGGACCACTCCTCTTCCTCATTTACATCAATGACCTACCGAATGCATCACAATTACTCAAACCCATATTATTTGCAGATGACACTACATACGTCTTCTCTCATCCAAACCCAGTCATACTGGCCAACACTGTAAATGCTGAATTACAGAAAATATCTACCTGGATGAAAACTAATAAGCTTACTGTCATTACTGACAAAACCTATTTCATTCAGTTTGGAAACAGAGCTTCAAATGTCCCACTTAATATAACGCTAAATGGATCACCCATCACAAGACTCACAGAGGGAAAATTCCTAGGAATCCACCTAGACAGTAGCCTCAAATTCCAAACACACATACAACAAATTTCCAAAAAAATCTCAAAGACAGTAGGCATACTATCAAAGATACGCTATTATGTGCCCCAATCAGCTCTCCTTGCTCTGTATCATTCACTCATCTACCCTTATCTCACCTATGGAATTTGTGCATGGGGATCAACAACATTAAATCACCTTAGACCACTCATAACCCAGCAAAAGGCAGCAGTCAGAATAATAACAAATTGCCACTCTAGACAGCATACTCCGCCAATATTCGAAAGTCTAAAACTACTCACTGTAAAGAACATTCACACTTATTCTTGTGCCTACTACATACATAGAACTCTACACTCAAATATAAACCCTCCACTCAAAATTCTCCTCACCAACTTTAACAGGACCCATGACCATAACACAAGACACAGATCACTTTTTGATATACCCAGAGTCCATATCACCCTGTGTAAAAACTCTATGCACATAAAGGGCCCCAAAATCTGGAATTCATTACCAGAAAATATTAAAACAACCTTGCCTGAACATCAATTTAAGACTCTTCTCAAAAACAACCTACTCACCCTAAACTAAATATATTCATATTGTAAACTACTTTCAACAATGCTCAGTGTTATTTACCCATAATAAAAGTGCTATATTTACTATTGATATAACCATCTTGCATAACACGTTGACAAATGTAATATCCTCAGATTGTAATTTAAGTAAAACTTACTATCTGCTAAAAAAAACACATGGTAATGTTTAACTATAACAAAATCATTCTATTTCTCTAGTATTAAGTAGTCAATAAGTCATTAGATTAAGTCTGCCCATAATGCCATGGCATAATAATGGCTCTCATTGCTCCTTAATTCCAAATTGTAATCACAAAATCGATGTAAATTTGCAATGAAATAAAATTTACTTTACTTTACATATATGCAAACAATCGCAGAAGAGCGATGTTAACTATGCAAGACAAGCCACGGGGGGGTGGAAATCTTTTGCTCAAGTACTTTCACACTTCTCAGTGCATCATCAGGAGCTTTGCGATGTTGCAAGAGAGCAACTAAAGAAAGGAGAGAGTTCTCAGAGTAGTGTAGAGCGGATGTGTCACTGTCCACGGTTACCCTTAGAGTCGCTACTCTGAGAACTCTCTCCCTGGTTTAGTTGCTCTCTTGTAACATCGCAAAGCTCCTGATGATGCACTGAGAAGTGTGAAAGTACTTGAGCTAAAGATTTCCACCCCCCGTGGCTTGTCTTGCATATAGGGGCTTTAGGCATGTACACCTCATGTAATCTCAATAACCAAATGTAATTCTTTGTATCATGTCCAAATAAACTATTATTATTATTATTATTATTATTATTATTATTATTAAAATCTCATCGGAGTACAAAACTAATTCCAACCACACAATAGAGCGAAAAACTAATGTCAAAGACCTGGGAGTGATCATGTCAGAGGATCTCACCTTCAAGGACCATAACAAAGTAGCAATTGCATCTGCTCGAAAAATGACAGGATGGATAATGAGAACCTTCAAAACCAGGGATGCCAAGCCCATGTTGACACTTTACAGATCGCTTGTTCTATATAGGCTAGAATATTGCTGCACACTAACTGCACCTTTCAAGGCGGGTGAAATTGCTGACCTTGAAAATGTGCAGAGAACCTTCACGGCACACATAAGTGCGATAAACCACCTCAACTACTGGGAACGCTTGAAGTTCCTAAACCTGTACTCTCTAGAACGCAGGCGGGAGAGATACATTATTATATACACATGGAAAATTCTCGAGGGATTAGTACCAAACTTGCACACAAAAATCACTCCCTACGAAAGCAAAAGACTCGGCAGGCGATGTAACATCCCCCCAATGAAGAGCAGGGGTGCCACTAGGACGTTGAGGGACAACACAATAAGTGTCAGGGGCCCAAGATTGTTCAACTGCCTCCCAGCATACATCAGGGGGATTGCCAACAAACCCCTGGCTGTCTTCAAGTAGGCACTGGACAGGCACCTAAAGTCGGTACCTGACCAGCCAGGCTGTGGTTCGTACGTTGGACTGCGTGCGGCCAGCAGTAACAGCCTGGTTGATCAGGCTCTGGTCCAACAGGAGGCCTGGTCACAGACCGGGCCGCGGGGGCGTTGACCCCTGGAATTCTCTCCAGGTAGACTCCAGGTAGGTAGATAGGCGGCGAGGGTGGGTGGTTGTGTGGGCGGTTTGAGTAGGTAGGCCAGTTTAGGCATGGACAGTACCAGTGAATGTTCGGGGTTTTGGAGTGGGTAGGCGGGTTTTTGGGGTGGGTGTTTGGCATGGGTGGGCGTGGGTGTGTGTTTTTGGAGTAGGTGGACGGTTTTTTGGAGTGGGTGGGCTGGTTTTTGGCGTGAGTAGGCTTTTTTTGGAGTGGGCGGAACTAAGAGATGAGCAGGTTTTTGAGGCGGATTTTTGGCGTGGGTGGGTGGAGGGGCTTTTGGGGTGATTGGAGGGGGATTTTTGAAATGGGTGGAGTGGTTTTGGGTCGTGGTTGGTGGGTGGGTGGGCGGCGCGAGTGCAAGCTTCAGTACTCACCTAGTATAAGAGGCCACCCGCCGCCCTCTCTGTCTACCTGACACAACGGTGTATACACTCGTCCATACACCACATACACACTACCAACCATCCATACTTACATGTATAAGTATACCTTATATACTCTAGTGCTCATTTATATTATAATAATGACTTAATAAGCACACATGTGACTATACATGAGAGTAATATACCCAGGCTTTTGTTCAAACCTGCAGCGCTGGCTTTTATTACTCATATTAATATTCTTTTTGACATGGGTGTTTTATTACAGGGGAAAGGATCGTGATCCAAGGAACTGGAGCTTCTCTCACTCTTCCTTGGATCAAACGTGATTTAGCTCATTATTCAGGCATTGTACGAGTCTTGTGGGTTTAGCGCTGCTCCCCCGTTGTTGAATATTATATATTTTGAGTAATATTATTTTATATTAATGCTAAACTTTTGTGAATAATTCAGTTGTTACTTTTAGAGGAAATAAAAATCTAAGTGAAAATTGTTGTGTCCATGACTGGAGGTTCATCTATGGACCCCAGTGGAAATTAAGTCACTTTGTCTGACTTTTTGAGGTTATCCTAGTTAAACTACACACATACTTTCATGTATGACAATTTATGTAACTATTTATATGTACCTGTACGTGAATAAACTTACTAGTGCATTTTTAAAATTTCTAAGATTGTTAGTTCAAATTCAAATTCAAATTTTTTCTTTCTTTATGCGATGCAAAAAATTCAGATTACATGTAATAAAACATTGTTAGGCAGAAAAGCATGGCACTAACATGCTGTATAACCCCTGTGGTTTAGCGCTTCTATTTGATTATAATAATGATTATAACTAACATGCAGAGCATTTCTGGCACCAGTAATACTAACACTTAACATTACTTAAGAATTTGTAAGTATTTAGGTATAGGTACATATAAGTCCAATTATAGTAAGTTTGTTCAGGTATACACAAATAGTTACATAGATTATCATAGCAGCATACGTGTAGAGAACCCAGGATAACCCAAAAAAGTCAAAGTGACTTATTTCCATTGGGGTCCTTTATAGTTTAACGTATATGTAAATTACCTGAGTTAATTACCTGTTTTAACCTTTAAGGTTTAAATAATAAGATATTACAAGGACCTCAGTGGAAATAAGTCAGTCTGACTTTTTTGGGTTATCCAAGTGGTAATTTACACTTATCCAAGTGGTAATTTACTTATGTGTACCAATGTCTAAATAAACTTACTTACCTAGGATAACCCAAAAAAAGTCAGATAAGGTGACATTTCCATTGGGGTCCTTGTAACAGACTATTAAATAGGATTTTTTATACAGTTTACTACGATAATATGTACAATAAGAATGGTAGAAAATGAACAATGGTACAATTTCAAAAGTATGACTTATTATTTCGAACTGATTCAATGATCTTCAGTTTTGTGGAGTGATTGAATAGAGATGAAGATACAGCAAGTTACTTAGTAAAGTAAGTAAATTTTGGCGTAAGTACAGTTATCATTACATATCTATATAGTAGTATGTCATTAATGTCACCTAGGCCTGTATATGTTGTACATGTACTTGTAGAAATAAAGACTATTATTATTATTGAACCAGGGAATTGTACTGCTTTCCAAGATCAGTCCTGAATGCCTCACATTTCTCACTCCCTGTATGACCTTACAGGTTTAACACTTTCTCCATAAGTATAATTATCTATACGTATTAAGAAGTATTATAATGCATAAATATATACTTTTTTTTTTAAATTAATAAAAATATTGCTGTATTGCATATATTAAAGGTTTACAAGGGTGGGTGTTTGTAATGACTTAATCTAGCATGTCTTTACACCTCTTCAAAAGTATTTATTTATTTTAATAAATTGTTCACAGTTTTTCTAATTTTTAGACACTAGGGTAGCAGTAATAAGAATAATAATACGTATAATAATAATATTCCACAAGCCAATTGTAGAACAATAATTTTTTTATGATTCCTGTCAATATTATTGCATTTACTTCAACAATAAATGGTGGGCTTCATGAAATAATTCAATAACTTACTTCCGAGATATTCATAAAGTGGACCCCCGAGTTTCAGTCATAATTCATTCCAGAAGGCTGCTCAAGCGCCATTACCGAACGAATTTACTCCCTTAAGGAATAATGTCAAGTAGGTTAGTCCATTTCAGACCCCCAAAAATACACTTCTAAAAGCACTTACAATACAGTGGTACCTCGGTTAACGATATTTTTTTCATTCCAGAATGCTGTTCAAGTGCCATTACCAAACGAATTTATTCCCATAAGGAATAATGTAAAATAGACTAGTCCTTTTAGACCCCCAAAAATACACTTACAAAAGCATTTAAAAAAATAAACTTACATAAAAGAGCGAGTTTGGGGACCATCGTTAACCGAGGTACCACTGTATAACACTTACATAATTGTACGATTTCCGAGGTGACCAAAACTCGGGGGTCCACTGTATATCACTGCACTAGTGATCTAGTTCATTTAGCCTTTCAAGAACTCTGTTTTCTCTTACCCAGGACCAAAGAACACGTAGGAAGAAGCAGTAATGATTTTATATGCTTAGACTGGTCCTGGACACTCGCCATATTATGGCCTATTTTATTCATTCAGTGGACCCCCGGTTTACGTTAGTCTCCAAACTCGCAGTTCGAAACTCGGGGTACCACTGTACATTACAACAGTTCTGTCGTATGAGTGTCACTCAGAAAGCTCTTGATGTGTTTGTACTCGGGCAGGATTGCTGGCTATTTCCTTGTCTAATAAACAAGCAAAATGGCAGAAAAATCTTATAAAGTTTTACTGATATTCAGAATATATATAACCTTGTGGTTTTTATGATTATAATATTGTAATTATAATGTAATATTTCTTTTCCATCCTAGACCTTGTTTGAGACTGGGTCATAGATGTGATGATCTTTGGAACTAGACATAATGCCTAGATTATGCACATAACCTACTGAGAACTCTACTGCAAAAGATCATTTTACATCACACTTGCACTTGTTTGTATAATGGGACTTTTCTATGAGCTTCAGCCAGGAATGAACTGGACCATCTGGTCATTGGGTGATTTCGCAGTGGTTGTGTACCAGTAGGAGCCACATGCAGCTTTAAATGCTTTTTAAGAAAAAATTAACATGTCTAATTCTGTACTTGAGCTGATTAGCTTTTGGTGTGATTGAAAATTATCTAGATATAGTATTTAAGTTTTATTGAATCTAACAATTAAGAAATAAGAAAGTAAAGTGAGTGTATTCTAAATGCAAGTAGAATCTTCTAAGATTTACTGATCATCTTAAATATTGTAGTTGAAGTATGGCATAGCCGATAAATAGTTAAAAAGAAACATACGTATGGCAAAAGGGACTCTTTATTAATATTACATTACATCATATCTACCCAAGGCTTTATTAGGTACATAATGTACTTTATAAAACCTCTTGTTAGTTAAACGTTGTACTACTAAAGGTCTACTTTTGCTGTATGTGCCTTTTTTTAATCAACATACATGTTCATGAGACAAAGAAAAGATCAGCAATTCTGCCAGAATACAAAATATTTAATAGGCTTCTGTTTCATACTCTTATGATAGGATGATGGTACCTCCCTGGATGGTTACTGTCTGCCAATCTACTACCTATATAGTATTAAGAAGAAGTCACTGTGTGGTATGAGAAACATGGTATTTAATGAGAGATCATTCTTCACATTACAGTAAACTCTTCTGTAAAGCTCCTCTATATAGTTGATTTATTTGTAAATGCTATTGAAAAAGTGCTATTCAATTTGGATTTACTCTTTTTCAGTCATATTTACAAAAAAATGTATTACATGTATATAGAGATGCTTTATAAGAGAGCTTACTGTACATAATACAAATTTTATTAACGAGTTCATTGTAAATACTGATTTTTAAGCTTTTCTGGATTTTCTGGACAATAAGATTTTGAAATGAAAAAATTATCATGCTAAAATAAAATCTGATTATGGTCCCATTAACAACTGTTTTAAAACTTACATATAATTAATATCTGACTTGTTTATGAGGCAGTGTTGTCTTATTCTGGTAGCCATTAATTTTGCAAGGATTTGTATAATAAGATTTTCTCATGCTTTCAGGCATTTCATGCCATGTGTCCATTTCACAAGATGTGTGTTCACAGTAAGGAGGTTAAGTCAGAAGAAACTTATCACAAAACTATTGTTCATGGCAATAAAAAATCTAATGTTATTAAAATAAAAACAGAAGATGAAGTTGAGAGCCCTTGTGTTGCAGAAGAAGCATATTCAAATTCCCAAGGAGAGAGACTGGCTGAAGACCCACCTGTAGAAAGTTTCTTGTCTTTCATGCAAATAAAAGAGGGTATGTTTTATGTACAACTTTCACTTTTATTGAAAGTTACATAAATTTTGTAACTTGCAATTTTTTTCATTAAATGCCTTGGCATTTGTTCTTTTTAAAGTGTATCAGTTATCTTATTAGAGACTCAGTAATGCTTTCTTTTATCAAAGGTATTTATTAAAATTTATTGTTCACATATTGGATTGCCTTGTTTTCCAGAGCTAGGTTATGCAGGCTATTACCTCCAGTTGGTTCTGTCACAAACTGCTTTACAAAGCAATCTGGGACAACCTTTAGGTAGTTGTACACAAAGTTTCCAGTCATTGATTTAAAATCAATTTGGCCAAAGTTTACTACATTTTCATCCCTTGAGACATTAGCAGTTTTGTCTCAGAGTAGTCTACCTTAGCAGTTTTCTAAGGTTGGGGAGATTCTGTATAATATACCCAAAACCAATTTTTCATGTCTTTATAGAATTTCTACCCAGAGAGATTCTATGTCTGTTCTTATACACTAATTCAAGCTTCCTTTAACATATAGCACCCCCTCTTCCCCTTTCCTTCTATCAATGTGGAACAACTTAAACCTTGAATATGGCACTTGGCAGGCATATCCTGACTTTTCAAATTAAATCATGTCTCATTTATTGCAACAACATTGATATTTCCTGCAAATGCAACCAATCTCAACTTGTTTATTCTGTGCCTAGTACTAAAATTATTTTCATAATGAATGCTTAGAAAGTTTTTCATCAGTATCTTTTCACTGTTCATCTTTGCCTTTTTTTTTTTTTTTTACCATTTTTGTTATCATCATTACCCAATGCTTTTGAATAGTTTTTATTGCCTAAAACTGTAGCACTACAATCCCTTCTTTTCCCCACACACAACCATACCTCATAACATTTTTCAGCTTAAATCCCAATACACTGCACTGGCTAATGTTTCTTCCCCTGCTTTTGATAAATACAGTGGTCCCTCGGTTTTCGCCGAAAATTCATTCCAGAATGCTGCTCAAGTGCCATTACCGAACGAATTTACTTCCTTAAGAAATAATGTCACATAGGTTAGTCTATTTCAGACCCCCAAAAATACACTTAAAAACATAAGAAAGAAAGAACACTGCAGCAGGCCTACTGGCCCATGCGAGGCAGGTCCAAGTCTCCCACCGGCTTAAGCCAATGCCCCGACCCAGCCAGGTCAGGTTACATTCACTTAAGGAAGGAGCATGGCATCTGACCTAGTAGCACAAGCTAGTCAGGACCAACTCACACCCACCCGCACCCACTCATATATTTATCTAGCCTATTTTTAAAACTACACAACATTTTAGCCTCTATAACTGTAATCGGGGGTTTGTTCCACTCATCCACAACTCTATTACCAAACCAATGCTTTCCTATATCCTTCCTGAATCTGAATTTATCCAACTTAAAGCCATTGCTGCGTGTCCTGTCAATACTAGATATTTTTAGCACGCTATTTACATCCCCTTTATTTATTCCTGTTTTCCATTTATACACCTCAATCATATCCCCCCTAATTCTACGCCTTTCTAGAGAGTGCAGATTCAGGGCCCTCAGTCTATCCTCATAGGCAAGATTTCTGATACATGGGATCAACTTAGTCATCCTCCTTTGTACGTTTTCCAGAGCATTTATATCCATTCTGTAATACGGTGACCAAAAATGTGCAGCATAATCTAGATGAGGCCTAACCAAGGATATATAGAGTTGAAGAACAACCTGAGGACTCCTATTATTTATGCTTCTTGATACTTGCAACAGCACTTACGAAAATACACTTACATAAATGTTCGAGTTTGGAGATGCACGAAAACCGAGGGACCACTGTACAGTGGTACCTTGACATACGAGCAGCTCCCAAATTGAACAATTATGTAAGTGTATTTTTGTAAGCGCTTTTGTAAGTGTATTTTTGTAAGCGCTTTTGTAAGTGTATTTTTGGGGGTCTGAAATGGATTAATCAAATTTACATTGTTCCTTATGGGAACAAATTCATTCAGTATCAGCACTCGAACAGCATTCTGGAACGAATTAAACTCATAACCAGAGGTACCACTGTAGTATATCCTTCCCTGGCATACACATTCCTGCTGTAAGGTTGTCCCAGTTAGGAATATCATACATGGTATTGCAGTTTCCTTACAGTACTTATCCATCAATAATTAACACCAGTTGTTCTGGACAACCATTCATTGCCAAGCCTTCCTTCCCTCCCATAAGAAAGGAGCAGTGCAGCAGGCCTACTGGCCCAAGCTCCCATGGTAAGATATGTGTGACAGGGATCTCTCCATTCATCCTAATTATATGTACGTATTGTTGAACTATACTCAGTAAGCAGGTCCTCTCCTACATTTCCTAGCATAGTTTCTCAAGCACTGAGGCAGATAATAGGATTTCTTACATTAATAGCCATAAAATTTCTTAACCTGCAAACTTTAGGCTGCATCCCAGTCCCAGGAAAAAACACCCTCTGACTTTTTCCTGTTACAAAAAGCCATTTCTATTAATCTAATGTGAGCATCACTTGCTACAAAAATATTTTTACCTACACTAATGGCTTTTATTGTGTTCTCAATGGCCAAACCACATTCGTCCATCAATACAGCAAAGGCATTGGTAGTCTCAACTGCATTTTCTTAGCCTTCTCCACCTTCAACTTATATTATTTCTTGCAGACCATTTCCATTCATTGAGGCTGGTATCACTGGTATCTTTCTTGTTTAAGGGATAAATCATCATCTCTCTAAAATGCTATATGCATCTCCTTCCTAGCTTCTCCAACTCGGCATTCACTCGACAGTACAGCTGCTTAGAACTCGGCAAAGACTTCCTGAACACTTCAGTAGTATTAGTACAGAGAATCTATAAAGCATGTCCTGACTAGACACAGACCAATTCATTATACCTCTTAAATCTGTAGATTGGTTTAATTATATTCTTTCATTATTTAAATTGTTTGACAAAATAATGATAAAAGTGCTTATGTGGGTAACAATATTTTGCAGAACCTCAGGATATATCTGTATTAACTGGCACCGGAGAAGTAGCCTCCCCTCATCCAGAGCTTCTCTCTTGCACCGACACCAACGACTTCTCATCCTGTGTATGCCCTGTAAGTTGGGAGAATATTTTACTTTCCACTGTTGTGTGACTTTGTACATGTGTGCATTTTAAACTTTTTTGAAGAGTAATGCTGAAGGGCAAAACAGACCATGCCTGCCTTTTCGCTGCAGCTGCCAGTCCAAGTGAGAGAAGGAAACCAGTGGCATTTTCTTTAATACTCAACTGGCTGCTGACACACAAGGAGTGCTGATCACATCTCCAAGGCAGATTCTTAACCCAGTAAGTACTTTAGCTAGATGAAGGGATTGTTAAGCAAAGATAATCTAACTTAATACATTATGGTATATATACAATGTTAACTAAACTATAATAATGTAATAAGTGTCAGTGGAAGCCTCTTCACTTATTATTATTATAACTAACTGCCAGTGTTCAACATGGTCCCTCTTCAGTTTAGAATATAATGGAGTGAATAGTGTTCATATATCCACTGAAGGTGGGCTCAGGAGGCTATCAGTCCATAACAAAAAGCCTTAACAATAATTTTTGCAGACGTACCAAAGATGTAAGACAATTTGCCTGGCAGAAGACTATATAAACCAATGAGAAATATCATGCACATGTAAATATAAAAATATAGTGGCTAGGAGGCCTGGATAGCTTCCAGTTGATATAAAACAAGTCATTGACTATATCCAAAGGTTTCTTTAGCAGTACTGTACAGTATTGCCAATCCAACTTTTTTACTTTGTGCTCTTATTGAGTAACATACCTCAAATACTTTTAACATAGAATATATTTTTCCAATCTTCTGATGCATTTCAAGCTTGAGAGGTTCTACAGAAATTCAAATTTGAAAAATTGCATCTTACTTCTTTAGCAATATGCAATGATTTATTTTTCATTTGGGAACAAGAAAGACATCAGTGATCTGAAAATTTACTATAAGTCTGTCTTGTGCATTTCTTTCATCATTGTGTAAAATTTGGAAAGCTTGTGTATTCACAAATCAGTTTTGTTATTTTTTTTTTCTTCAGCTTTATGATGCAGTGACTGAAGATCTGGCAAAGATGAGACGAGCAAAAGCTGCTGCAGCGAGGAGGGAGTGTCGTCGCCGTCAGTTTGAAGCAATGACTGAAGAGGAAAGGAAAATGAAACATAGAGAAGAAGCTATAGCACAAAAAAAATATCGCCAACGCAAGCTGGAAAGTATGAGCGAGGAGCAGCGGCGTGCATATCGTTCTGCAATAGCTGAAACCCAGCGGATGCGGCGTCATCTTCGTATGGAGAACATGACTGAAGAAGAACTGAAGGCACATCGTGCAGCAGCAGCTGCAGCTCAGAGACAAAAACGGCAACTGCAAAGACAACAAATGACTGAAGAAGAACTACAAATGCATCGATCTATTGAAGCTGCTTTACGACGCTCTAGGCGGCAGGCAGGTACAAAACGAGAATTAGGTACACATCGCAAAGCAGCAGCTATAGCAAGAAGAGAAATCCAGCAATGCCATATAGAAGAAGGGATAGACGATGAACAAATTGAGCAGTATGTAATTGCAGAAACTGCAGTACGTCAAGAATTGCGTGAGTTTCGAAGGGAATCCAGCAAAGATGAGCAGCAGCCTGCTGTCATAGAAGGAGAGACCTCACCTGAAGATTTAATGGTGCAGCTGTTGATGGTGAGAAAATTAATATTTAAAAAAAAAATAGAATTTTTTAAATCAGTAAATTCCTTCTTAAATATTTATTATTAACCATGCAGCAGTGTTTCTCAGGCAGAATATCCAGATATCATAATTTCCTTATTTTCCACAATTATATCCATCATACATGGCTTCTCTTCCTGCAGTTCCTGAACTCTACCAAATGTTTACTCACACTTGTTTTAAAACTTGTCTTTTAGTTTTACTAAATATCTAATTACACTACTGTACATTCAAAACTTGCCATTAATCAGTTTTTCCACATTCTCTACATATAAATGGTCCATCAGTATTCCAATGTTTTTCCTTAAACATGTCCTGTATTTTGACATCATAGCATCACAGCTTCCTTTCTACTTACCACTTCACTCACCACTTTCCTCACTTTCCACCAAAGATCTTCACAACATCCTTCTATTTATCTCTATAACCTCCTTCTATAAGTTATTTTTTTTTATTAACACATCGGCCGATTCCCACCAAGGCAGGGTGGCCCGAAAAAGAAAAAACTTTCATCATCATTCACTCCATCACTGTCTTGCCAGAGGGGTGCTTTACACTACAGTTATAAAACTGCAACATTAACACCCCTCTTTCAGAGTGCAGACACTGTACTTCCCATCTCCAGGACTCAAGTCTGGCCTGCTGGTTTCCCTGAATCCCTTCATAAATGTTACTTTGCTCACACTCCAACAGCACGTCAAGTATTAAAAACCATTTGTCTCCATTCACTCCTATCAAATACGCTCACACATGCTTGCTGGAAGTCCAAGCCCCTCGCACACAAAACCTCCTTTACCCCCTCCCTCCAGCCTTTCCTAGGCCGACCCCTACCCCGCCCTCCCTCCACTACAGATTTATACACTCGAAATCATTCTGTCTCGTTCCATTCTCTCTACATGTCCGAACCACCTCAACAACCCCTCCTCAGCTCTCTGGATAATAGTTTTGGTAATCCCGCACCTCCTCCTAATTTCCAAACTCCGAATTCTCTGCATTATATTCACACCACACATTGACCTCAGACATGACATCTCCACTGCCTCCAGCCTTCTCCTCGTTGCAACATTCATCACCCATGCTTCACACCCATATAAGAGTGTTGGTATAACTATACTCTCATACATTCCCCTCTTTACTTCCATGGACAAAGTTCTTTGTCTCCACAGACTTCGAAATGCTCCACTCACCCTTTTCCCCTCATCAATTCTATGATTCACCTCATCCTTCATAGACCCATCTGCTGACATGTCCACTCCCAAATATCTGAATACATTCACCTCCTCCATACTCTCTCCCTCCAATCTGATATCCAATCTTTCGTCACCTAATCTTTTTGTTATCCTCATCACCTTACTCTTTCCTATATTCACCTTCAATTTTCTTCTTTTACACACCCTACCAAATTCATCCACCAACCTCTGCAACTTCTCTTCAGAATCTCCCAAAAGCACAGTGTCATCAGCAAAAAGCAACTGTGACAACTCTCACTTTGTATTTGATTCTTTATCTTTTAACCCCACACCTCTTGCCAAGACCCTCGCATTCACTTCTCTTACAACCCCCATCTATAAATATATTGAACAACCACGGTGACATCACACATCCTTGTCTAAGGCCAACTTTTACTGGGAAATAATCCCCCTCCCTCCTACACACACTAACCTGAGTCTCACTATCCTCATAAAAACTCTTCACTGCTTTCAGTAACCTACCTCCTATTCCATACACCTGCAACATCTGCCACATTGCCCCCCTATCCACCTTATCATACTTTTTTTTTTTTTTTTTTCAACAAGTCGGCCGTCTCCCACCGAGGCAGGGTGATCCAAAAAGAAAGAAAATCCCCAAAAAGAAAATACTTTCATCATCATTCAACACTTTCACCACACTCATACATAATCACTGTCTTTGCAGAGGAGCTCAGATACGACAGCTGAGAAAAGTCCCTCCCAGCTGTCACTATCTCAGACCCCTCCTTTAAAGTGCAGGCATTGTACTTCCCATTTCCAGGACTCAAGTCCAATTAAATCAATTAACTGGTTTCCCTGAATCCCTTCACAAAATGTTTCCCTGCTCACACTCCAACAGATCGTCATGTCCCAAAAACCATTCGTCTCCATTCACTCCTATCTAACACGCTCACACATGCTTGCTGGAAGTCCAAGCCCTCGCCCACAAAACCTCCTTTACCCCTTCCCTCCAACCTTTTCTAGGACGACCCCTACCCCGCCTTCCTTCCCTACAGATTTATACGCTCTCCAAGTCATTCTACTTTGATCCATTCTCTCTAAATGACCAAACCACCTCAACAACCCTCTTCAGCCCTCTGACAAATACTTTTAGTAACTCCACACCTTCTCCTAATTTCCACATTCCGAATTTTCTGCATAATATTTACACCACACATTGCCCTTAGACAGGACATCTCCACTGCCTCCAGCCTCCTCCTCGCTGCAGCATTTGCAACCCATGCTTCACACCCATATAAGAGTGTTGGTACCACTATACTTTCGTACATTCCCTTCTTTGCCTCCATGGATAACGTTTTTGTCTCCACAGATACCTCAATGCACCACTCACCTTTTTCCTTCATCAATTCTATGGTTAACCTCATCCTTCATAAACCCATCCTGACACGTCAACACCCAAATATCTGAAAACATTTACTTCTTCCATAATCCTCTCTCCAATGTGATATCCAATTTTTCTTTATTTAAATCGTTTGATACCCTCATCACCTTACTCTTATCTATGTTCACTTTTAACTTTCTACCTTTACACACTCTCCCAAACTCGTCCACTAACCTTTGCAACTTTTCTTTAGAATCTCCCATAAGCACAGTATCATCAGCAAAAGTAACTGTGTCAACTCCCATTTTGCATTTAATTCTCCATAATTTAATCCCACCCTCTCCCCAACACCCTAGCATTTACTTTTTACAACCCCATCTATAAATATATTAAACAACCATGGTGACATTACACATCCCTGTCTAAGACCTACTTTTACCGGAAGTAATCTCCTCTCTCCTACACACCCTAACCTGAGCCTCACTATCCTCATAAAAACTCTTTACAGCCTTCAGTAACTTACTACCTATTCCATACACTTGCAACATTTGCCACATTGCTCCCTATCCACTCTATCATATGCCTTTTCTAAATCCATAAATGCAATAAAAACTTCTCTACCTTTATCTAAGTACTGTTCACATATATGCTTCACTGTAAACACTTGATCTACACATCCCTACCCACTCTAAAGCCTCCTTGCTCATCTGCAATCCTACTCTCTGTCTTACCTCTAATTCTTTCAATAATAACCCTGCCATACACTTTACCTGGTATACTCAGTAAACTTATTCCCCTATAATTTTTACACTCTCTTTTATCCCCTTCCTTTATATAAAGGAACTATACATGTTCTCTGCCAATCCCTAGGTACCTTCCCCTTTCATACATTTATTAAACAAAATACCAACCACTCCAGCACTACATCCCCCTGCTTTTAACATTTCTGTCATGATTCCGTCAATTCCAGCTGCTTTACCCCTTTCATTCTACGTAATGCCTCACGCACCTCCCCACACTCACATCCTGCTCTTCTTCACTCCTAAACGATGTTGTACCTCCCTGGCCAGTACATGAAATTACCGCTCCCTTTTTTCATCGACATTTAAAAGTTCCTCAAAATATTCCCGCCATCTACCCAATACCTCCAGCTCCCATCTACTAACTCCCCTACTCTGTTTTTAACTGACAAATCCATTCGCTCCCTAGGCTTTCTTACTTTGTTTATCTCACTCCAAAAAATTTTTCTTGTTTTCAGCAAAATTTCTTGACAGAGCCTCTCCCATTCTTTCATCCACTCTTCTTTGCACTCTCTCACCACTCTCTTCACCTTTCTTTTACTTTCCATATACTCTGCTCTTCTATTAACACTTCTGTTTTGAAAAAACCTCTCATAAGCTACCTTTTTCTCTTTTATCACACCCTTTACTTCTTCATTCCACCACTCCTCTTTCCTCCTGCACCCACCCTCCTATAGCCACAAACTTCTGCCCCACATTCTAATACTGCATTTTTAAAACTATCCCAACTCTCTTCAACCCCCCACTACTCCTACTTGCACTAGCCCACCTTTCTGCCAATAGTTGCTTATATCTCACCCTAACTTCCTCCTCCCTTAGTTTATACACTTTTACCTCTCTCTTACTTGCTGTTGCCATTTTCTTTTTGTCCCATCTACCTTTTACTCTAACTGTAGCTACAACCAAATAATGATCTGATATATCATATGCCTTTTCCAAATCCATAAATGCCACAAAAACCTCTTTACCCTTATCCAAATACTGTTCACTTATATGTTTCACTGTAAACACTTGGTCTACACACTCCCTACCTTTCCTAAAGCCCCCTTGTTCATCTGCTATCCTGCTTTCTGTCTTTCTCTTAATTCTTTCAATAATAACTCTACCATACACTTTACCAGGTACACTCAACAGACTTCTTCCCCTATAATTTTTGCACTATCTTTTATCCCCTTTGCCTTTATACAAAGGAACAATACATGCTCTCTGCCAATCCCTAAGTACCTTACCCTCTTCCATACATTTATTAAATAATAGCACCAACCACTCCAAAACTATATCCCCACCTGCTTTTAACATTTCTATCTTTATCCCATCAATCCCAGCTGCCTTACCCCCTTTCATTCTACCCACTGCCTCACGAACTTTCCCCACACTCACATCTGGCTCTTCCACACTCCTACAACATGTTATTCCTCCTTGCCCTATACACGAAATCACAGCTTCCCTGTCTTCATCAACATTTAACAACTCCTCAAAATATTCCTTCCATCTTCCCGATACCTCTAACTCTCCACTTAATAACTCTCCTCTCCTATTTTTAACTGTCAAATCCATTTGTTCCCTAGGCTTCCTCAACTTATTAATCTCACTCCAAAACTTTTTCTTATTTTCAAAAAAATTTGTTGATAACATCTCACCCACTCTATAAGTGATATCCATAAATTCCTTCTACTACTGATATCCATAAGATCATGTCAGCTCCAGGAGCCTATCCCCAACAAATAGGATTACACTGCACATTAATACTAATAAATGCAATACTGCACAATGTCAAGACTATGAAGAATTACAGTAAAACCCCATGGTTCACATTGTAGTATCACCATTACTTTATCGAGAGTTTTGATTTAAAGCAGAATACCAATGTTGATGGAATGACGTACATTAACTAACACAGGTTTTTTGAAAGAAGAAATGCAGGTTAAAATTGGAGCTAGGCGCCAGTTTCTCAAAGGTGATTTTATATCGGGTCTGTCCATGAATATTAAGGCTTCACAAGAATCCTGTTGTCTCATGTGCCAGTTATGGATGAATTTACTATAGTTTACAGCTCACCTTGCCCTTGGTGTTGTCATGCACCAAATATCCCTTGGTAACAGTTTATCACTAAGCATTAATGTACACATGCACACAGCTGCACGTTCATATACACACATGCACACAAAAATAATTATTCACCCATGTTCAAATTCATATGAAAAATTGCAAAGATTTCTATGTATATTATCCACTTAAGAAATCTATTAGATATTACTATGTACAGTGGTACCCCGGTTTACGATATTTTTTCATTCCAGAATGCTGTTCAAGTGCCATTACCAAACGAATTTATCTCCTTAAGAAATGTTGTAAAATAGACTAGTCCTTTTAGACCCCCAAAATTACACTTACAAAAGCATTTAAAAAAATAAACTTACATAAAAGGGTGAGTTTGGGGACCATCGTAAACCGGGGTACCACTGTATAACTTTGCATTATTTTTGTCAACTTTTATAACTGTTAGTCAGATTAATTATTTACAGTATAATTTAGATTATTGTAGCTTCTGATGAGATATCTAGGGATTCCAGTCTAGTAATCTAGTGCCCAAACTACTAGCTTACTTCATTAGAACTTGTTCTAAACTAGTTGAGATCAAAGGAGTTTTCCCTAAGGGACATGGAAATTAACAGTAATTCCATAAAAACAATAGTAGGCACATCCTGTCACAGCTTCATAACCAATAAGGAAACCTAGTACAATCAAAGCAATAAGGTACAGTTTAGCTAAAGAGCAAATAGAGATTGGTTAAATAAATAAAATTTAAATAGAACTACTGGAAGGGAGTAAATAAAAAATTACAGAATAAAGGGTATTAATAAATGTAAATGAATAAAATGGTGCTCCAAGAGTAAAATTATGGTTATGCAACTAGGTACCTTGAGTGCTGCATGTTGCAGAGCAACTGATAAGTGGGGGCTTAACTTGTATGCAAGATGAAATATTAATCACAAATTTTTGTAGCATATATTGGTATAGAATTGTGGATTGGACATTATTAACTACCCAGATCCTGAGACAAGCTACTGGAATATTATATCACTCCAGGAACAACGGACTAAGTAGAAAATTGATGAAATTGAAACCACGAGGGTGAGCAGCCACACGAGGGAAGGCGCCATAACAGGAGGACCAAACCATGGACTTCCTACAGCTTTATTTTCCCATCACTAAACCTTTTGATTACTGCAGATGAGTAATTTTTCCTTTATTATTATGGCCATAAAAAAATAATGAGTAGAATATTATTCTGAAGTAAGTAATAAATTTGACCTGAGTTACATGACATATGCTCCCCTGAGCACATGTGGGTACAGTGTACTCATCACTTGGATATATGTATACAGTGAGAGCTCCATATTCTTCATGGGGATTATGCTTCAGTAGATCCCACCAGTGTGAAAGGGACCCTGAAAGTTCTCTTAAAACATCTGAAGCCAGGATATTCTTTAAACTTGACTAATGGCTGTCAAATAATGTTACTATGAGAATAATATGTTTAATAGTGATGCAGGGGTGATAATTATAAGGATGAAGGTAATGCAGGGGTGACTGTTGATAGCGAAGATGATTCATGGGTAAAAGTGAAGTTTAAAGGATGATTCCTTCGGAGGATCATCTGGATCTAAGTCAATGGTGACTGCATCTGTAGTTGTGGTATTGTGGTTGCTTTGGCAATTATTGTGGTGGTGGCTACAGTTGCGTTGCTGTGGTGATTGTGATGACGGCACTGGTTGTTGTGATGATTGTGTTGGCAGTTTGCAGTTGTTGCTGTGGTTGTAGCTACAGTTAATCCTGTGGTGGTGTCAGAGGAGCCAAATATAGCAACATAAGTCTCTCCACAAGTAAACATGTCCAATAATTACACTTTCAATCAAATTCACTACATTTATCTTTCTTTAGGTATTAGACTTACCTTGCCCCCTATTTCTGCATTCAGCAGCCATGATCGTTGAGTGATAACCAAGGATGTCATAAAAAATGTTGCAATTGAGTTTTGTTGTGTGTGGTAGCATGATGGGTGCACATTTTTTGACTAGTAAGAATCAAAACAGTGCAATGATGGATACCCAGTGGTTGCAGAAATAGAATGAGAGAGCAAAGCCAACACAGGATGGTCCCCTGATAGTGTGAGAAGGTGAATCCTTAACAAGGTCACCTGTCAATGAAGGGTCAAATTTAGTGACTAAATGTATAGTGAATATGGAGGTTTCAGTGTGTCTTGTTCAATTTAATAATTGTATGTAACTTTGCAAGTTAAAACATTTAAAATTCGGTTTAAGAGGTAACACATAACCCACCCATTCCTGTGGCTTTACCATCAAATGCTTACAGGATCTTGACACCAAAGACAATTTGGAAGAAGAGTTAGTTTGGAAATTATTAAACTTGTAATGGTTTAAAGATTATTCCAGATGCTGAACCATTATATAATTAATTCTTTTTGTGTTTTTCTAATAAGAAATGCCAAATTAAATAAGATCAGGTCATCTTATACTAACATATTGTTTTAAATTTGCACTAGCATTCTAGTACAGTACACAGTGCAATATTCATTGTATATACAATATGTATATGAAAAAGGGAGTGAGATTTCCTTCTTGATCCTTTTGAAAAATTAACCACAGTTCATAACATTATTAATATATCATTGTTTAGATATGTGAGGGATTTTCCTTATAGTATTCTTGTTATAAATCATTGTACTAAGAATACATTAGATATTTCATGTTAATTCAAATACAAAGTGTCTTGAATTTCCAAAAGCTCAAGAATACACACACACACATACATAGAGAACAAGATCAGAACAAATTATGCAAATACCCACATGTATAGAGTTCTGTGTAGTATATTCATTTTGGGGACAAGAAGCCCATGTCTTATCCAGATCCACTTAGCTAAAAGTGAGATCATGTAAATTTAGTTACCTAGTCAGTTATTGGGCAGATCTAACTGTGCTTATAAGTGAGTACACACTCACACATACCTAATTATGAGAGACTTCAGCCTTAAGGAAACTGACTGAAAAAGTCTGGAGCCACACAGGGGACCGGAAACACGGATACCTAAGTTGTTTGAGGCAGCCATGGAAAACTTCACTAGTCACTATGTCAGTGACTCAACTAGGGAGACAGGAGGCAATGAATCAGCGAGACTAGAACTTGTGTTCACCCTTAGTGACTGACGTAGGCGATATTGAATATGAGAGGCCCCTTACCTGGTTTACGCAGCCTGGTCCATGCTAGTAACCATGCCGTACTGAGGTTTGAATACCATTTGGAAGTGAACGTGGAGAAAAACACAGAGCAGACGAGGAGACTATGATGACATGAGGCAATTTCTGGGCAGTGCCATAGAAAAGGGAGCTAGACGGGGAGAGAGTGAATGAAATGATGGAGTAAGTAGCTGGAAAGTGCCAGAAAGCAGAGGAGAAATTCATACCCAGAAGCAGAAGTAGCACATGCAAGAAAAGAATGAGCTCATGTTTCACCCAGAGGTGCAGAGAGGTACAAACTGAAAGTGCAAGAGCACGGAAGAAACATAGAAAGCAAAAAACATTGAGGAATAGGGAAGTGAGCAGAAATGCCAGCAAGGAATATGCATGGGTAAGAAGAGAGGCTGAACAACAATTTGAGAATAACAGCATCAAAAGCCAGATCTGATCCAAAGTTGATGTACAGCCACAATAGAGAGAGAGAGAGAGAGAAGACACCTGTGAAGGACCAGGTAGTAATGCTGAAGAAGGAAGGAAGGGATCTCACTAGGAATGACCAGGAAGTATGAGAGGAGCTGAACAAAAGATTCAGGGATGTGTTTTCAGTAAAACCAGGAACATTGCCAGAGTCAAAATGAGAGAAGAGTAGTGTAGCACCTGGAATGTAGTAGATTCATAAACTATAACCAGCACAGGTTTCGAGAGGGTAAATCCTGTTTCACAAATCTGCTAGAGTTCTATGGCAAGGTAACCAAAGTTAGGCAGGAGAGAGAGAGAGAGAGAGGTGGACTTCATATTTTTGGATAATAAGGCATTTGATACAGTAACCCACAAGAGACTGGGACAAGAGCCAAAGAAGCATGCAGAAATAACAGTGGATAAAGGAATACTTAACAGGAAGGAAATAACGAATTATTATCCAGAAGGGGCTATTGAGTGTGACGAGTGGGGTTATTCAAGGGTCAGTACCTGGACTGGTACTGTTTCTTGTGAGTATAAACAATATGATAGAGGTGTCTCAGTTTGAAGATATGAAACTAATGGGAGAATACAAACAGGAGTAGACCAGGAAAGACTACAAATGTATAAGGACAGGCTGCAAGATTTGTTTGACAAGTGACTGTTAGAATGTAACCCCCAGCAAATACAAAGTTGTGAAAACTGGGGAAGGGCAAAGATGACTGGAAACCGTCTACAGGCTGCAAACCTCCCTAAGAGAGAAGGACCTTTGGGAGAGTGTAGTGGCAAGCATATTGCCTGAGACACACTTCAGCTGAATAACTGCTGCAACAAATGTGAAACTGACAAATTTAAAGGTAGCTTTCAGGAACCTCAGCAAAAAAGTATTCATAACCCTATTGACAGCATATGCCAGGCCCATCTTGAAGTATATAGTACCATCTTGGAGTATGCAGTACCAGTACAGAACCCATTTATGACAAAGCATGTATTGAAGATGGAAAATCTGCAAGGGTGTGTAATGAGGTTAGTCCTAGAGCTGAGGGGTATGAGTTGTGAGGAGAGCCTAGGTAAGCTAATCCTGATGACATTAGAGGACAGAAGGACTGGAGGTTACATTATTATCACATACAAAATGCTGAGAGGAATTGACAGTGTGTTTGTGAGGCGGGACTCAAATACATGGGGGCACAGCTGGAAGGTAAAAATGTAGATGAGGGACAGGGATGTTAGGAAATACAGCTTTAGCCTTAGAGTGGTCAGGATGTGGAGCTACCTAGGCAGTGAAGTGGTGGAGGCAGAATCCATACATAACTTTAAGAATAGGTATGATAGGGTTCACATAGCCAGGAGTGACAGTGGAGTGTTGGGGCCAGGAGCTGAGACTTGACCCCTGCAACCACAAATAGAGGAGTACAGTTAGTTGAGTATGTGCACATGCATTCATATACACACACACACACACACTGCAAGAAGACGTTCAACACAGTTCCTCACAAGAGGTTAATGCAAAAGCTAGAGGATCAGGCACACGTAACAGGAAAGGCACTGCAATGGATCAGAGAATATCTGACAGGGAGGCAACAACGAATCATGGTACGTGACGAGGTGTCAGAGTGGGCACCTGTGACGAGTGGGGTTCCACAGGGGTCAGTCCTAGGACCTGTACTGTTTTTGGTATATGTGAATGACATAACGGAAGGGATAGACTCAGAAGTGTCCCTGTTTGCAGATGATGTGAAGTTAATGAGAAGAATTAAATCAGTCGAGGATCAGACAGGACTACAAAGAGACCTAGACAGGTACAAACCTTCTCCAGTAACTGGCTCCTTGAATTTAACCCTGCCAAATGTAAAGTCATGAAGATCGGGAAAGGGCAAAGAAGACCACATACATAGTATAGTCTAGGTGGCCAAAGACTGTAAACTTCACTCAAGGAAAAAGATCTTGGGGTGAGTATAATACCGAGCACATCTCCTGAGGCACACATCAATCAGATAACTGCTGCAGCATACGGGCGGCTGGCAAACCTAAGAATAGCGTTCTAATACCTCACTAAGGAATCGTTCAAGACTCTGTACACCATATACGTCAGGCCCATACTGGAGTATGCAGCACCAGTTTGGAACCCACACCTGGTCAAGCACGTCAAGAAATTAGAGAAAGTGCAAAGGTTTGCAACAAGACTAGTCCCAGAGCTAAGGGGATTGTCCTACGAAGAAAGGTTAAAGGAAATCGGCCTGACGACACTAGAGGACAGGAGGGTTAGGGGAGACATGATAACGACATATAAAATACTGCGAGGAATAGATAAGGTGGACAGAGACAAGATGTTCCAGAGAGGGGACACAGAAACAAGGGGTCACAATTGGAAGTTGAAGACTCCTATGAGTCAAAGGGATGTTAGGAAGTATTTCTTCAGTCATAGAGTTGTCAGGAAGTGGAATAGCTTAGAAAGCGACATAGTGGAGGCAAGAACCATACATAGTTTTAAGACTAGGTTTGATAAAGCTCATGGAGCAGGGAGAGAGAGGACCTAGTAGCAATCAGTGAAGAGGCGGGGCCAGGAGCTATGAATCGACCCCTGCAACCACAAATAGGTGAGTACACACACACACACAAAAGGTGGACAGAGACAGAATGTTCCAGAGATGGGACACAGCAACAAGGGGACACAGTTGGAAGTTGAAGACTCAGATGAATCACAGGGATGTTAGGAAGTATTTCTTCAGTCACAGAGTGGTCAGGAAGTGGAATAGTTTGGGAAGCGATGTAGTGGAGGCAGGATCCATTCATAGCTTTAAGAAGAGGTATGATAAAGCTCATGGCACAGGGAGAGTGACCCAGTAGAGGCCAGTGAAGAGGTGGGACCAGGAGCTATGACTCGACCCCTGCAACCACAACTAGGTGAGTACACACACACACAGTGAAGAGGAAGGGCCAGGAGCTGAGTCTTGACCCCTGCAACCACAAATAGGTGAGTACACACACACACACACGTGCCCACACGTGCACACACACACACATGCACACACATACATGCACACACAAACATGCACACACACACATGCACACACACACACACATGAACCAGCAAGACTGTACCTAATATTCACCTTGAGTAGTGCAGATATTGAGGACATCACATATGAAAGACCCCTTGGGGCCAGTGATCATGTGGTTTTAAGCTTTGAATACACAGTAGAGTTACAAGTGGAGGGGGAAGCAGGAAGGGCTGGACGAATGAAGCCAAACTACAAGAAAAGGGACTATGTGGGCATGAAGAACTTCCTGAACGGGGTTCAGTGGGACAGAGAACTGGCAGGGAAGTCAGTAAACGAGATGATGGAATATATGACAACAATATGCAAGGAAGCAAGGAGAGGTTTGTACCCAAGGGTAACAGGAATAATGAAAAAGCCAGGATGAGCCAGTGGTTCACCCAAAGGTGCAGGGAGGCCAAAACAAAGTGTGCTAGGGAATGGAAGAAGTATAGAAGGCAAAGGACCCAGGAGAATAAGGAGAGCAGTCATAGAGCCAGAAATGAATATGCATAGGTAAGAAGGGAGGCCCAATGACAATATGAAAATGACATAGCAGCGAAAGCCAAATCTGACCCAAAGCTGTTGTACAGCCACATCAGGAGGAAAACAACAGTCAAGGACCAGGTGATCAGGCTAAGGAAGGAAGGAGGAGAGATCACAAGAAGCGACCGTGAAGTATGTGAGAAACTCAACATGAGATTCAAAGAAGTGTTCACCGAGGAGACAGAAGCGACTCCAGAAAGACAGAGAGGTGGAGTACACCACCAAGTGCTGGACATAATACATGCAACCGAGGAAGAAGTGAAGAGGCTGCTGAGTGAGCTAGATACCTCAAAGGCGATGGGGCCGGACAACATCTCTCCATGGGTCCTGAGAGAGGGAGCAGAGGTGCTGTGTGTACCACTAACAACAATATTCAACACATCTATCGAAACAGGGAGATTACCTGAGGTATGGAAGACAGCAAATGTAGTCCCAATTTTTAAAAAAGGAGACAGACATGAAGCACTAAACTACAGACCAGTGTCACTGACATGTATAGTATGCAAAGTCATGGAGAAGATTATCAGGAGAAGACTGGTGGAACACCTAGAAAGGGATGAGCTTATCAGTGACGGCCAACACGGTTTCAGGGACGGGAAATCCTGTGTCACAAACCTACTGGAGTTCTATGACAGGGTGACAGCAATAAGACAAGAGAGAGAGAGCGGTGGGTAGATTGCATTTTCTTGGACTGTAAGAAGGCGTTTGGCACAGTTCCACACAAGAGATTAGTGCAAAAGCTGGAGGACCAGGCAGGGATAACAGAGAAGGCACTCCAATGGATCAGGGAATACCTGTCAGGAAGACAGCAGTGAGTCATGGTACGTGGCAAGGTGTCAGAGTGGGCGCCGGTGACGAGTGGGGTTCCACAGGGGTCAGTCCTAGGACCGGTGCTGTTTCTGGTATTTGTGAACGGCATGATGGAAGGAATAGACTCCAAAGTGTCCCTGTTTGCAGATGATGTGAAGTTGATGAGAAGAATTCAATCTGACGAGGACCAGGAAGAACTAAAAAGGGATCTGGACAGGCTGCAAGCCTGGTCCAGCAATTAGCTCCTGGAGTTCAACCCCACCAAGTGCAAAGTCATGAAGATTGGGGAAGGGCAAAGAAGACTGCAGACGGAGTACAGTCTAGGGGGGCCAGAGACTACAAACCTCAATCAAGGAAAAAGATCTTGGGGTGAGTATAACACCAGGCACATCTCCTGAGGCACACATCAACCAAATAACTGCTGCAGCATACGAGCGCCTAGCAAACCTAAGAACAGCATTCCGACATCTTAATAAGGAATCGTTCAGGACCCTGTACACTGTGTACGTTAGGCCCATATTGGAGTATGCAGCCCCAGTTTAGAACCCACACCTAGCCAAGCACGTAAAGAAGCTAGAGAAAGTGCAAAGGTTTGCAACAAGACTAGTCCCGGAGCTAAGGGGTATGTTCTATGAGGAGAGGTTAAGGGAAATCGACCTGACAACACTGGAGGACAGGAGAGATAGGGAGGACATGATAACGACATATAAAATACTGAGAGGAATTGACAAGGTTGACAGAGACAGAATGTTCCAGAGATGGGACACAGCAACAAGGGGACACAGTTGAAAGTTGAAGACTCAGATGAATCACAGGGATGTTAGGAAGTATTTCTTCAGTCACAGAGTGGTCAGGAAGTGGAATAGTTTGGGAAGCGATGTAGTAGAGGCAGGATCCATTCATAGCTTTAAGAGGAGGTAAAATAAAGCTCATGGCGCAGGGAGAGTGACCCAGTAGTGGCCAGTGAAGAGGCGGGGCCAGGAGCTATGACTCGACCCCTGCAACCACAACTAGGCGAGTACATGCATGCATGTGCACGTGCACACACACACACACACATACACACACACACACGCACACATACATATACACTCACATATACACTCACATATACACTCACACATACACTCACACATACACTCACACATACACATACACTCACACATACTCACACACTTATACATACTCACACTCACACATACACTCACACATACACTCACACATACTCACACTTACACACACATGCACACATACATATACACTCACATATACACTCACATATACACTCACATATACACTCACACATACACTCACACATACACTCACACATACACATACACTCACACATACACACTCACACATACACACTCACACATACTCACACTCATACAAACCTCGGCAAAGGAGAAAGACCTTGGTGTGAGTATAACGCCAAGTACGTCTCCGGAGGCACACATCAACCAGATAACTGCGGCAGCATATGGGCGACTGGCAAACCTAATATTAGCGTTCCGTTACCTAAACAAGGAATCGTTCAAGACACTGTACACCGTGTACATCAGGCCCATACTAGAATATGCAGCACCAGTCTGGAACCCACACCTGGTCAAGCACGTAAAGAAACTAGAGAAAGTGCAAAGGTTTGCGACAAGGCTAGTTCCACAACTCAGGGGTCTGTCCTATGAAGAAAGGTTGAGGGAAATAGGACTAACAACACTGGAGGAAAGAAGGGTCAGAGGAGACATGATAACGACATACAAAATACTGTGGGGAATCGACAAGGTAGACAGGGACAGGATGTTCCAGAGAGGGAACACGGAAACAAGGGGACACAACTGGAAGCTGAAGACTCAGATGAGTCAAAGGGATGTTAGGAAGCATTTCTTCAGCCACAGAATAGTCAGGAAGTGGAATAGTCTAGAGAAAGATATAGTGGAGGCAGGAACCATACATAGTTTTAAGACGAGGTATGATAAAGCTCATGGAGCAGGGAGAGCAGAGACCCAGTAGCGGACAGCGAAGAGGCGGGGCCAGGAGCTGAGTCTCGACCCCTGCAACCACAATTAGGTGAGTACATACTCACACTCACACATACTCACACTCACACTCACACATACTCACACTCACACATACTCACACTCACACATACTCACACTCACACATACTCACACTCACACATACACTCACACATACACTCACACATACACTCACACATACTCACACATACACTCACACATACACAATGGGTCCTTAGAGAGGGAACAGAGATGTTGTGTGTGCCACTAACACAAATCTTCAACACATCCATTGAAACTGGGCAACTACTTGAGGCGTGGAAGATGGCAAATGTAGTCCCAATTTTTAAGAAAGGAGACAGAAACGAGGCATTAAACTACAGACCTGTGTCACTGACGTGTATAGTATGCAAAGTCATGGAGAAGATCATCAGGAGGAGAGTGGTGGAGCACCTAGAAAGACACAAGCTTATAAACGACAACCAGCATGGTTTCAGGGAAGGAAAATCCTGTGTCACAAACCTACTGGAGTTTTATGACAAGGTAACAGAAGTAAGACACGAGAGAGAGGGGTGGATAGACTGCAAGAAGGCGTTCAACACAGTTCCTCACAAGAGGTTAAGGCAAAAGCTAGAGGATCAGGCACACGTAACAGGAAAAGCACTGCAATGGATCAGAGAATATCTGACAGGGAGGCAACAACGAGTCATGGTACGTGACGAGGTGTCAGAGTGGGCACCTGTGACGAGTGGAGTTCCACAAGGGTCAGTCCTAGGACCCGTACTGTTTTTGGTATATGTGAATGACATAACGGAAGGGATAGACTCAGAAGTGTCCCTGTTTGCAGATGATGTGAAGTTAATGAGAAGAATCAAATCAGTCGAGGATCAGGCAGGACTACAAAGAGACCTGGACAGGCTACAAGCCTGGTCCAGTAACTGGCTCCTTGAATTTAACCCTGCCAAATGTAAAGTCATGAATATCGGGAAGGGCAAAGAAGACCGCAGACAGAGTATAGTCTAGGTGGCCAAAGACTGCAAACCTCACTCAAAGAAAAAGATCTTGGGGTGAGTATAATACCGAGCACATCTCCTGAGGCACACATCAATCAGATAACTGCTGCAGCATACGGGCGGCTGGCAAACCTAAGAATAGCGTTCCAATACCTCACTAAGGAATCATTCAAGACTCTGTACACCATATACGTCAGGCCCATACTGGAGTATGCAGCACCAGTTTGGAACCCACACCTGGTCAAGCACGTCAAGAAATTAGAGAAAGTGCAAAGGTTTGCAACAAGACTAGTCCCAGAGCTAAGGGGATTGTCCTACGAAGAAAGGTTAAGGGAAATCGGCCTGACGACACTAGAGGACAGGAGGGTTAGGGGAGACATGATAACGACATATAAAATACTGCGAGGAATAGATAAGGTGGACAGAGACAAGATGTTCCAGAGAGGGGACACAGAAACAAGGGGTCACAATTGGAAGTTGAAGACTCCTATGAGTCAAAGGGATGTTAGGAAGTATTTCTTCAGTCATAGAGTTGTCAGGAAGTGGAATAGCCTAGAAAGCGACATAGTGGAGGCAGGAACCATACATAGTTTTAAGACTAGGTTTGATAAAGCTCATGGAGCAGGGAGAGAGAGGACCTAGTAGCAATCAGTGAAGAGGCGGGGCCAGGAGCTATGACTCGACCCCTGCAACCACAAATAGGTGAGTACATACACTCACACATACACTCACATACACTCACACATACACATACACTCACACATACACATACACTCACACATACACTCACACATACACTCACACATACACTCACACATACACATACACTCACACATACACTCACACACTCACACACTCACACATGCTCACACACACACACACACACACACACACACACACACACACTCACACACACACACTCACACACTCACTCACACACACACACACACACACACACACACACACTCATTCTTTCTCTCTCACTCTTCTTTCTCTCACTCTTCTCTCTCTCTTCTCTGTTCTCTCTGACTCTTACTCTCTCACTCTTACTCTCTCTTTCTCTTACTCTTTCTATCTTTCTCACTCTTACTCTCTTACTTTCACTTTTTTTTCTCTCTCTCATGCAGTGTGCACATGCACAAAACAAAAACATATTTTAGGGAGACTGGAAACATGCAGCAGGGAACAAAATACTATACCAAACAATAAAGAAATGCAGCACTGCAGTGAATAAGAATATCATTAAAGAATACATAAAACACTATTCTTGACTTCATATGCTGGAGACTGAGCTTGCTCACAGTTTTCCCACTTCATAAAGCATTATACTATATTCTTAAAATGAGAATTTATTGCAGTGTGAGTGATACCTATACAGAGTTTACGTCATTCTTTAATCCCCATTAGTATAAAAGAGCTGGAGAGAAATATGGCCATAGTAATAACAGGAGTGAGGGAAACAAGGTAGAAGAGGAAGGAAGGAGTAGTAGCAGAGAGAAAAGGTACTTTATGTACAAGAAATGAAGGTATTAGAGAATAGTAGACAGAGCTAGAGGTATGATGAAGCTATTAAGATTAGCTGACACAGCTAGAGGTATGCTGCAGGTTAGGCATATACTAGTAGAAGCTATATATTTTATTATTTTGAGTTTTTATAAGGATTGATGTGCATCATTATTGGGGTGAAAACATTAGATCTGACGTGGTGTTACAGTACCTAAATTGTATTTATGAAGGCTAACAGATTTAATGTTTACATTTAATGTATATAATACCATAATGTTCATTATGTATATATTTTCAGCAAGCACAGCAACATGCAGCAACACGTCACTGTGGCGATGGTGAACACCAGATCATAAAGAAAGAGAAAGATGATTATTCACAGGAAAATAGAATGACTAACGAACATACCTTCAGCTCATGCATGGCTGGTCAGCCACATGACAATAATACAGACCATTATAACTAGGGCAGTCATGTGGCACTGTGGTACAGCATGAAATTCAAGCAAGTATTGGTCACTTAACCTTCTATGGTTGGGTTATCGTACGAGAGCCGTGGGTTTACCTCAAACACTCAGTGACGATAACACAAAACAGTAGGAAAGGACCAACAGGGTTAGCTACAAAGTAAAATCAGTTTATGTCTAGCATTAGTTGCATATTTAGTCATAACTGCAATTTTATTAGTTGAGACTTCCCTTGAAATGTTCAAAGTTTAAATACGCATACAATATGTGTAGTTCTGTTGATAATGCACATACAATATACATTATGTAGTAATTTGTAAACACAATTAATTTTTCATGTAGTTTCAGTGTCCACGTTAACAGTGGATTGAAGTGTTGTGAGAGACTGAGAACCTGGACATATCTCGGCACAGTATTACTTTCTCATTGGTAAATAATTGTTTACTCTAAGATGTAGATGAGATAAATAATCTATGGTGTAGAAGCTTATCTGCCACAAATTGTATTTCCTATTTCTATTTATTTTCTATCTCAATGCCAGTATCATACAGCAATGAATTTCCAGTTAAACATTTAAAGTGTAATTAGGACAGGGTCTAAATTTTTTACCCATTATCACAAAATAGTGGATTGTGTATTGTTTCCATATTGTCATCTTTTAATGTACTTGGCACACATTTTTTCATAACTTATTTGTTTGTAATGCTTAAAGGATTGCTAGAAACTATAGCTCAAATACAAGTACCTATCAATAAAAGGTTCAGTTTGAGGTGACTTTTATCTTTATTAGTGTTTAACCCTTTCATTGTCCATACTACTGAAATTAATATTGTTTTCAGTGTCTTTTTTAAAAAAAATCCTCTGAAATGGCAAAGAATCTTTATTTGAAGGTATTGACACCAAAAGTACAAAATTTGATGGAAAACTTGCTGAATAACACAGGTACAAATTTAAGGGTCTTGGCACAACTTACGAATTAGCAATTTCACCCAGTTTGAGTCCTATTTTAAGCCAATTTCATTGCTCCAATCAACAAAATTTTTAGCTATTTCACTAGTATGCCTTCCATTCTATCGAATGAACACAAGAAACTTCCCATTCAATTATTACAACTACCCTATAAAGTGCACAGGATTGAGCAAAATAGGATTACTGGGAGGATGTATAAATCTGGCATGGAGGGAAGGATGGTTAGGGGTCATCCCAAGAAAGATTGGATGAAGGGGGTACAGGAGATTAAGCACTAAGGGCTTGAACATCCAACAGGCTTGTGTAAATGCACTGGATAGGAGTGAGTTGAGGCAGGCGATTTGTATGTCCTGACTTGCTGTTGGAGTGTGAGCAAGGCAACTTTTGTGAAGGGAATCAAGGAAACCAGTTAAATGGGCTTTTCCATGTAAGAAAAATAATGTAAACCAATCTTTTTAACACAGATGTATTTTAGAAGAAAAAAAAATTATTATTGTATTACCAGTATGAGAAAAATCCGAGTACTGTATTATTTTTTATTCAGTACCAGTAGAGGCAAAGCTTTTTTTTTTTTTTTTTTTTTTTTTTAATTGTAAAAGTGGCAGTCATATTTTCCATGATGAAAGATTGCATACATATGGCAACCTAGATTATTTTGGCTAGGTTTTTCACTATAGTTGCCGTGGATGAAAAGAAGCGCTAAACCTACTATGGTCATATAGCGCTGCGAGAATAAGAGAGAAGAGTTACCAAATATGTGGACTGAGCAGAAAACAAGGATAGGAGCCCCATTTAATGTCCTCATGATAAAAGGGAAAAAATACTGCAGGGTGAAACAGAGCGGAGATGCATTACAGAATATTTGTGTACTCCAGTGCAACCATTAACTGCTGGCAACTCTTCATCAGCTCTGCCATCCACATCAACACAAGAACGACAGGCACCCACCTCTGCCTAGTAGGGCCAAAGCAACATTCTCCACGCATTTTCCAGATCAAATAGCACCAGCAAACCAAAATGTAAGGTAAGAACAATTTAGTTATATAACCTTTTTAGATACATCTACTACTGTATTTTACTGGTGTTTGAAACTCATTACATCTATCTAGAGTTAATAGATCCACATCAACCCTCCTCACATTTCCAGATCAACAAGCTACACCATCTATTATGAAAGGTATGTGGAGTACAATAAAGGTTGGATGTGAGAAGTGGGTTATAGTAAGTGTTTATGCACCTGGAGAAGAGAGAAGTGTAGAGAGAGAGAGAGAGATTTTGGGAAATGTTGAGTGAGAGTGTGGGGAGTTTTGAACCAAGTGAGAGAGTAATTGTGGTTGGGGATCTTAATGCTAAAGTGGGTAAAAATGTTGTGGAGAGAGTAGTAGGAATGTAAATGGGGAACCATTAATTGAGCTATGTGTAGAAAGAGGTTTGGTAATAAGTAATACATATTTTATGAAAAAGAGGATAAATAAATATACAAGGTATGATATAGCACATAAGGAAAGTAGTTTGTTGGATTATGTATTGGTGGATAAAACATTGATGGGTAGGCTTCAGGATGTACATGTTCATAGAGGGCAACAGATATATTGGATCATTATTTAGTTGTAGCTACAGTTAGAGTAAAAGGTAGATGGGACAAAAAGATTATGGCAACAGCAAGTAAGAGAGGTAAAAGTGTATAAACTAAGGGAGGAGGAAGTTAGGGTGAGATATAAGCAACTATTGGCAGAAAGGTGGGCTAGTGCATGTATGAGTAGTGGGGGGGTTGAAGAGAGTTGGGATAGTTTTAAAAATGCAGTATTAGAATGTGGGGCAGAAGTTTGTGGCTATAGGAGGGTGGGTGCAGGAGGAAAGAGGAGTGAGTGGTGGAATGAAGAAGTAAAGGGTGTGATAAAACAGAAAAAGATAGCTTATGAGAGGTTTTTACAAAACAGAAGTGTTAATAGAAGAACAGAGTATATGGAGAGTAAAAGAAAGATGAAGAGAGTGGTGAGAGAGTGCAAAAGAAGAGCGGATGAAAGAATGGGAGAAGCTCTGTCAAGAAATTTTGCTGAAAACAAGAAAAAAATTTGGAGTGAGATAAACAAGGTAAGAAAGCCTAGGGAACGAATGGATTTGTCAGTTAAAAACAGAGTAGGGGAGTTAGTAGATGGGGAGCTGGAGGTATTGGGTAGATGGCGGGAATATTTTGAGGAACTTTTAAATGTCGATGAAAAAAGGGAGGCGGTAATTTCATGTACTGGCCAGGGAGGTACAACATCATTTAGGAGTGAAGAAGAGCAGGATGTGAGTGTGGGAGAGGTGCATGAGGCATTACGTAGAATGAAAGGGGGTAAAGCAGCTGGAACTGACGGGATCATGACAGAAATGTTAAAAGCAGGGGGATATATAGTGCTGGAGTGGTTGGTATTTTTGTTTAATAAATGTATGAAAGAGGGGAAGGTACCTAGGGATTGGCAGAGAACATGTATAGTTCCTTTATATAAAGGGAAGGGGGATAAAAGAGAGTGTAAGAATTATAGGGGAATAAGTTTACTGAGTATACCAGGTAAAGTGTATGGCAGGGTTATTATCGAAAGAATTAGAGGTAAGACAGAGAGTAGGATTGCAGATGAGCAAGGAGGCTTTAGAGTGGGTAGGGGATGTGTAGATCAAGTGTTTACAGTGAAGCATATATGTAAACAGTATTTAGATAAAGGTAGAGAAGTTTTCATTGCATTTATGGATTTAGAAAAGGCATATGATAGAGTGGATAGGGGAGCAATGTGGCAAATGTTGCAAGTGTATGGAATAGGTAGTAAGTTACTGAAGTCTGTAAAGAGTTTTTATGAGGATAGTGAGGCTCAGGTTAGGGTGTGTAGGAAAGAGGGAGATTACTTCCCGGTAAAAGTAGGTCTTAGACAGGGATGTGTAATGTCACCATGGTTGTTTAATATATTTATAGATGGGGTTGTAAAAGAAGTAAATGCTAGGGTGTTGGGGAGAGGGGTGGGATTAAATTATGGAGAATTAAATGCAAAATGGGAGTTGACACAGTTACTTTTTGCTGATGATACTGTGCTTATGGGAGATTCTAAAGAAAAGTTGCAAAGGTTAGTGGACGAGTTTGGGAGAGTGTGTAAAGGTAGAAAGTTAAAAGTGAACATAGATAAGAGTAAGGTGATGAGGGTATCAAACGATTTAAATAAAGAAAAATTGGATATCACATTGGAGAGAGGTATTATGGAAGAAGTAAATGTTTTCAGATATTTGGGAGTTGACGTGTCAGCGGATGAGGTTAACCATAGAATTGATGAAGGAAAAAAGGTGAGTGGTGCGTTGAGGTATCTGTGGAGACAAAAAACGTTATCCATGGAGGCAAAGAAGGGAATGTACGAAAGTATAGTGGTACCAACACTCTTATATGGGTGTGAAGCATGGGTTGCAAATGCTGCAGTGAGGAGGAGGCTGGAGGCAGTGGAGATGTCCTGTCTAAGGGCAATGTGTGGTGTAAATATTATGCATAAAATTCGGAGTGTGGAAATTAGGAGAAGGTGTGGAGTTACTAAAAGTATTGTCAGAGGGCTGAAGAGGGGTTGTTGAGGTGGTTTGGTCATTTAGAGAGAATGGATCAAAGTAGAATGACTTGGAGAGCGTATAAATCTGTAGGGGAAGGAAGGCTGGGTAGGGGTCGTCCTAGAAAAGGTTGGAGGGAAGGGGTAAAGGAGGTTTTGTGGGTGAGGGGCTTGGACTTCCAGCAAGCATGTGTGAGCGTGTTAGATAGGAGTGAATGGAGACGAATGGTTTTTGGGACCTGACGAGCTGTTGGAGTGTGAGCAGGGTAACATTTTGTGAAGGGATTCAGGGAAACCAGTTAATTGATTTAGTTGGACTTGAGTCCTGGAAATGGGAAGTACAATGCCTGCACTTTAAAGGAGGGGTCTGGGATAGTGACAGCTGGGAGGGACTTTTCTCAGCTGTCGTATCTGAGCGCCTCTGCAAAGACAGTGATTATTAAGCACTTAAATCATAAGGGCCATATAGCACTCTTGGAGTATGTAAAGTTAAGGGTTAGTGGGGAAGGGAAGTTAGAATGTCTTCATCAAATGTGGGACTTTGAGCAAGGTGGTCAGTGAGAGTGAGTGTGCTGGGTCAGTTTAAATATCAGAAGTGGATCCTGCATCCACTCCCCTTCATTTTGTTTTTCAGTGTGTGAATTATTTAATTTAGGTTCAGTTGAATATTTTAAGCTGTATTCCCAAACACCATATAGATCTTATGTGTTGAGTGTGTTTATTGGTAGTGATCCAAAAAGAATTCTTTGAGTTCATGATTAACAGTGTTGCTAAGGACAATTGGCTCTAGATTTTAGATGAAAGTTGTGTCATCTGCAAATGGGGCTGGTTTAGTTTTCTGGGAGGCATTAGGTAGGTCATTGATGTAGATGACATATAATAGAAGACCTAGGATGCTACCCTGTGGTACCCCTACATTGTCCTGTTCCCTGAGGCATAACAACTCTCAGTCCAGTACATTTATGGCTTCTTACTTTTCTTGCTTATCTCCTGCTTTTCACTGAATAAGTCTTCCTGCTGGCTCATACTACAATTACAAGAGGACCCCACTTATAAGGCAAATTAGGCTCCAGACTACTGCAGTAAAGTGAAATATGGCCCTTTTTTTTTTCACTCTCGCATGCATATAAAAGCCTGATAATATATTTATACTATCATATATTAAGTGAGCAATAGAGCTAGGCCTAAAAATGCACATACAGTACACATATTACATACCTTAAAATATTTTTGTCCTTATAGTGAGTGCTGAATATATTTATTATAGGAAGTCTGAATAAATAAAAAATGGGTATAGGGGCCTGCCTATAGTTTGGTATTAGCTATGAATCTGACAAAATTTGTTAAATTCCAGTTAAGTTCCTCTTGAGGATATTTCAGATGATAAACTTGCTCTTAGTCATGTTCTAAAGATAATGTTTTCAATACTTGACATGAAGATTCTTTCAAGGAGAGGGTGACCTCATGCTCATAAAAGATTCTTCGTCAAAAGAATTAAAGCTGGTTTCCTCTTCCTTGGATCAAACCTTATTACTTCTCATTCTTGAGGTGCTATATCATCCCTTTTTTTAAGAGCTGTTATCCTACCTCAGCTCATTTCAAAGCCCAGCCCTATCTGAGGTATACTGCCACCCCCCAAGGATGCGACTCACACCAGTCGACTGCTAGGTGAACAAGAACAGCTTAGTGCTTCTCTTCCCTCAAGGAAGACTCTTTGATGCTGGTGAAGGGTTTTTCATCCAAGGAATTGAACCTGACCTTCCCTTCCTTGGGTCAAACTTGATTGCCTCCCATTTCCCCAGGTGCTATATAACCCATATGAATGTAATAATAACAGGCTTTTAAATGTATATTTTACACACATACAGGATATTACAAGCAAATGGTACAGAGAATAACACTTTATTGAGAATGACAAATGACATACACATTAAAGTAATCAAATTATAACAAATGGAAGGAGCACCCTTAAGTAACTCGAAATATACCGTACTGTGATAACAAATGCATACAGGAACAAAATCAGGTTTGTTGCAGTTTTCACCCTTACAACAATTTCATCATTTTGTAAAGCATCAAGCTTAACTTTCAAGGATAATGTGAAAGCTAAATATCACTTCAATATGTAAGAATAATAATTACACTTGTTGCTATATATGGAGACACCAAGAACAGTGGATCCACAGTGGACTTCACTTGACTTGAAAGAATAACTTGGTGGTAACACAACACTTGTCCTAACACTCTCATTTGTTAATTATACGACATTCACAAATTAAATGTTTTCAGAACTGAGCCATCTGTAATACGTTCACCAAAATTAACATAGCTGGTTACCACTCAATTTCCATTTAATTTTTTTTTTTATCAATGGTGTTGATGACAACACAGGTGATTAGCCAAGATAAAGCAAGATTTGTGTTGATAACACAGGTGATTAGCTGAGATAAAGCAAGGTTCATGTTGATGATGATAGGTTATTAGCCAAGATAAAGCAAGGTTCGTGTTGATGATAACACAGGTGATTAGCCAAGATAAAGCAAGGTTTATGTTGATAACACCCAAGATAAAGCAAGGTTCGTGTTGATAACAGGTAATTAGCCAAGATAAAGCAAGGCTTTTCTCCATGGGGAAGTGGAATAGAATTTTTCCTCCGTAAGCCATGCGTGTCGTAAGAGGCGACTAAAATGCTGGGAGCAAGGGGCTAGTAACCCCTTCTCCTGTATATATTACTAAATGTAAAAGGAGAAACTTTCGTTTTTCCTTTTGGGCCACCCTGCCTCAGTGGGAAACGGCCGACGTGTTGAAAGAAAGAAAGAAGAAAGCAAGGCTTGTCTACAGGAGCACCAAGTAGTCATTGCATTACAATTTTAGAAAAAAAAAATGAGAAAAACTAAAACTTAAATAACATACATGATCATTAAATGTTACTTTATTATATTCATGGGGAAGTACTTAACCCATGAGGCTCATACAGTTCTTGGGAATGGAAAGTAATAAGGTTTGATCCAAGGAAGGTGATTAAGTTATAACAGATCATAATGAATGTGCCATGCATAAGGTAATATGTCAACACCATAGGTTATATTAAGTTACATTATTACATTCATGAGAGCACTAAATTTTCAAAGGACTATAAGCTATAATTCCTCTCCTTATTCAAAATTAATTTGACTGAGACTTGCTCACTGTGTGTTTCATTGCAAATCTACTCTGGCACTGATACTGATGAAGAATTCTATGTATGCAACATATTCTGGATTTTCCTAACTATATGGAATAGAGCGGAAAGGGAATACAGTGGACCCTCGCTATTCGAACACTCAAAAACTCGCCCTTTTATGTAAGTTTATTATTGTAAGAGCTTTTATAAGTGTATTTTTGGTGGTCTGAAATGGACTAACCTAATTTACATCATTCCTTATGGGAATAAATTTGTTTGGTAACAGCACTTGAATAGCATTCTGGAATGAGGGCGAGTTTTGGAATGTTTGAATAGCGAGGGTCCACTGTACATGGTTGTCCTGTTAGGTGCATCTTTGGTCAGGGGAGTAAAGGAGAATATTGAGTTATTTTGCAAGTTAGATCATATCACTGAGTTATTTTACTATATTTTATTTACAAACATTAGAGAAAAATCTGAACAGCATTAGAAAACAATTTAAAAATCCTAATTTTCTTGACGAAATTGTTCCAGAAAATAAGAACTCGTCACACCTACACCAAACGACCGTAAGCTGTAACAAATTTTAATGCATTTAGTTTGTGTTCTGAAAAGTAATTAAGAAAATCAATTGGCACACATCAGGTGGTGGTGGGGTCATCAGCTGATGTGAGCTTCCCTCATGCGCAGCATATGTGTAGAGAACCTAGAATAACCCAAAAAAGTCAGACAAGGTGACTTATTTCCATTGTTAGCATTCTTCCTAGACATTTTTTTAATATAAATTATGAAATTTAGAAACATAATCATAGATATGTGGCATAATATACCTCACTCAATTACATAGTAATAAAAATCCAAATTTCTTCATCAAATTTTACATAACAGGATTAATCCAGAACCTGGATTGATCCTGACAACTAGACTTACCCTCCCCTTCTTTGGAATGAAAGTGAATGCCACTCATTCTCCAAGCCCTATATGACCTCTATGGTTTTAGTATTTTTCCATGATTAATAAATAAATCTAGGAAAAAATTAAAGATGTGGGAGGGATAGGTTGGTGGTGAGGACTGTGGCTTATAAATTTGTACCAATGACTGATGTAGCTGAGAAAGTATCACTTTACTAAACTGCACCACATTATTGTCAAGGCTTGATCCAAAAGTATCTCCACTGAACAGAAGGCCTTTTCCAGTCGAAGAAGCTCATGAGAAAGATTTGAATAAGTCACCAAAATGAATGCCTTTTGCCACAGTGCCTGACAATGGAGACAGAAATTAGAGGCATGATATACCATTGATAAGTTCCAAGAGTTTTCTACTCCTGGAGCCCAGCCCACAGCCAGGCCACCAACAGCAACAGCTGTTGATGGCCCGCAGCCCACCAGAGATTTCTACAAGCACATGATACAACTTATACAGACCTAGCTGACATCAGTGACATACTATATAGAAAGCCCCTTGTTATGCAGAGCATTTCGGGCAAATTAGGTTAATTTTGTCCCTAGGATGTGACCAACACCAGTCGGCTAACACCCAGGTACTTATTTACTGCTAGGTGAACAGGGACAGCAAGTGTTTTAAGGAAACATACCTGATGTTTCCAACCATACTGGGGATCAAACCATGGACCTCTATGTGTGAGCCGAGCGTTCTACCGAGTTATTTATTTATTAAAACTAGTATCGGCATGCCTCTGGCAAGACAGTGATGGAGAAAGTTTTATCTTTTTTTGGATCGCCCTACCTTGGTGGGAGACAGCCAGTGTGTTAAAGAAAAAACAGCCAGGAGCTGTGACTCGACCCCTGCAACCATATATAGGCGAGTAGACAGAGGCAGGCAGGCAGACAGTAGCTATATACACAATACAGGTTTCCCTGCTTTATGCGGATTCTCTATGTGTGAATTTGCTTATATGTGGCAACCCTGTTTCTACCAGGAATTCAATATATGTGGCAAAAATTCACTCATATGCAATTGGAGTGGGTGGTCTCTGTATATTTTCACTCATATGCGATCACCCAAGCATAGCATTATGTACTTGATTTTTTACCAATATCAAACAAAACCAGCTCATTTAACTCTGTCCCTGTTCTTCTTCCAGTCTTCCTTTAAATCCAGGTAGGTAGACCTTCCCTACCTACCCACTCAACTGGTCTGGGGCCTCCCTTCACAAGTCGCTGGCTTCCCACCCACCACCATCCTTCACCAACCACCTGCCTCTCCTTCCCCGGCTGCCAACCACTTGTGTAATGACACACCATAAATAAATCTACAATCCTTGATCAATCTTCATAAAAAAAATGTGAGCACTTTACACTTGTAGGAAATGACCATTCACAAAGTACAAATTAATTTGGAATAAAAACGAAAAATAAAATAATGTGGAAATTGGAGTCACAGAATGAATCCTTATCCTTCAACTGTTATAATGAGTTCGTTATGTACAGTTTCACTTTATGAGCCATCAGCCAGGAACACATTTATTGCATAAAGTGACTTGTGTGCATTTTTGCCAGCTTTTACAACCTGTTTACCTCACAGTGAGAATAGAATTTTGTATAAATTGTAGTGCTTTAATAGCTGTAAAATTATCATCCTCAGGGAAAAGTGCAAACTCCATAGGGACAACACAGCACATTGCTATATGATCTTTCCAAAGCCACTGTATAAAATGAGATGAAGTGCCTGTCATTGTTACATAATATTGTTCAAAAGATCTTTTAAGGAAGGTGCCTGGGTAGTAGTGAGGGGCTTTTGATTTAAAGAACTGGAACTACCCTCCCTTTCTCTGAATCAAATCCAATTGCTTCCTATTTCCCTGGTGGTGTATGACCCCAATTGGCTTAGTGCTGTTCCATGAACATCCTATTCAAAAGTTTTGTGGAAAAAGAAACAACAGGAATATCACAAAAATTCTTTTTTCACAATCTGTTATGACTAAAATACATAGGTGATAAGTCTTAACAAATGTACATAATTATTTTTACATGTACTGTATACAGGTATAACATATATGTATTGTGAAAATAAGCCAGTTTTCTGTATTCATAGAACATACATGTGCACTTGATGGTTGTCATTATGAATGGGCGTACAGGATCGCCTGTTATTTGAAAATGTATTTCTGCACAAGGAGTGCTAAAGGGCTTGCCTGGAATGTGTCAGTGTACCTCATTCACTCAACTCCTGCTTCTCTTGACCTCCAGTAAGATCCACCACATCCTTCACACTCAGTGTAAGCTTTCATCCCCACTTGCTTTTTAATTGCTTCTTATGCCTTTTTTATCAGCTGAGGGTTACCCAAAGACCTGAAATTCAGTCAGAATACAGAATACAACAGCTTAGGATAATCAAGAAAACCATGCACTGACTGGGGCTTCTTATAGAGAAATATGAAGACAAGATATAGATGCAGGTCAGGCTTTTATTGTGGCATTTTGTTCTATGTGAAACATTGTGACAATAAATGTTTGCTCTTATCTTTGTTTTTTCTTCACAATAGGAGCCTTGAAGGGCTCACATAGAATCATACCACCAGCATCATAGACACATAAGACAACTGTTAAATGGTGGCAGAATACTAGAGTAATTTGCATACATCTTAGCCCAGTAAGTGTAAAGGACGATTTTACCAAGACTGCCAACCCAGTGTGATGAAATGATAGTCCTGAGCAAAGCCTGTACCAAGATGTGACTGACCTCACATCACACTGAGGGGGGTCAGACCAATCCTGCCATTGCATACACCAAGAGGAGCAAAAGCTAGCAATCCCCAAGAAAGATCACAGGCAAATGACAACTTCCCCCCATCCACTATACTTCCCCATCAATGGCAAGGCAAAAAGATTGGCTGCATAGGAAAGGTAACTCTTAATATTTACACTAGAAGCATGGAAAATATTCATAGAAAAATGAAATCAGAGTGAGGATAACTGGGTCCTGGACTTTTACAAGACTCTGGTCAACAGGCTGCATGACAAGCAACTATCAACAAGCAAGTGGTAATTAAGCGAGTGTCAAGTACATGATGTTCCTAACTTTTTAAGTCGGTACAGCTTTGGTAATTCATTACAATTATAACTACAATGAGACAAGTTGAATGTGAAGAACAGGTTAATTGACATTACATCACTTCAATTACCTGGATTTTATGGAGTGGTTGAAATGAGGTGGTGAAATTATAGCATGAGAATTTACAGTTAATGGATAGAAAATTTAGGCGAGATTTAATAGGTGCTTTTTAACAATATTAGACCCGGATTTTGGCGCTTTCTTTGATCATATTATTTTTATTAACAATATTAGTAAAAATGTTGGGAGACAGGAAACTTTTTGCATTTTCAGGCAGCAAGCTCCAAATTTTTGAGCTTTTTATCTGCATAGAGTTTTTAACCCTTTGAGGGTCGACAGGCCTTCTCGGAAACCTGTTCCCAGGGTCGAAAAATATTCGGAAAAAAAAAAATTATCTTATGAAATGATAGTTTTTTTTTCTAAATCTAAATGGCTAAACAAAAAAATTTTGCAATCAATACTTACGGAGATATGGAGGCTTCAAGTTGACCAAAATTGAACCGCTGACAGCAACATCGGTGACTTCCGGTTGGCCGGTAATAGTTTATTTATTTTTTTCTACTTTTTTCTTTTATTTTTTAATATTTTATTTTTTCAAGTAACTTTTATGTCCTGTGAGACCAATATAAACCATACATATTTTGTATATATACACTCCTTGTATACTACACAATAACTGCTGGCTGGCTGGCTGACTAGCTGGCTGGCTGGCTTGCTGACCAGCTGGCTGGCTGGCTGGCTGGCTAGCTGAACAGCTGGCTGGCTAGCTGAACAGCTGGCTGGCTAGCTGAACAGCTGGCTGGCTGAACAGCTGGCTGGATGGATGGCCAGCCGACTTGCTGGCTGACCAGCTAGCCGGCTGGCTTGCTGACCAGTTGGCTGGCTAGCTGACCAGCTGGCTGGATGGCTGGCCAGCTGGCTGGATGGATGGCCAGCTGGCTGGCTGGCAGGCTAGCTGGCTGGCTAGCTGACCAGCTGGCTGGCTGGCTAGCTGACCAGCTGGCTAGCTGACCAGCTGGCTAGCTGACCAGCTGGCTGGCTGGCTAGCTGACCAGCTGGCTGGCTGGCTAGCTGACCAGCTGGCTGGCTGGCTAGCTGACCAGCTGGCTGGCTGGCTAGCTGACCAGCTGGCTGGCTGGCTAGCTGACCAGCTGGCTGGCTGGCTAGCTGACCAGCTGGCTGGCTGGCTGGCTAGCTGACCAGCTGGCTGGCTGGCTAGCTGACCAGCTGGCTGGCTGGCTAGCTGACCAGCTGGCTGGCTGGCTAGCTGACCAGCTGGCTGGCTGGCTAGCTGACCAGCTGGCTGGCTGAACAGCTGGTTGCATGGATGGTCAACCGGCTGGCTGGCTGTCTCTCTATCTCACAGGAATACATAAATACAATTATACTTAGTGTAAATTACCTAGGATACACGTGAGAATATAATAATAATAATAATAATTATTATTATTATTGAAGGAAGGTGTAAGTGTCAGTCTTATCACTAATCTAATTACAGAAGTGACATCTGAAGAGGGGTGAGGGTCCTTATATCTTATTTATTATCGCTAAACTAATTACTGTTACATTTGATGCCTTTGCCTCCCTCCCTCCCTGCCACTATCCCTGCCTGCCTCCCTGTCAGCCAGCCAGCGGTTAGCCTTGTCTTATCAAGAGAGATGACATTTGACAAATGAGGTTACACTGCCTTCCCTTTATTTGTTTTCACTGTTTTATCTGCCTGTCTGTCTGTCTGTCTCAGAGACAGTCACTATTGAACCAACACTGCCACATCTGAGTCCTGATATATTATTTGCCAATCTGGATTTTTTTGGGCTATCCTAGGTAATTTACACTATGTATTTATCCTCTGTAATTTACACTATGTATTTATCCTAGGTCATTTACATTATGTATTTATGTGTACCTGTGTGACAGCCAGCTAGCTAGCCAGCCTGCCTGCCAGCCAGCCTTAACCCCCACCCACCCCACTGTCTTCCCCACCCCCCACCTTCTTCCCCACTCCCCCACTGTCTTCTCCACTCTCCCCACTGTCTTCCCCACCCACCCCACTGTCTTCTCCACTTCCCCCACTGTCTTCCCCACTCATCTCGCTGCCTTTTCCCACTCCCCCCACTGTCTTCCCCACTCCCCCCACTGTCTTCACCACCCACCCCACTGTCTTCCCCACTCCCCCCACTTCTTTCCCTACTACTCACACTGCGGGAGTGAGGTATTCCTTACTGCATGGCTTGGTGACAAAGGTGCACTGAATTACCACTCCCACAATGCAATGCGGGTGCATAGATTTTTTTCCTTCTGTGCACACTTACCACATAGACCCATTCTATCACATGCAGGCTTACCAGCTTTCTCCCCCTTGATTTGAAGCAGCTAGAATTTAGGCATACAGATACGTGACCGACCCTGGCTGCAATGACGTACTAGTACGGGACCGACCCTCAAAGGGTTAAACAGGTTGAGTTGTACACATGGAATGTCAAAGAGATACTTGATCCTTGTATTGTGTCCATGTCTGTTGCAGATCTCTAGATAGAATTTAAGCTCTAGGTTAATGTTTGTACTGAGTACTGTAGACATAGTGTGCACAGTAGAAATTGTGAATATTTTGTATGTTAGGCAAGTTTAAATTTTGAATAAGAGGATTTGTGTTGCCTGGAGCATGAATGAGTAATTATTCTGAGAGCTGATTTTTGCTGAGTAACAATAGGTTTAAGGTGATTAGCTGTTGTTGATGCCCATGGGCAGTTACCATAGGTGAGGTATGGATACATTAGAGAGTAGTACAGAGTGATCAGGGTTGTTTGGAAAACATAAAAGCATATTTTTTGAGAGAATGACCACTGTTTGGGAAATTTTTAAAAAAAATTTCTGGATGTGTGTTGAATCTGAGTTTACCATCCGGAAGTATGTAAGCCTTAAGATTAGTGACTTTCTTCTGAGCCTTATACTTTATCAAATTATATTTGTAATATAATCAACTCAAGTGTGTAATTACTGTAACTAATTTGTATTGTTCATTTGTTCATAAGACATAAAAACAATTAATTAATTAGTGTAACTGGGGCTGAGACTGGCAGGTATCAAATGAATGAAGCCGAGTACAGTGGACCCCTGAGTAACGAACACCCCGGAAATCGTACAATTATGTAAGTATAATATTGTAAGTGCTTGTGGAAGTGTATTTTTGGGGGTCTGAAATAGACTAACCTACGTGACATTATTCCTTAAGGGAGTAAATTCGTTCGGTAATGGCACTTGAGCAGGCTTCTGGAATGAAGTTTTTACGTTACTCGGGGGTCCACTGTATATTCCAGGAAAGTTTCCCATGGCTGCCTCCACACAAGGCCAGTACACATTTTACTAATAACAGGAATCTTATATATCATGAAAGGTATTTGAATATAAATAAAATTACAGTGGACCCCCGAGTAACGAACACCCCGGAAATCGTACAATTATGTAAGTATAATATTGTAAGTGCTTTTGTAAGTGTATTTTTGGGGGTCTGAAATGGACTAACCTACTTAACATTATTTCTTAAGGGAGTAAATTCGTTCGGTAATGGCACTTGAGAAGGCTTCTGGAATGAATTTTGTTCGTTACTCGGGGGTCCACTGTACATGCAAAGATGACACTAAAGTTGGCTTATGTAAGGAGTAGACATGTTTATAGCTAAGAATGCTGTATAACCCTTGTGGTTTAGTGCTTCTTTTGATTATAATAATAATATAGCAAAAGAATATTTTTAGTTAAAATGGAAGCTTCAAAAATATATTTATATCTATCATATTTAACTGCACACTAGTTACCAAATAGAAATATAATGGGAAGAAACTATCTTTCAGAGGTTATGTTTACTGTATTATTTCAAATACAGTGAACCCCCAGATTACGTCATTTTTTTCGTTCAAGAATGCTGTTCAAGTGCCATTACCGAACGAATTTATTCCCATAAGTAATAATGTAAATTAGATTAGTCCTTTTAGACCCAAAAAAAATACACTTACAAAAGCACTTACTAAAATAAACTTACATAAAAGGGCGAGTTTGGAGACCATCGTAAACCGGGGGTCCACTGTACTGATTTACTCATGAAATAGTTATGTCAGTGTGTTGAAGAACACTGGTCATTGATCAGTATACTCTTGCTACTTCATTTTGCAAATCTCTAGTCTACCAGTAGGCTAATAATAAAAAATACAATGCTCTGTAAACTTCAAAAATATAATATTAGTAATCTCATTATTTTCTTGAGGTTTAAATGATGTAGGCCAACCATTTGAATTTAAAATGTGAGCCAAAATGTTTTTAAAAAATTAGGAACTTAAACAATTATTAAACATAGCTTTTTAACCATTAGAAAAAAAATCAGGCTTCAGAAAGCTTGACAAACATACAACCAATTGACATTATAACATCTTTATTCCAGTTATCTTGGTTCTGTTTAAGATACTACAATATTTTTAATAAAGTTTTAATGATATGATATTGGTACATTTCTGCACCAGGGGGCTCCGGGAGCCAACAGTTATTAAGTTCCAGTATCTACCTTTATAAAAACTGGCATGGTTTACAGTGTATTTTTCCACTCGGTTTTGCCTCTGCCGCCAACAGCCCGTTGTTACTTATTCAATGTGGCGAATGTGGCGAGCAGTGCTACTAGAGTCCTCATATGCTTAAATGACCAAGTGTCATCCTGATCACAACAGCTAAACACACCAGAGACAGCTGTTAATCTGAGGTGGAAAAATAATAATTCATGTTAAGCAGTAAACCCATGGGGGTCATTCAGCACAAGATGTGATGAAGGTCTGATTTTCTGTCTGCTGAGCACGAGGCAGACATGCTTCCCATTTGTACTCGGCCTAGATGTCCTAAGCTGAGATGGAATCCATGCATGATGAACCAGGAGAATGAACCCACCTAGTAGCAGGGTTGATTTGCTGGACACAGGAAAGTGTGAATAAATGGTTTATAAGTTGATAAATGAGATACTTTTGCAACATTTGACATTTGACTTTTATCAAGATTGATGGACTGAACATAACTGAGTCCAGGCTGAGAGACTGATCAAAACATTTCCAGAATAAAGATACCCAAAAGTTGCACGTGTCTCATTTATCTAAAGGAAAGTGTGCCAGAATGAACAACAAGATCTGTGTACTCAGCCCTGAGCAAAGCCAATAATGAAATACAAGTCATCAATGATGGCATCCTGTAAGGCCAGAAAACCCTGCCATTGCATGCATACTGGGTACCAGGAGCAGCAACAGCAAACAATTCAACTTGGGCAGTCACAAACATAGGCCTACTCACCCCAGGCACGTGTAGATGACATTATTATAATATCTATGGGGAAACACCAAATCCATAGTGATCATAGAGTGCCTGAGGAATGGGAGGTAATCAGGTCTGATCTCTGACAAATGAGAATAACTCCAGAGATCAATGTGGCTAAAAACAGTGTCACCCTATCCTGCTGCAGAAGCAGGATGTTTCAAATATTTATAGCAAGAAGAACTCTGCATCAAATAAAGACCTACAATGGTAATGATGAGAAAAAACGTTAAATCACTCCCATGAAGAGACATGAATGGATGCCCAAGTAATTCGGACCTCGGAAGAATCCTGGGAGCCCTGAATGGAACGAGAGCCAGTGACTTGCCCAGGGCAGGTCTAGAACCACCAACCAAGCACTGAGTAAGGCACAATGAAGAGCCAGGAGTGTCACAGGGATGACAATAATAGAACCCCCCCCCCAAAAAAAAAAAAAATCTTATGACAGAATCAAAGCACCAAAGATAAGGTAATACTGAAATGGCAGAGAGAGGAAGGTCTAGGTGAGCCTGAAACTTATGACCATCCCTAGGTGATGAATATTGTCATGAGATTTCCAGACACTCAAAACCTGTGACAACATCAAGCCCCATCAACCCACTCCATCCTTTCCAAAATAATACTCTACTGCTGGACCACTGGTCATGTCTCTTCTGTGCACATGCGCAGGATACAATCCTGCCTCACTGACTAGATGTCCATGTCACATCAGGGAAGGGCTCAAACTTCTGCATCTTAACTTTCCACAAGAGTAGTAAGTCATAATACACAGTACTATGTCCACTTCGTCACATCTCTCATAACTGTGTGTGCTCAGTAGAGACTTGGCATTGTTTTTCATAACCAGCTATAAACCAGGTATTGTTGTTTCCCATAACCAGTTATGGCTAATGCAACCCTATAACTTTTAAATTTCAAATATCAGTTTTTATTATAACATATATATACTATAGGCTTACACTTAAAAGTCATAAATGTAATATAAATATAAATTAGTGCACAACATTGAAAGAACAGTTAATGTCGGAGAGATATCATAGACAGTAGTGAAACACACCAAGCTTTCCTTTGCCATAAATTCTTGACTTGTAACACTTTGAGTACAAAAATAACAAAAAAGGCACAATACTGTGACTGGAACAATACACACACAACCCGCACATATAAAAAGAGAGGAGCTTACGACGACGTTTCGGTCCGACTTGGACCATTTACAAAGTCACACTAACACACAGAACAAGTGGAAGGGGTATATATAGGCAGGCAGACAGGGAAGGGCACAAGGGAGTGGGGTAATAATGGAGGTAGTAGTAGAAGTGGTAGTAGAAGTAGTAGTGGAGACAGTCATATTCTAGGAATGGAGCACTGCAATGAAGCTAGCGGCCAGCATGGGTAGGACAAGAACACAGAGAGGAAAAGGCGAATAAAAAAGGACAAAATAAGGCAAATGAAAAGAAAAGAAAACTCATAGGAGAAAAGGAGAAGGAGAAGAGTTTTCTTTTCTTTTCTTTGCCTTATTTTGTCCTTTTTCGCCTTTCCTCTCGTGTTCGTCCTACCCATGCGGCCGCTAGCTTCATTGCAGTGCTCCTTTCCTAGAATATGACTGTCTCCACTACTACTTACTACACTTCTACTACACCTCCATTATTACCCCACTCCCTTGTGCCCTTCCTGTCTGCCTGCCTATATATACCCCTTCCACTTGTTCTGTGTGTTAGTGTGACTTTGTAAATGGTCCAAGTCGGACCGAAATGTCGTCGTAAGCTCCTCTCTTTTTATATGTGCGGGTTGTGTGTGTACTTTGAGTACAAAATATCAAAAAGGTCTTAAGATGGAATTAACAAGTTTTGTTTATATAAATCCTCCTGTTAATGCAAATTAAAAATACATAAGATCATAATGTAATTTGTATAAGATGATAGATTACATCTGTGATTCTTAGTGTAAACTATCAATCACTGATGATCATTTACTGTATTTTGTGTCAGTATCTACTACATGAACGCAGGATTCTACCTGTGCAGTTCTGAAGCTAAGGCCATAAACTTAAGCGTATGATGTTGAATCACATTGAAAACAACTGAACTCACCATGGTGCTAGCAGATAACAATGAAGTGGAAACATTTGTAGTGTTTATTGAATCATTAAAAGAAACAATCATGCAGATTCATAATACAGTGGTACCTCGAGTTACGATGGTCCCAAAAATCGCCCTTTTATGTAAGTTTATTTTTTTAAATGCTTTTGTAAGTATATTTTTGAGGGTGTAAAAGGACGAGTCTATTTTACATTATTCCTTATGGGGATAAATTCGTTTGGTAATGGCACTTGAACAGCATTCTCGAACGAAAAAATATCGTAACTCGAGGTACCACTGTACTATACAGTGGTCCCCCGAGTAACGAACACCCCGGAAATCGTACAATTATGTAAGTACGTATAATATTGTAAGTGCTTGTGGAAGTGTATTTTTGGGGGCCTGAAATAGACTAACCTACGTGACATTATTCCTTAAGGGAGTAAATTCGTTCGGTAATGGCACTTAAGCAGGCTTCTGGGATGAAGTTTTTTTCGTTACTCGGGGGACCACTGTATCTAGGTTTAAGAGGAAAGACTGAGGTCTCAAGCTCAGCAGATGGAGGATCAAGCCTCCACCACTCCTTACACTGATGGCACACATGGGTTTACCAATTCACACAAATAAAATAATATAAAACTACATTGAAAAAAATAATTAAGCATTAAAATACAAAAAAAATTAATAGGCATAAATATGTAGCATGCATACTGATACAACAAAAGGGTGAACAGGTAACTGGAGGTCACATAAACAATGCTACAGTATTAAAATCTCTTGAAGAGAAAGTAGTTACCATTCCCATGTTGTGAAGAATAAGGATGGATGTTGCAAAGCAATCAGCTGTTGGTCAGACTACAAGATCACCAGTGTGCTGGCTGGGCTGTCAGGTTACTGAGCTGAACAATTGTGTAATCTGCACTTGTAATGGTATTTTATATATGAGTTAGTGCAGAAAGCATTTATGACACTAAAGTTACAAGAGAGCAACATATTTAGTGATTGTCTCAGATCAGCTCAATTTGAAATTGATAGCTGAAATGTCATTATATATTTAAACTGATTCATTGTAACTTTATAAGCATTACTGAAGAGCTGTCATTATAAGTTAAACATGCATTATATTAAAAATATCAGGTTCAAGCGATTGTCACTGGTTTGAGGCACTGGGTTGGATGAATCTACCCAGGTTCTCTCTCTCTCTCTCTGGCTGGCATCAGGATGAATCATGTGGCACCCCATCTGGCTTGCTGTAAAAGCCATGTTTTGCTTGGTATAACATAATATTTGGGTAATAGGCAGAGTGATTTATATATTTAAATGATGTCTGCCATGTTGCAATACAGTGGACAGTTCTGGAGAGTGTTATTGTGAAATTAGTTCATTGTTATTGTTAAATTAGTTTTTGTGGAGGTAGTCTAGACGGTCACGAGTCACACCAAGGTGCCTTTGTTTGATTTTAACTCCAGTGCCAGTCAAGTGTATGGTTTACCAGGGCAGTGCCAGTCAACTGTGTGGCTTACCAGGGCAGTGCCAGTCAAGTGTGTGTGGTTTACCAAGGCAGTGCCAGTCAAGTGTGTGTGGTTTACCAGAGCAGTGCCAGTCAAGTGTGTGATTTATCAGGGCAGTGCCAGCCAGGTGTGTGGTTTACTAGGGCAGTGCCTGTCAAGTGCATAGTTTACCAGGGCAGTGCCTGCCAAGTGTGTAGTTTACCAGGGCAGTGCCTGCCAAGTGTGTGGTTTACTAGGACAGTGTCTGCCAAGTGTTTAGTTTACCAGGGCAGTGCCTGCCAAGTGTGAGGTTTACTAGGGCAGTGTCTGCCAAGTGTGTGGTTTACCAGGTCAGGCTACCTTGGTTTGTGATTGAATTTAGTAGTTTGTATAATGAATAATATATTTTCTGCCATAATATATTAGCATAGCAAGTTATTAATCTTCTCTGTATTATCTTTAATTGTTAGTGATATTATTATAATAAATTTTTGATACCAAGCTTGTTTACTTTTTACTTATGACTTTGAGTTGCCATATAGCCTTGGTCTGTTTTACTTGTCAACCAAGTTCAACCACAATAGGTAATTCTGTTATTTTTAATTATTCAAATTCAAAAAATTATTTGTTTGCATAGTATACAATGTGTAGTTTACACATAGTAAAATATTGTTAAGCACAAAGAAAGCCACTAGAATGCATGAGCAGTTCGGGGAGACTAATACTAATGCTTTATTGACTTTGCTAGTTATTTAACCCTTAAACTGATGATAGGTCTAAAATGTGACCTCACTGCCAATGATTTTTGAAAAAAATGGAAAAATATTTTATGTTAACAAAAAATTCTCCCTGATTTAAAAAGAAATATGACAAGAATAAGTGAAATTTGATTATTACAGAAATACTGTTTGAAGCTGATGCTGGTAATCATATTAGAGTAACATGATTGCTTATGTAAGTGAAGTTGCTATGTTTTACATTTTTTTTCCAGTGTATTTCTAATTAAGAATCATGTTTTGCACCTATATCTATGTTTTGATATACAGTGGTACCCCGACTTACGATGGTCCCCAAACACACCCTTTTATGTAAGTTTATTTTTTTAAATGCTTTTGTAAGTGTAATTTTGGGGGTCTAAAAGGACTAGTCTATTTTACATCATTTCTTATGGAGATAAATTCGTTTGGTAATGGCACTTGAACAGCATTCTGGAATGAAAAAATATCGTAAGTCGGGGTACCACTGTATTTCACTTACATTTATTGTTCAGTGACTAAACAAATGTCAATAATATAATAATAATAATATCTTTATTTACTACAAGTACATGTACATGGTATACAGGCCTAGCTGACATCAGTGACATACTACTAGTATATAGAAAGCCGCTTGTTATGCTGAGCATTTCGGGAAAATTAGGTCAGTGTCCCAGGATGCGACTCACACCAGTCGACTAACACCCAGGTACCCATTTTACTGATGGGGAACATAGACAACAGGTGTAAAGAAACACGCCCAATGTTTCTACCCTGGCTGGGAATTGAACCCAGTCCCTCGCTGTGTGAAGCGAGAGCTTTAGCCACCAGGCCACCAGAACAAAAGTATGTTAATGGCATTTACTGGCTCCCACAATGCCCTACACACAACACAAAGTTATTTATACTGTTCATACCTATAGTGTAGATCTGTTTTCTTTGACATGGTCCTAACCAGCCAATTTGGGCCATTTTGAGTAACTAGAATTTTGGCGTAATTTTACATCACCCACATTTTCCCAGGTGACATAAATTTGTCACTGGCAACTTAAGGGTCAGCACCCTAGCACAACAGCCAAGTTATCTTATGATGACCAGTAACGTAATGCACAAACTATGTGATATTTGCCAGGTGAAGGGTTGGATCTCTGACAGAAAGAATGTGAAGCTAATAGAGAATGCAAAACAGTAACATTTGAAAATGTAAAATATATTAGAATACAGTGAGCCCTTCAGTTTCATGAGCTATGTTCCTAGAGGTCATCACTAATCCAGAATCTGTGAATGCCTCTAAATTCTGTATGTATAAATGAATTTGAAAGCCTGATTGCATCACATGAAGTTATTTGAAAAGCAATAAATTATTAGAAAACCTAGTAATAGAAAATATATTTTTAAGTCAGTAAGCACTGTAACACAGTGATTTGAAATGAGTGAATGGCTAGTTCCTTATAGGCTTCCTCTTATAGTTTTCTGGTATAAAAATAGCTTTCTTTGCATCAAGCATTCTATTTCATTCACTGAGAAAAAAGTAATTTATATATGATATAGGAAATGGCCGATGTGTTAAAAAAAAAAAGAATTAACAAATTGTCAATGGAAAATTATACACAAAAAAAGGCAACAGATACATGAATGATGAAAAGTGTTCACATATTTACCTATACATTAAGCAATGCATATCAATGCTAATATTTCAGTCAACTCATGCAAGCAAGAAGACAGTATTCACTATGGACTATACTATATAGTACTAAGTTAAAATTACATTATAAATAAATTTCAGCGTACTGTATTTTTAATGTTTGAATAAGTGGACTGTGTACTGGGGTGGTAGTGTGATACAGTGATAGCAGCATGCATGCAACAGAAAAGCTTAAAATACGTATACTGCAATATACACTGAGTAGGCAGAACAATGGTGAGCTCTGATGTTAACATACCTGGCAACATATGTGAAGAAGGATGAGTTGGAAATGTTCCATACATGATTAATTGGTTTAATCTACTAGCTCTATTGTTTATCAAAACCAGAGGTTCCAAGTCAAACAACAATTACTGTCAATATGCAGTACAGTTGCAAACTTATTAGGTGACCGCCTAAGTTCCCCTAATGGTAGCACTAGTCCTGTCAATGTGGTTAACAAAAAAAGATGGTCATTTTTGCTAGTGACAGATTACTTTAACAGCAGCAGGCATCATACTAAGTTAAAATATCTGCAGTGCAGATGATGCTTTATGTATAACAAATATAATAATAATTCTAGGATGCACATGATTTGCTGTTATTGTAAGGAGTAATACATGTGAGCCATGCTGACCATATGGTCATACTGTAGGTATATGTATTATCATACACATGTATGATACAACAGATAAGAGGCATGGGGTATATATCTAAGCTACTATTAAAATCTTATATTCTTATGAATTTACATTTAAACCACACACTCAAAGTGTGAACAGAGCAACACCATCACTATTCCTGATGGATAGTTCCAACAGTCAAACACAACTGTCTACTTATATAGGACCTATTTGAAATAAATAATATTTACCAGTACATAATATCATATAATTTAATTTCATCTTATCAACATGAACAACAGACAACTGTCTGAATAAAAGCATGTATGTCCTGAACTGTGGATAAGTGTGTTTATCCACAGTGTGTCAATATCACCATACCATTTACAACCAGACTACTGTGTCAGTATCACCATACCATTTACAACCAGACTACTGTGTCAGTATCACCTTACCATTTACAACCAGACTATTGTGTCAGTATCACCTTACCATTTACAACCAGACTACTGTGTCAGTATCCATGGATGAACAGGTTCATTACTAGGCTACTAGTGGGTAGGTAAAGGAATTTTCCATTTTATAACTTTTGTAATGACCACCTTTTTCCACACTATCTTTTACAATCTTCCTTTATTTCCTTTATTTCTTTGTTAGTACAGTGGTACCCCAACTTACGATGGTCCCCAAACTCACCCTTTTATGTAAGTTTATTTTTTTAAATGCTTTTGTAAGTGTAATTTTGGGGGTCTAAACGGACTAGTCTATTTTACATCATTTCTTATGGAGATAAATTCGTTTGGTAATGGCACTTGAACAGCATTCTGGAATGAAAAAATATCGTAAGTCGGGGTACCACTGTATCTTTTAGAGCTTCCATTCTTCTGCATCCTTATTAATATAGTATTTAAATGTTTAGATAATCATTGTCTAGGTAATCACTGTTTTATGTAACTACGTACAGTAAATGTCCAATAAAACAGATTCCCATAAAGTGAATATCGGCTAACACAGACAAAAAAAAAAAAAAAAAAACTGGCCGTACAAAGGCTCAACACGTACATTTAATAGGAGGTGCAATTAAAATAGCCATAAAGCAGACCAAATCCGTTATATCAAATGCCTGTCCAGTTCACTCATGCGCTCGATAAAATGGACCAACTCAGCTTAATTGCAAGTTTGTACAGTCTAGGTTTCATCCAAGACCTATATATTTTCATTGTGGCGAGAGACAAGCCTCTTGTGCCCAACTGGAAATTATGTTGCCAGACAGGGCAAGGCAAGCAGGCAGGCCTGCCCACATCTGGTACACATACAGTCTGCTGTCTGCATCTGATACATGTATGTGCAGTCTCCTTCCTGCCTCATAAAGAGAGAAAGGGGAGGGGGGAGAGAAAAAAAAAGAAGAGGAGACGTCATTCTTGTATTAGTTTTTTCTTTGTATGTCTGGTTGTGTCAACAATACAGCATAGTAAGTCTGTTTAACAGGGCATTTGTCCATGTCTGGTAGTCGATTAAGCAGACTACATCTGCTTAATCAACACTGTTAATACAACAGATTTTTTTGCTAAAGTGGACACCCCTTTTCTCCTCCCTAATTAATCTGTTTTATCAGACGTTTATTGTACAATATTAAGTGCAAACATGTGGTGCCTGCTCAAATGTGAGACAACCTATTTTACTTTTAATTTAAGAATTACAGTGAAGACTTGGCATTTGCAAAATTGCTTTTATCTCAATCTGTAGACAGATTATTAACAATAAAAACAATTACACATGCAGTATACTGTATTAATACAATTTTTAGAGGAATAAACTCAGCAAAGCTACAAAATACAAGCTCCTTACTCTGATAAGCAATGAATTTTCAAGTCATATGAAACGAGGTCTCTAGTTTGCTGCTGCATACTCTGGAAGAGTCCTTCATCTGACACAAAGTGGCACTGCAGCAGCCATCACAATAGTAACTGTTTCAAATTATGTAAAACAATTACTCCACAATGACACTAATATTTTGCCACATTACATCACACAAATACAGTACTACATAAACAGCTGTTGTAAACATACATCAAAACAACTGCCTGATAAGCAGTTGCATTTAAGCAGTGTCAAAACAGTGCTATCATTGGTGGCTACAATCACACTGGTGCTGGATTACTGATGCTGCTGGAATACAATGTCTGACAGACTGGAGACACTGTAGTTGGTTAGACTTCATTTTGGAAAAAAATATTTCCTAAATATAGTGTAATTGAATATTGTGCATCATTCTGAAAAGAACAGCCATACAAAAAATTATTCAGCTGACAACTAAATACTTTATATATGGCATTATACATGTACTGTGCTTTATCACAAATGGTATTGAACATATGTATATTGTAGTACTGTCAAAACATTCTGAAATGCAACAGTCAAGTGGTCTACGTAAACTGACAACACATGATAACATGGGTAATACACTAGCTGGATCACCTCACCTCTCCCTTCCTTCCCCTCCCTCTTCCCCTCCATAACCCTGTACCCTCAAGAAAAACAGTGAAACAGTTATGCAAAATTAATATTCCAATATTTTTATTTTGCACCAAGACTAACTTAGCTACCTAACTTAACTTTTCTAAAATTCCTCTAACAAAATAAGTTAACTTACCTAACTTGTTTAAGAACTTACATATTATATTTGACTGGTTTCCTTGGAAAGGGGCAATGGAATGAATTTTGAGGCAACTTCAGTAGTTAAAAATTAATTATCCCAGGCAATATTACAAACTTGTTAGCTGACATTTATAAAGGTTTCCCTCATAATTAACTTGTTTTGAATCATAACAATGTTATAATATACAGTATGTACTAATACAACTCATACTCATATAAATGTAATTTATTAGGCTATTATGCATGTTTCATCACTAATGTAATGTTTGATACATGATTGTGCATGTTTTAAATTTATATCCTACAACTTAATTTGTTTATCAATACCTGGGAGCTTCAAAAAAATTATAATGGGTGTTTATTTGCTTGCTAAAATTCTTAAAAATTTCTTACTTTATATTAAGCGTCATATTTTGGCACATTCTGAGAGTAAATGGAGTTATGTAAAATAAACTCAATATTAGTATACATATATACAAAACCTATTACAGTATTTCTCATATTTTGTAAAGTTACCATTGAAAAACAGACATTAAAACATAGTGGCATGTAAAATACTGTATATCCTTTGGCAGCAACACATAAAAAACATCTATAATACAACTAATAATTATAATAAGTGAATTGAAAATATGATGAAATATGATGAAACTTAAATTAATTGTTTTACATCTACACTATATAAATTAGCAGATTTTGGATTAAAATATACTTCTACCTGTACTCTATATCACTAAATCCTTACACAAAAATACTAAAATATGGTAAAACTTCAATTTAACAGACCCCCAATATAACAGATTTCAGATTTAATTACAGTAAACCCTCTATATAACAGACTTCAGAAATAAGGAACAAAATCCGCTGAGTCAATCAATTTGGGAATACAGTGGTCCCTCGGTTTTCGCCGAAAATTCGTTCCAGAATGCTGCTCAAGTGCCATTACCGAACGAATTTACTTCCTTAAGAAATAATGTCATGTAGGTTAGTCTATTTCAGACCCCCAAAAATACACTTGCAACAGCACTTACGAAAATATACTTACATAAATGTTCGAGTTTGGAGATGCACGAAAACCGAGGGACCACTGTAATGGACTTAGTTCGTTGGCCTCAGAATTGTCCATCATTGTTACAATCACAGCAAAATAATCTCTTCTCTATGCACAACAATTACCATTAGCAGTCACTCTCCCCTCAATTAGTCCATTATATGGAAAGCTTACTGTAACAAAATCTATTGTTAAACATTGTCTGGAAACATGGACACAGTTTGTTGAATTCAGAATTGTCCATTTTTTGTTATGGTCTGCTGGGATATCTGATGTCAGATTTATAATTATCCATTATTGTTATGATCATGGAAGAACAGTCTCATCATCATTAGTCTGTAAATTGAGGTTTCACTGTAATGTATGTTAAGTCCCATATTGTAGCATAAACTTCAGTAAAACTGATAGTTAAAGAACATGTTTAAGTGTTGTGTACAAGAGTAGTGACACATTTCACATATATATTTATGCTACAGCAAAGTAACATTTATGAAGGGATTCAGGGAAACCGGCACCACTCATGTACAAAAAAGCAGCTCATGTGCTGTTGCCCATTATTGCAACTCTGTTTAACAAATTAGTGGAATCTTCAAGCTTCCCATCCATACACAAGATAGCAAGGGTTACCCCTATCTTCGAAAAAATAATACATAAGTGAGTTTATTCCTACCTAATACATATATTTATACACTATAGGAAGGTTAGCATAGGCACCACTGTGACCACAAATGCAAGTTTTTACTTGCATTTGTGGTCACAGTGGTGTCTATGCTAACTTTCCTATGGTGTATAAATACTGTATACAGTGGTACCTCGACTTACGATATTTTTTCATTCCAGAATACTGTTAAAGTGCCATTACCAAACGAATTTATCCCCTTAAGGAATGATGTAAAATAGACTAGTCCTTTTAGACCCCCAAAATTACACTTACAAAAGCATTTAAAAAAATAAACTTACATAAAAGGGTGAGTTTGGGGACCATCGTAAGTCGAGGTACCACTGTACCTAGCTGGATGAATCTTGGTGTAGCCAGCTGGCCCAGTGGCTAGCGCATAGGTCTGGAGTTTTATGACTCTCTGATCGTGGGTTCTAACCCCGCCCATGGTATGGTCTGTTTGCAATCATGTCATTACGATTTCGTGAGTCATGCCAGGTTGTGATGGCTAGGCTGTACCTCTAGTATACTTGAAGGGTATTCTGGGGGTCAATGCCCCAGCGGCCCGGTCTGTGACCAAGCCTCGGGGTAGATCTGGGCCTGATCAACCAGGCTGTTACTGCCAGCCACACACAAACTGGGTATTCTGTATATTGAAAAAGTAAAAACCACTCATGGATACTGTAGGTCTAATAATGAAGTAAAAAAAAGTGTATTTTGGTTTGTACTTAATACATATGCCCTTCTGCTTGTCAAATCAAATTGAGGTTTCATATTTATGCATCAGGAACATGTCAAACTGGGCAACCACACTGTCACATGGTCTCGAATTCTCATTTTAGTAGTAGCAGGTGTGTACATCTTACCACTAGACTCAACCCCTGCAACCACATATAAGTGAGTACTTGTACTCATTATCAGATTATGGCAAGCTCCACTGCTGCCTCCAAAAATTATTTTATATTAATTTATGTACTGTGGTGTGCTTATAATGATGTTGATCCCTGATGGAAAATACAAAAAACAGAATTTAATTCCACCAGAGGATATATTACATGTCTCAATTACTTTTCTGCAATTCTGCAAGAGAGCAAACCAGCAAGAGGGTAGGCAAGAGAGAGAGAGAAAAGGGTGGGGCAAGCAGGAGGGTAGGCAAAAGAGAGAGAAAAGGGTGAGGCAAGCAGGAGGGTAGGCAAGAGAGAGAGAAAAGGGTGGGGCAAGCAGGAGGGTAGGCAAGAGAGAGAAAAGGGTGGGGCAAGCAGGAGGGTAGGCAAGAGAGAGAAAAGGGTGGGGCAAGCAGGAGGGTAGGCAAGAGAGAAAAGGGTGGGGCAAGCAGGAGGGTAGGCAAGAGAGAGAAAAGGGTGAGACAAACAGAAGAGTAAACAAGTAAAACAGCTAGCAAATGACTGAGGTCACTATACTAGGTCACATCATGAAATTTGTTTTCTGGTGGACCACATGGAAATGCTATAAGGGTAGACACAAGAGGTTTATAATTATTTTGTCACCTCTAAAATGGCCATGAAATAAATTTAGATTTTTTCATAAATCACAGAAATTATGATACGAGGCAAATTACAAATAAATACAAGTGATGTGGAGTGATTACCAAACAAGTTGAGCTGAAGGTTCCCTGATGCTGGCTCTTCCCTTCTTTGGATCAAACCTGAATGCCTTCAGTTCCCTCAGGCACTGTAAAACCCATACAGGTTTAGCATTTCACCATAAACAATGTTTATTATTGTTGCTATTATTATTATTTTCATTATAGTAAAGGTCCAATAAAATGGACTTCCATAAAGCAGATATCAGCTAAAACAGACAAAAAAATCTAGCCAGACAAAGGCGCAACATGTAAGCTTAATGAAGTGTCTTATTAAAATAGCCATGAAGTGAACCAAATCCACTACAGTGGACCCCCGAGTTTCGGTCACCTCGGAAATCGTACAATTATGTAAGTGTAATATTGTAAGTGCTTTTGTAAGTGTATTTTTGGGGGTCTGAAATGGACTAACCTACTTGACATTATTCCTTAAGGGAGTAAATTTGTTCGGTAATGGCACTTTAGCAGCCTTCTGGAATGAATTATGACCGAAACTCAGGGGTCCACTGTAGTATATCGAACATTTGGTCCTGTCATGCCTTCAAAAAAATGGACCGATTCTTGCTTAATTGGAAGTTTATACAGTCCAAAGTTCATCCTGCATGTTCACTGTTACTGTAAAGCACAGCAAGTGATTGCCCATGTCAGTTTGTTTACAATTTATTGATGTCAATAAATTCTATGTGGAGCACTATGTGCTCCACATAGAATGAATGGTACATATACAGTAAGTTTGTTTTACTATTTTGGTCTTTTTATCTTCAATGCTAGGGTTTTGAACGTCAAAGAGACTTGTGTGATCATGTTAGAGTGAAGCAAGGGGAGACAAATGGTTTTTATGGCTTGACATGCTATTGAAGTAGTTAACATTTATGAAGAGATTCAGGGAAACCAGATAGCCAGACTTGAGTCCTGGAGGTCAGAGGTTGTGGGTGGCATCCCCCTGGGATGCCACCCACAACAGTCAACTAACACCCAGGTACCTACTTACTGCTAGGTGAACAAGAGCAGCAGGTGTAAGGAAATATGCTCAATGTTTCCACCCATGCTGAGGATCAAACCATGGACCCTCAGTATGTGAGCTGAGTGTGCTACCAACCAAGCCACAGGACACTCAGAATTTTGCCTTGCACTTTATATCGACCTGATGTGCTTGCTAAACTTCTTGTTTGCTTACTAGCCATCTCAATTTCTTGCCTGCTCTCTCCCATGCCCTTTCACTTGCTCATTCCCTTATCTACCCCCTTGTGTTAGCTCCCTCAAAACTCTGTAATAAAAGGACAGGAAGTCAGTTCTACCAAAATGTGAGGTAAGGAATGTATTTTTTGTATGTATGTAAGATTATTGTGTAAGAGTGGAAACTTGACCAAACAAGTTTTTATACAACACTGTAATTTTCAAAACATATATACCATACTACACTATCTTTAAGTGTACGTATAAACCTAACTGAGGAGTATAATTGAATATGTAAAACTATTAATACAGTACACTGCCTATCATGTTAAACTACTGCATGATGAAATAAGGACATTGGTTTAAAAGATTCTTTGGTTTATGTGTATGCAGTTTACAACAGTATATATCCAAGTTCTGTAAAACCTAATTACTTATACTATAGTCTATTATACTGTATATCGTTCAAAGCTAAGAGAAAAATGACTACTTAGTTATGGTACAGGTCCGCCATCACAAATCCGGCATCATTGGGACCTGTAGTGTGCTGGATTATTGAGTTTGCCGGATTACAGAGTGGTTAGGTTAGAATACACTTAACAAAGTTAACCAACTTGACTTACACAAGAAAGTTCATTGAACATCGGCAAAAATCAAACATTTCCGCTATTTTGAGCTCAATTTCAAGGTACTTTTCATCGTGAAACCAATCAAAATCATATTTATTTCTATAATATATCTTCCATTCTATCAAATGAGACCAAGAAAACGAGAATACAACCATAAAAACCATACAAAAATATACCGCTAAGGGGGCTAATGGCTGAGAAGTGAACTCTGTTATTTATCGTCCGATTTTTTTATTTTTGGTACGTTAAGAAGCATATTTCCATCATACATTGCCCAAGTTTCAATAAGATAGCCAAACAAACAACTGAGAAAATTTTTTTTTTACCAAAAATCATATATGGCAAGCCCAAGCCAGGTACTAGAAATAAGTCACTTTGTCTGACTTTTCTGGGTTATTCTAGGTTCTCTACACATATGCTGCTATGTATGATAATCTATGTAGAGAAAATAGCTTTTTTGTTTCAGTTTCATGGTGCATTACGAGTGTATATCACAGTTAGCCCTGTGCTACACTCCATTTTCTCTAATATAAGCCCCCAAGACAGGGATAGGAGGATGGTACTTGTATCCCATATCCTCTTCATACCTCCGTCGAACCGCTCGGTATTATGCCAAATACAGTGGTACCCCGGTTTACGATATTTTTTCATTCCAGAATGCTGTTCAAGTGCCATTACCAAACGAATTTATCTCCTTAAGAAAAGTTGTAAAATAGACTAGTCCTTTTAGACCCCCAAAATTACACTTACAAAAGCATTTAAAAAAATAAACTTACATAAAAGGGTGAGTTTGGGGACCATCGTAAACCGGGGTACCACTGTATCATTCATTCTGGAGTATTTAACATGTTTTTGTTATTTATATTGTTTATTATGTCATATTAGATCAATTTTGATAGGTAAATAAGCCGTAGTGTTGATATTAGCGTAATAATAAAGCATATTCACCCTGCCTCGGTGGGAGACGGCCGACTTGTTGAAAAAAAAAAAAAAATTCCCCTGCATCACGAGACTGAGCTCATGGCCGAAATGCCTAGTCATGCTAGGCATGATAGTGGCCCTCTTTGTAATTAGTATTTTATAATATGTAAACCACACATTGTAACCAATATTTTATAATATGTAAACCCCACATTGTAATCTTTACAGAGAAATAAATATCTGAATTTGAATTTGATTTTGAATGGCAACCAACAGTGACTTCAAAGCCACCTTATCTTTTATGGACAATGTACTGTGTATGTGCTTTACACAACAAGAAGCATTTCTTTTATTTGTTGGAACTATGGCTAGGGCTAAAAGTAAGCAGGTTATAACAATAAATAGAGAAAAATAAATTGAAATGACTTATGTAGCAAGTAGCGCCACCAAACAGTAGCAGCAGGTTGGCGTGGCGACCCTGGAAATTTGAAATTATGCTAGCCGAAATTAGTGCCGAATAACTGATGGAACCAGATGACTGACTGCCGGATTTGTGATGGCGGACCTGTAGTATTAAAAGATAAATATTTCTAGTTCCTGATAAATATGTAATACGTATTTCTCTCTCAATACAAATTATACCACCAAGGCATATTTTCATGTAAACCTCACAAGAAATGAGCATCTTATATATATACACTATATTCAATCATATATTTCTTAGCACAAAATTACAATGGTAACATCAAAATCTCAAATAATTATTTCAATAAATATCCAGAAAAAAAATAGTTTTGTATATGGATAAATACTGTATGGTATAAAGATAGTTGCAGCAAAATCATCTGCATCCTCAGAGAATTATGCTTGTAGCTAGGCAAGTTTTGGGATGAATAGCTGCAGTGCAACCTTCTGCTTATGGTTACTGTTGCCTGTGGAAAACAACCAGAATGAATAACTCTTTCAGAGGAATCATTTATTAAGTGTGGCATATAGCAAGAGGTTAAAATAATTTCCTTCTTTCCTCTGTGGTGAAGTCTGTACTTGTAAGTGAAGGGATCTAGAGGAATTCCCATTTAAAGTCAAACTGTAGGTTTGGTGCTTTAGGCCTAGGTAATGATTCTGAGGAAGGTGTTTACAATGTATCACTGTTTGATGGCCAGACCAGCATCCTTTTAAGAATTGTGAAATGCTATGCAGCATGATTAATTCAATTTCAAAGTATTCATGCATTTAAAAATCCTAACCTAGCATTCCCAGACGAACAGCAATGATGAACCTTTTACATATTTAAAGTAAGCATCATTAGCCTTTGTCATTCTTTTGAGACATCATGTTTAGTGCAGGCCAAGTTCAAAATAATTTTGTTGTGCTGAGAGGCCTAATTGTACTCTCAAAATTTTTGTTTATGTATTATTATTTACTGAAACCTGGAGAGTGAAGTGTTCTTGGATAGCATTATTTAGCTGTCTTTAGCATTTTCAGAAAGTTTCTAGGGACTTAATTTAATTTTCAAGTGTGTTTATTAGCATGATGCTAGACACTTGGTCTGTTATTAAGTCCCATCTTGCTTAAGAGGCAAACAGTTGGACAAAAGTTTGCCTGGAAGCTTTTAAGTTTGCCTCTTACATTTCTATACCATTTTATCAAAACTGAGAATGTTTCCAGGGTTTTTTATTTAATTCTCAGTTGCATTTATTAGCTTGGTGCCAAACACTCAGGTCTCTTATTTCTTATCCCCATTTAATGAAAAAGAGTAGCTGTTGATGCGAACCTAGCCCTAATCATGTGCTATTATTTCTATATTATTTGATTTTTTGTTTATTACCATGATCACAAGCAATTGTACTCATCAATCTTCACTCCAGCGCCTCTTCAATCCATGGCTAGCCTAGTCACATTTGATTTTATCTGAGTGGCAGCACATTGCTATATGCTGTTACTTATGACAAAGCATTATCATTTACTGCAGCTGTAATGAACTGGGATTATAAAGCAAGCAGTCCTCTACAATACTACATAAATATATTAGGCTCAAAAAGTTTTAACATGGTAAATATCAATAACCAAAATATAGATATTGTGAAAACTCTCTAAATATGTTTAAAAGGAAGAGACAGAACCTGAGAAACCTGTGAATTCTCTGTAACAGAGCACACAAAAGCTTATGTTTTGTGATATACAGAGTACAGAGTTCATAAAAACCTGTGCAGTTTGCAACATACAGAGTACACAAAAACTGTGTACTCTAACATTCAGCATACACAAGAACTTGTATACTCTAATACAGAGTACACAAAAAATATCCTATCCTCATTTAATGATTACCTCACTCTAGATATGGTAGAATATTTTCATTTATTTTGGTACAGTAAGTACTATACATATGACTTTGCCTCTGACTTATAGCTAGGCAGTCACTGAAAAATAATTTTTCTTCATTTTTAATTATAGAGGACAATATTCAACAAAGAATTTTCAGAAATCATAAGTATCAGTAAACCCTACATATAACGGACCTCGATATAGCAGACTTTTGAAATAATGACAAACTCCACTGGGTAAATTGTATGTTTTACTCACTTAATTTCAATGCTTATTGTGTGTATGGTACTATATTAGGTACACAGTAGAGGATTTTTGTGCTTTTCTGCAATTTGCTAACACCATTCTTACTTAATGGACACTGAGAATTCCTCATACACTAGTCTGCTATATTGAGGTTTTACTATATTATCAGAATAATTTTAAAATCAGTAACTTTGATAAAGTAATGCAATCCTGAAGAGCTGCTCATCATATCATGAACAAACTACAGAATGTGGAAAAGACACTTATGTACAGTTCAGGACATTTATTAGAGGAAACTCTTCACCACGAGTGTCCCCTTCGGTCCTAAAAGACTGAAGTCACTCATGGCAAAACATTTCCTCTAATAAATGTCCTGAACTGCATATAAGTGTCTTTATCCACATTTTGTCAGTATCACCACACCATTTTTCAAGCTACAGAATATTTACAGTGATTGTCATCAACTGTAAACAAGTGTGTAGGCTGGTGTTAAGCACGAGTTCAGAGCTTTTATATCAAATATTTAAAGTCTTAACCTGGAATGAGATTAATATGGCATATCTTGATATCAACAAAACTGATGGGTAATCAAAGAAGCTATTAATACTGAATTAAAAAAATATTATGGAGAGAAAACTTAGTACACAGATTTATTTTCATAAATTACTACTTAAATTTTATATTTGTATACATAAGTACTACTTGATAAAAATGCATAAATTTTTTTATACATGATCATAAATTGACATATCACAAAGATAGTGAGATGTGCGAATCTCTCAGAGTAGTATATATTCTGAGAGTTTACTGTACTTTGATCCAAGTTTTAGGGCATAAAGTATTCTTGATGTTAGTGTACATATGAATTGCAGTCTTAATGACCCACATGCAGTTGATGTGTACATCTCAGTTTATATACACCAAGAGTTTTACTTTAATTTTTATTTTAGGGACAAATGTATTCTTCATTTTAGTATACAGATTAATTGCAGCCATAATGACCCACATGCAGTTGATAGGTTTTCAGCCTAACAAACTAGTATAAGAGAATTACAGAGAGAGATTCATATCCCTGTTTAACTACTTAAGCTTACTTTAAGTCCTATTTGAGGGATTAAAGCATCTTGATGTTAGTGTAGTTGATAGGCCTTCACACTAACACACTAATTGATCATGCTGCCTTTGTTTAAATAAACTTTAGTTCTATAATCTTGTATTTTATAAATCTAAATTTTAATATCTTCAGCTATCCTTAAACTATTAAAATATCTTTCCACCTCAGATAAATAATTGTGTCACTTGACTTATAACAATACATAGTCATTAGTATTTAGTACAGCAATTACTTTTACACTAAAAGTTTATGCCTTTTTTCATGTTAAACTAAATAAATAATCATTATATAGCACCTTCATGTTTTATTTTAACACTGTACCTTTAATTTTAATTTTTTATCAGAAAATTAGTATTATTGATTATTCTAACCTTACTAAAATACAGTGGTACCTCAACATATGAGCAGCTCCCAACTCGAACAATTATGTAAGTGTATTTCTGTAAGTATTTTTGTAAGTGTATTTTTGGGGGTCTGAAATGGATTAATCTAAATTACATTATTCCTTATGGGAACAAATTTGTTAGGTATCGGCACTCGAACAGCATTCTGAAATGAATTAAGCTTGTAACTCGAGGTACCACTGTATTATGCTTACAATCTTCAACCTTATTATTTTGAAAATTTGTCTTTATTTGCCAGAGTAATTAACACAAGGCCCTCTCAACTTCATTTGTTTTTATTCATGGAAGCTTTTGGGCACCTTAGTCAAGCACTTCATTTCATTGATCTGCTTATTGCACATAGGATTCCTTACATGATCAACTTACTATGTTTGACAGCCACTTGGCTCAAGGTCTGCGTGCAAGACATCTAAGCTTAGAAAATCTGAGAGAATCTTTAGGACACTTTGGGACATTCTTTGTTGCCCCAGAATCCCCCTGTCACTTACGGATGAAAGAGAAGAGCCCTTTCCTTCTACATGTTCCTGGACCCATCAACATTGGCACTTGGTTATGGTGGCTGATGTGTATCTGCAAGTACACAACAAAAAAGTACTAAAAATACTGAATGCAGAAATAACATTTTAAAAAACTTGTGAAGTTTAACCATAACATTACCAGTCTCATAAAAACTATGCTTCACATATGCTATGCTTCCATATATACAAGTAGCGCTGTATGACATTAAGTTTTAGCACTGGTTTTCTAAATAGAATAAAATATATAGATTAAACAATTATCTAATGGTATGCTAACCTACAATATGCTATACTATGTATCACTGTATTATGCTGAAATTAGTATTCTCTACAATACTCACCTCACTGAGCTTATGATCATTGTTATGCTTCCTCTGCATGTCAATGCTTGTTTGTTTTGGGCAGTGCCACCTGGGACTCTGTTTATGCTCAGGGATCCAGTTGTCAGCCTCATATTGTGTACACATATCTTGACCTGTCCTGACTGCTCTCCATCAGGGATGGGCAGTGCATTCATGGGTATGGATTCCTATGAGTGCTTCATGTGGGAAGGATCCTCATTTGTTGACTGTGTGGCATCAGAGGATGCCCCCTTTTTTGTGCTGTGGTCCTGACTCTGCTGTGTCATCTGTCAGTGGAGTCCACTGTTTCAATGACTCTCCCCAGTTGTTGCCAACTGGAGCCCTGAATGTGGACTGAGTCCCATGCAGTGCTGCCCACAACAATCAAGCATCAGCATGCAACTGAAGGTGAAGGCATAACACTGAATATAAGGTTGAGCTGGATTATTACTGAAACTTAGTCCAATACAGAAAGAAACTATACAAAGGTACTGCATGCTATTGCTCATTATTGTTTTTGGTATGTCAACTTCAAACTTTCAATATAAAAATTATAATCGTTCAAGTAAACAGCAACTCACAGTGCATGGAGGTTGACACCAAGGTTCACCATCAATCTGCATGGGAAACTTCTTCCGCGTTCTTATGACAACAGAAGAACACTGAGCTAGCCGACGACCTGACCCACGAAGTCCTGTTCTTACTTGACCCATGTGCAGACAATTTTCAAGTCCAATTACCTCAATCAATTTATCACCAATATCTGTGTGGATGAAATTTAAACAAGGTCCAAAATGCTTAAATTAGAAATACAATAGCTGTACAGTACTACTTCTCTTTTTAACACTCTGGCTGTCTCTTACCAAGGCAGGGTGACCTGACAAGAAGAAAACACTTTCACTGTCATTCATTCAATCATTATCTTACTAGAAGGGCATTAATATCCCAAGTTAAAATGGCCCTCCAAGCAGCAACATCCCTATCCCTTCTTTAGAGTGCAGGCACTGTGCTTCCCACTTCCAGGCCTGTAACAACCCCATCCCTCCTTCAGAGTGCAGGCCCTGTGCTTCCCACTTCCAGAACACAAGTCTGGGTTTACCACAGAGTTTGGCTGTGTTATTGATTTTAGAGATTTGACAAATGAATTGTAAGTTGTTACTCAGCTACATCCTGAAGTATGTAGTTAGCAGCCTTATTGATATTGTGTTTGTACACTATTTTCAATTTGGTTGATATCATCCAGTGGGCAGTGGAGAATAACGTGATCAATGGTAACAAATTTTAACTGCTCAGATAAGGAAAGAATGAAGAACTCAAACGGAACACTGTATACAAAACACAGGAAAGAACACTTAACTAAGCAAAAGGAACATGTGAAAGACCTGGGTGTAATAATGCCTTTTGACTTATCATCCAGAGAACACAATAAGGCAAATGTTACAAAAGCCAAGAAAGTGATGGGGTAGATAATGAGAACTTTTAAAACAAAGGAAATAATGTCAATAGTGACACTTCAAATCACTGTTTGGTGTCGATGGCTCCATTCAAAGCAGAGCTTGGAAATACAAATAGTATTAGTTTGCTGCCCATATAAACCCAATAAAATATTTAAACTACAGGGAACATGTCAAAGTTCTAAATATGTACTCTCTGGATCAAAGGAAGAAGATATGCAGTACATGATAATATACGGATAGAATATCTGGAGGGCCTAGTCCCAAACCTACTCACTACATACTATTGCCAAACCAGTGCTTTCCTACACAAATGAATCTTCAGAAATAAAGTTGTTATTATTATTATTTTATAACTCAATGGTCATCTCCTACCAAGACAAAGGAGTCAAATAAGAAAACACATTCACCAACATTCATTCAACTGCCATCTTTCCAGAAGTGTGTTGACATCACGATCAGACTATGACATCCCCACCCCACTTCTAGGACTGGTTTCCCTGACTGGTTTCCCTGAATCTCTTCATAAAAGTTACCCTGCTTACACTCCAACAGCATGTCCATTAAAAATCATTAAACACTGACTTACCTTGAATAGCAGCACTGAGATCAGAAGAGAAAGAGGAAGTTGAAAGCTCTCTTTCTCTGTCTTTTTTCTTCTTATTTTTATTGGTCTTATGTCTCTTCTTGAGAGTACTGTCTCCCCACATGTTGGAGCCACCGTGAGTGTATGGTATATTCAAAACAGCCACTCCTTGTAATGATGGACCATTAGATAAATCCAGAGACACTCCATCACACTGTCACAGAGATGATGGTGGTATTCAGTGAAGGATTTCATCGATCATATATTAAATGATGAATAGGATAACAAAATCAGCAGATAAATACATTAAGAAAACCCTCAGGGGGTTATTCAACTACACAATACTATAAAGACATTAGATAATATTAAGTGTGTATGGGTGATAATATATTAATATGTAGTAACTATGTGAGTGTGGGGGAGGTGCATGAGGCATTACGTAGAATGAAAGGGAGTAAAGCAGCTGGAACTGACGGGATCATGACAGAAATGTTAAAAGCAGGGGGGGATATAGTGTTGGAGTGGTTGGTATTTTTGTTTAATAAATTTATGACAGAGGGGATGGTACCTAGGGACTGGCAGAGAGCATGTATAGTTCCTTTATATAAAGGGAAGGGGGATAAAAGAGAGTGTAAGAATTATAGAGGAATAAGTTTACTGAGTATACCAGGTAAAGTGTATGGCAGGGTTATTATTGAAAGAATTAGAGGTAAGACAGAGAGTAGGATTGCAGATGAGCAAGGAGGCTTTAGAGTGGGTAAGGGATGTGTAGATCAAGTGTTTACAGTGAAGCATATATGTGAACAGTATTTAGATAAAGGTAGAGACGTTTTCATTGAATTTATGGATTTAGAAAAAGCATATGATAGAGTGGATAGGGGAGCAATGTGGCAAATGTTATTGAAGGCTGTAAAGAGTTTTTATGAGGATAGTGAGGCTCAGGTTAGGGTGTGTAGAAGAGAGGGAGATTACTTCCCAGTAAAAGTAGGTCTTAGACAGGGATGTGTAATGTCACCATGGTTGTTTAATATATTTATAGATGGGGTTGTAAAAGAAGTAAATGCTAGGGTGTTGGGGAGAGGGGTGAGATTAAATTATGGGGAATTAAATGCAAAATGGGAGTTGACACAGTTACTTTTTGCTGATGATACTGTGCTTATGGGAGATTCTAAAGAAAAGTTGCAAAGGTTAATGGACGAGTTTGGAAGGGTGTGTAAAGGTAGAAAGTTGAAAGTGAACATAGATAAGAGTAAGGTGATGAGGGTATCAAATGATTTAAAAATAGAAAAATTGGATATCACATTGGGGAGAGGGATTATGGAAGAAGTAAATGTTTTCAGATATTTGGGAGTTGACGTGTCAGCGGATGGGTTTATGAAGGATGAGGTTAACCATAGAATTGATGAAGTAAAAAAGGTGAGTGGTGCATTGAGGTATCTGTGGAGACAAAAAACGTTATCCATGGAGGCAAAGAAGGGAATGTATGAAAGTATAGTGGTACCAACACTCTTATATGGGTGTGAAGCATGGGTTGCAAATGCTGCAGCGAGGAGGAGGCTGGAGGCAGTGGAGATGTCCTGTCTAAGGGCAATGTGTGGTGTAAATATTATGCAGAAAATTCAGAGTGTGGAAATTAGGAGGTGTGGAGTTACGAAAAGTATTTGTCAGAGGGCTGAAGAGGGGTTGTTGAAGTGGTTTGGTCATTTAGAGAGAATGGATCAAAGTAGAATGACTTGGAGAGCGTATAAATCTGTAGGGGAAGGAAGGCGGAGTAGGGGTCGTCCTAGAAAAGGTTGGAGGGAGGGGGTAAAGGAGGTTTTGTGGGCGAGAGGCTTGGACTTCCAGCAAGCATGTGTGAGCGTGTTAGATAGGAGTGAATGGAGACGAATGGTTTTTGGGACCTGACGAGCTGTTGGAGTGTGAGCAGGGTAACATTTTGTGAAGGGATTCAGGGAAACCAGTAAATTGATTTAGTTGGACTTGAGTCTTGCAAATGGGAAGTACAATGCCTGCACTTTAAAGGAGAGGTCTGAGACAGTGACAGCTGGGACTATTCTCAGCTGTCGTATCTGAGCACCTCTGCAAAGACAGTGATTATGTATGAGTATGGTGAAAGTGTTGAATGATGATGAAAGTATTTTCTTTTTGGGGATTTTCTTTCTTTTTGGGTCACCCTGCCTCGGTGGGAGACGGCCGACTTGTTGAAAAAAAAAAAAAAAAACTATGGATGGAGTGATTTAAGAAAATACATAATACAGTATATATAGCTATTCCATGCGTGTCGTAAGAGGCGACTAAAATGCCAGGAGCAAGGGGCTAGTAACCCCTTCTCCTGTATAGTATATTACTAAATGTAAAAGGAGAAACTTTCATTTTTCCTTTTGGGCCACCCTGCCTCGGTGGGAGACAGCCGACGTGTTGAAAGAAGAATACAGTATGTATAGCTATTGCATGATGGTTCGTGGACATCTGAGGATTTGCCCCTTTATTTGCCACTAGTTTTCAATATAAGATCATGAAAAAAAATTGATCTATTATTTTTAATTATCTCTGGTAAAGTTTAATGTTGATAAAGGCTAATATTAAACTGCCAATGGCTAAATGTATTTTCCCATAAACATTTTCCATAGACACAATTCAAGTTAAAGCCTAAAAATACACAATAATAAGCACAAAACTCTCACCATAATGTCGATGTCTTCATGAAGGTTTTTGCATGATGCAGCAAATGTCTCTGAAGTAGCATACTCAAAATACCATAATTTATTCTTCATTCTACTGTTAAATTTCTCAGGATTTCTCTCTCGTTCTAGATGGAATTTCACACAAATTGCTGCATCCTGCAAGAATCATGGTCAATATCACTGAAGGAAGTCAAGATGGTAATGATCACATGCTTAACCCTTTGGGGGTCGACAGGCCTTCTCGGAAACGTGTTCCTGGGGTCAAAATTTTTTTGGAATTTTTTTTTTATTTTTTCTTATGAAATGATAGAGAATCTTTTTCCGATCATAACGCCACCAAAATTATGAAATTTGATCGAAAACTAACGGAATTATGCTTTCGCGAAGTTCATGGTATCTATGACACTGACGCATCGGCGATTTCACCCACTTCGAGCCCTATTTTCGACAAATTCCAATGTTTCAGTCTCCTAAAATTATAGCTACTCCGCTAGAACTCCATTTCTTCTATCGATTGAGTACAAGAAACCGCCTATTTACCAACTTCATCTACCCAAAATAGTGGCCAGAAAATGGCAATTTTCCAATTTCACACAAATTTCAAATGATGCCAATTTCAAAATAGGGTCCAGAGTAAACAAGGCAGACATTCCTGGCACTAAAATAACATGTTCTCTGTTCATTAGCCACGTCTCCAGGCCCCTGTTCCATTACTTTTGCTTTCCATTTTGAATTTTATTCTCACACAAAAATAGAAGATTTACTGTTATGTATACAACTGCATCTTGTAAAAATGGTATAAATAATATCAGAGCACTTGTGCATGAATATAAGACTCGCCAGTTGATGTGTATTGGACGCATGGTGTGATTTGTTTACTCTTGAACATTAACAAAAATCGAACATTTTCGCTACTTTGAGCTCAATTTCAAGGTACAGTGGTACCTCGACTTACGATGGTCCCCAAACTCACCCTTTTATGTAAGTTTATTTTTTTAAATGCTTTTGTAAGTGTAATTTTGGGGGTCTAAAAGGACTAGTCTATTTTACAACATTTCTTAAGGAGATAAATTCGTTTGGTAATGGCACTTGAACAGCATTCTGGAATGAAAAAATATCGTAAGTCGAGGTACCACTGTACTTGTCATTGTCATACCAATCAAAATCATCTCTATTTCTGTAAAACATCTTCCATTCTATCAAATGAGACCACGAAAACGAGAATACATCAATACATACCATACGAAAATCGACTGCAAAGTTGCTGTTTTAATCGAAAAAAAACAGTCAGTTTTTTTTTTCTCATTATGCAGTGTGTGCTGCAGGAACTTTTTTATACTGCGCACACTGACCACACAGACCCATTCTTTCATATGTATGCCTACCAGACGCTTTCTGCTTAAATTGAGGCCGCTAGAATTTGGGCGTACTAGTACGGCACCAACCCCTGCTCGTAAAACGTACTAGTACGGCACCGACCCCGAAAGGGTTAAAAGAGTACAGTGGTACCTCTACTTACGAGCAGCTCCCAACTCAAACAATTATGTAAGTGTATTTTTGTAGGTGCTTTTGTAAGTGTATTTTTGGGGGTCTGAAATGGATTAATCTAATTTTCATTATTTCTTATGGGAAAAAATTCCTTCAGTATCGGCAGTGAATAGCCGTCTGGAACAAATTAAGCTCATAACTCGAGGTACCACTGTACAGTGGTCCCTTGGTTTTCATGCATCTCCAAACTCGAACATTTATGTAAGTGTATTTTCGTAAGTGCTGTTGCAAGTGTATTTTTGGGGGTCTGAAATAGACTAACCTACGTGACATTATTTCTTAAGGAAGTAAATTCGTTTGGTAATGGCACTTGAGCAGCATTCTGGAACGAATTTTCGGCAAAAACCGAGGGACCACTGTATATTATATTAAAGATTTTCCATGAAAAAGTGAAGAATCCTTCCTCCGTAAACCATGCATGTTGTAAGAGGTAACTAAAATGTTGGGAACAAGGGGCTAGTAACCCTTTCTCCTGTATAAATTACTAAATATAAAAAAAGAAGAAAAACATTCTGAAAGTGTTTCTTCTTTTTCGGGTCACCTTGCCTTGCTGAGAGATGGCCTGTGTGTTAAAAAAATTGCAAGACTGTTTAAAAATGCATCACTAATATTGAAACTCCTCTGAAAACAAGAACTTCATACGGTAAGGTTCACAATACCATTATTCAAATTAACATACTTTATTTCGTTTATGCAGTATACAAATAATGTACTTGCTTGCATGTACAGTAATAAAAATATTGTTAGGCATAAAAGAAAGCTACTAGCATGTGGTGCATTTCGGGTATAACTTGTCAAAGTATCTCATGAAAAATCAACTGAATCAATTTGAAAAAAGGTTTACAGAAACACTAACATGCTACAACAGGTGTTTGTAGAGTATACACCAAGAAAATAAATTAATATAAATTACAGAAAAGAATAAATACAAACAATGCTGTCCATTTAAAACACCACACAGAAAGTAGACTTAATTCAGATGTAATTTAATGTATGAGAAGCACGGCTAGTACCAGTGGTAATAAGAAACACTGCTAGTACCAGTGGTAATGAGAAACACTGTTAGTACCAGTGGTAATGAGAAACACTGCTAGTACCACTGGTAATGAGAAACACTGCTAGTGCCAGTGGTAATGAGAAACACTACTAGTACCAGTGGTAATGAGAAACACTACTAGTACCAGTGGTAATGAGAAACACTGCTAGTACCAGTGGTAATGAGAAACATTGCTAGTGCCAGCAGTAATGAAAAACACTGCTAGTGCCAGTGGTAATGAGAAACACTACTAGTATCAGTGGTAATGAGAAACACTGCTAGTATCAGTGGTAATGAGAAACACTGCTAGTGCCAGTGGTAATGCGAAACACTACTAGTACCAGTGGTAATGAGAAACACTGCTAGTGCCAGTGGTAATGAGAAACACTGCTAGTGCCAGTGGTAATGAGAAATACTGCTAGTGCCAGTGGTAATGAGAAACACTACTAGTACCAGTGGTAATGAGAAACACTGCTAGTATCAGTGGTAATGAGAAACACTGCTAGGGCCAGTGGTAATGAGAAACACTACTAGTACCAGTGGTAATGAGAAACACTGCTAGTGCCAGTGGTAATGAGAAACACTGCTAGTACCAGTGGTAATGAGAAACACTGCTAGTACCAGTGGTAATGAGAAACACTACTAGTACCAGTGGTAATGAGAAACACTGCTAGTATCAGTGGTAATGAGAAACACTGCTAGTGCCAGTGATAATGAGAAACACTACTAGTACCAGTGGTAATGAGAAATACTGCTAGTACCAGTGGTAATGAGAAACACTGCTAGTGCCAGTGGTAATGATACACACTACTAGTACCAGTGGTAATGAGAAACACTGCTAGTATCAGTGGTAATGAGAAACACTGCTAGTGCCAGTGGTAATGAGAAACACTGCTAGTGCCAGTGGTAATGAGAAACACTGCTAGTGCCAGTGGTAATGAGAAACACTGCTAGTACCAGTGGTAATGAGAAACACTGCTCATATCAGTGGTAATGAGAAATACTACTGATACTAATGGCAATGAAAAGTACTGCTAATACTAGTGGTAATAAGGAGCACTACTGTATATTTTCTTAAGGCTCAATAAAGCATGGCTGTAATAATAATAATAATAATAATAATAATAATATCTTTACTTCTACAAGTACATGTACAAGGTATACAGGCCTAGCTGACGTCAATGACATACAGTGGACCCCGGTTTACATTAGGCTCCAAACTCAAACAATTATGTAGGTGTATTTTTGTAAGTGCTTTTGTAAGTGTATTTTTGTAAGTGCTTTTGTAAGTGTATTTTTGGGGGTCTAAAAATACTAATCTAATTTACATTATTCCTTATGGGAACAAATTTGTTTGGTAACGGTACTTGAACAGCATTTTGGAACGAATTAATAACGTAAACCGGGGGTCCACTGTACTACTATATAGAAAGCCCCTTGTTATGCTGAGGATTTCAGGCAAATTAGGTCAATTTTGTCCCAGGATGCGACCCACACCAGTCAACTAACACCCAGGTACCGATTTTACTGATGGGTGAACAGGGACAGCAGGTGTCTTGTGGAAACACGTTCTAATGTTTTCCAGCAACACCGGGGGATTGATCCCGGGCCTCAGTGTGTGTGAGTGAGGTTATCTAATATATCTACTAATGTTTATGGGGATCATCACCTCAGCAGCCTAGTCTAAAATCACACCTCATAAGTCTCAAATTGTAGAGAATGTATTATAGGAATAAGAACTAGTAAGAAAACCATGGGGATGAAATGATAATGAAAGTAATAAGTGTATAATGAATACAGGCAGAAATCTGTAAGAGTTACCTCTGTCATCTTACACGTCCAAGAGACAGAAAAACCGACAACCATGTCAGGGTGTAAAACATTTAACAGACTTGTGTTCTACACTCATATGATATGGTAGTACCCATCCTTCCCTGGATGGTTCTTGTCTACCAACTGGCCTCAGGTATATGATCTGTAATGAGGTCAATTCCCTAAGTGGTGCTTCAACTTTACATATACAGTGGACCCCCGAGTTTCGTAAAAACTTCACTCGTGAAGTCTGCTCAAGTGCCATTACCGAACGAATTTACTCCCTTAAGGAAAAATTTCACGTAGGTTAGTCTATTTCAGACCCCCAAAAATACACTTCCACAAGAACTTACAAAATTATACTTACATAATTGCACGATTTCCGGGGTATTCGTTAACCGAGGGTCCACTGTAAACTGTAATATAATTATATTACAATAAATGGTACGTAATTTATAAAAATGAAGTACAGTGGTACCCCGAGTTTCGTACTGCTCCCAACTCGAACAATTATGTAAGTGTATTATTGTAAGTGCTTTTGTAAGTATATTTTTGGGGGTCTGAAACGGACTAATCTAATTTACATTCGTCCTTATGGGAACAAATTCGTTCGGTAACGGCACTTGAACAGCATTCTGGAACGAATTATTGACGAAATCCGGGTTACCACTGTACTACCATATACAACCTTGTGCATAGTAGTACACATTGAAGAAGACCTACAGGCATCTTATCATTACTTACCACACCTATGCTGAAGTAATTGTTGACAATATTGTAAGGAATTTTGTCTCCAACAATCTGATCATCTTCCTGGGTTGCTGATTGTTCAGACACCTCGATGTGCCACCGATCCATCATAACCACTGAGGATTTCTCTATTTTCTGAGGAGATAATATTGCTATTATGGAAGCATTAAACATTAACAATAAATATGATATAATATCAGATTGGAAGAAGGAAGAATGGAGGTAGTGAATGTATTTAGATATCTGGGACTGGAAGTGTTGGCAGATAGGTCTATGAAAGATGAGATGAACAACAGAATAAATGAAGGAAAAAAGGTAGGTTGAGTGTTGAGGTATCTGTTTTGAGAAAGAGGTTTATCTAAGGAGGTAATGTACTAAAGCATAGTGGTACTAACACTTTATATGGGTGTTAGGCACAGGCCTTAAATGTTGAAGCAAGGAGGCGACTGAAGGCAGTGGATATGTCATGTTTGAGAGCAATGTGTGATGTGAATATTATGCAAAGACTTCAGAGCACAGAAATTAGAAGATGGTGTGGGATTATGAAAGGTATTATTTAGACAGCAGAAGAGGGGTCAATGAGGTGGTCTGGGTTTTTAGAGAAGAAGCAGAATAGGATGACCAAGAGATTGTATAAATTCAGGTTGTAGGGGCCATCCCAGGTAGTTGGAGGGAGGATGTGAACAAGTTTAAAGTGGTATTAGCTTGAGCATCCAGCAGATATGTGTGAGCATGTTAGACCTGGGTGATCAAAGACAAGTAACTTTTTGGAATTTGACGTGCTGTTGGAGTGTTAGAAAGGTAACATTTATGAACTTTAGTCCTGGGAAGTACAGTGCCAGCACTCAAGGAGGGGTAGGAATGCTTCATATCAGGGGGGAATCTTATGGACCTGCCCCCTTGCCTTTCTCTGGCCCCATCCCTTACACCTTGGGATCTAAATTATGCATATTGTTTGAGGTATAGGTGTGCTCATCACATAACTAGTTACCTCACTTGTGATCCCCTCTCAAGCCTGATCTCAGAATGCTCGTCAGCCTTATAAGGCTGTGTATCTGTGTTTCTTTTTTTTTGGATACGTACTTGCAAACAGTCTTTCTCACTATTTTAAATTATTCTAATCTGATGTCTTTCAGACACCATTTATCCAAGAGACAATGATCTCACAGTTCACATTTGAAATCTCAAACCAGCCATAAAATACTATTAGAAAAAAATTATCGCTAGCTAAGAATATCACAAAATATGATGAAGCAAATATAAAATGTACCATAAGCCTCTGTCATGCTATGTCATTATCTATGTATCCTTCTACCTGTCACTACTGTACAAACCTCACAAGAGAGTAGCAGGATGTCTCTTGAACATTCTCCCCATATATCAATATTTCAATTTATAAAGTTTGTTTTCAACTTTCGTGTAATGTCCATCAATTTTCAGTCTTATAGTGTGAATATAGGCTCATAAAATGCAGGATTATGCATCTGAAAGTTTACCTTTTTCAAAAAATTCAAACAAAGAATAAGACTGGGATGAAGCAATACGGATAAATTTCCAGTGACTCAGATATGATAACTGATCAAGTTGAAAAGTATTTTAACTAGGCATCAGTAGAAATATGGAAAACTACATTAACAGGCAATAACACTCAAGATATTTTTTAAACCACTTTAATATTAAGTGCACTAATTCTTGAAATTTAACAAAAAGTGCAACTTAATGACACTTTTATCAATATTTTACAATAACTGAATATCATACCTTAAGAATTTTGTGAAGGCTCTCCCCTTCGTAACCACCACCCCATCTGAGACATCTGGCTAAATCGTTACCAGTACCCAAGGGGATAATGCCTATGCAGGGGGCCTGGTTCCACTGCACCTTGTCTGTGGGAATGAGCAATTTAACAAAAGGACTTGTCACTCAGGAACTTCTCAGAAATCATTAAGAATATTTTTTACAGAGCTACTTAGATTTTAGCAAAGAATCACTGCACTTTTTAAGTGAGCCCTGATCTAGTATGAAATGCTTATAGGCCTACCCATTTGCTCCAGGATCCACCCTATGGTGCCATCACCACCACACACAATCACCCGCACATTGGGAACATCCTTGAATAACTGAAGGCCAGTCAAGGGACCATCCTTTGCTAGGTTATGCACCTGACGAGGATTTAGCAGGTACTGTATTGAGAAACAAGATTATTTAAATTATTATTGTTTACAATCATGGGGAAGTGCTAAACCTGCAGGGGTCATGCATAAGAATTAAATCTTCATTTAATTCCTTAACTGTGTCCAACATACAGTATGCAGGTGACAAGGATGTGTACGATGTATATACTAATATGAACAATTTTACCTGCCTTCAAATACATCACCTGCCACTATATATGACTGGGTCTCCTACAATTTCTTCATGCTTTTGAAAAAATCTAAGACCAGACAGGTCCATGCAGTGCAATATGGGCAACACTGGTTAACTAGGATAAATAAAAAGTGAAACCAAGACCTGTTGTTCTACCACCTGCTTACTTGCCAACAAACAGTGTGTCAAACTGGTAGGAAGATCTCTTATTCATTTCAAATTTATTACAATTTTATGATATTAACAGAGGAACTCAGCCAAAAAGCACACTATGTAGATTTAACCTAGGATAACTCAATAGTATAGTCAAATAATATGACTTATTTCCATGTTCTCATGAGTTTTACATCTTGAAACAATTGTAATAAGATTTCCTTGTAAATATGTTTTCTATTGGTCTTGAAGGCCCACAGGTGCTATGGATACATAACTATTACATTATGTTTATATAACCCAGGATATTCCCTCTAACCTAAATATATAACATAATAACCTAGGATAACCCAATATAGTCACACAAAGTATGTAAAGTATACTTCCACCCACCAGAAGACCACCCAAAATGGTCAGCTATTATCCAAGTACAGTGGTACCTCTACTTACGAGCAGCTCCCAACTCGAACAATTATGTAAGTGTATTTTTGTAGGTGCTTTTGTAAGTGTATTTTTGGGGGTCTGAAATGGATTAATCTAATTTTCATTATTTCTTATGGGAAAAAATTCCTTCGGTATCGGCACTTGAATAGCCGTCTGGAACAAATTAAGCTCGTAACTCGAGGTATCACTGTACCTATTTACTTCTAGGTGCATAAGTGCAACATGTGTAAGGAGACTTTTCCCAAGTCCTCACCTGCACAGTATTGAATTTAGATCTTTCATCAAAATATGTGAAAAAAAAAAAACTTTTGATGTACACTGTACAGCATGCAAAAACTTTGATATGTTGCTGATGACTTGCAAGAACATCATGTGAGATTCTAGTGTAATGTTTCTAGCATATCACCAAAACTAACCTGAAATTTTCTGAGGATTCTGGCTCCTTGCCTGCCCCCACTCTTGGGGTTAACAAAGACAGCCAGCGGATGCGTCCCAGGGAGGGGTGTAATCTGGAAGGACATTGGGGCTGCAACCTGTGGGGGGTAGTATTTATGGAGGTATTCTGCTTGAAGAATGGCTGCCATTTTATTGCTATTTAATCAGCATAATTAACCTATTTTCAACTTTCCTGAAGCAGAGAGGCACCCCAAGTAAAGAAATTAATTTTTTTTTTTTCAACAAGTTGGCCGTCTCCCACCGAGGCAGGGTGACTTGTTAAAAAAAAAAAAAAATGTATGTATAGACAGTTAAAAATATACAGTGACATTTGACTTATATAACTTCCTGCCACACTCAGTGCTATAATAAGAATTTTTTCATCAACTGAAGTTCTCTAACATTATATACAGTGGTCCCTCGGTTTTCGTGCATCTCCAAACTCGAACATTTATGTAAGTGTATTTTCGTAAGTGCTGTTGCAAGTGTATTTTTGGGGGTCTGAAATAGACTAACCTACGTGACATTATTTCTTAAGGAAGTAAATTCGTTCGGTAATGGCACTTGAGCAGCATTCTGGAATGAATTTTCGGCGAAAACCGAGGGACCACTGTACTACTAAACTTAATGTATACTATGCTTAAATTTTAAATTGAAACTTATATGAAAGAAACTTCTGAAGTCTAGAGTGGAATCTGGTTACTTTTGAACCACAGTAGATAACTTGGGATTCTATTGTCCTACTTAATGGTGGGAAATAGGGCTGCCATATCTCCATGTTAAACCATCCAAAAATGTTAGGGTTCACTGCATCATACTTGTATGTTGCAACTTGATATGGCTCAGTTATCTCTGAGCAGTATTTGTTTGTGTACAGTAGAAATATTGTCAAAATCTGAGCAGTATTGGGAAACAAAACAAGAGTTCCCTTTCAAAACAAAAAAAAAAAGGAATAGGTATTCCAAACAGGAAAGGTGGATCCCCTAGTCTAGGAACAGGGCAGAGTGAAATGCCCACATCCTACCTGTCTGACACAGTTACAGTGGACCCCCGAGTAACGAGCACCCCAGAAATCATACAATTATGTAAGTATAATATTGTAAGTGCTTTTGTAAGTGTATTCTTGGGGGTCTCAAATAGACTAACCTACTTGACATTATTCCTTAAGGGAGTAAATTCGTTCAGTACTGGCACTTGAGCAGGCTTCTGGAATGAATTATGCTCATTACTCGGGGGTCCACTGTATTGGCTTCCCCTAACTGTATAAAAATCTGCAGCATGTAAAAATATAAAATGTGCTGGTGTTTGGTCTCCCAAGTGATTATCTGCAGGGCAGAAAAGATGAGGACAAACATCCCAGAAAATGAATGGAGGGAATTTAGCCATCAAAGAAGTTCCATCGGAATGGACTGGTGCAAGTCATAACTGCAATACCCGATGAATAATGTTACAATCACTCACAGTGCCTTCACAGAGTCCAGCTGGTGTTGACTCTGACCGATGAAGATCCTTCTTCTCCTTTGATATGGATCGCTGGCGATCCAGAACAATAGGACAGATGGCTGTTGGGGGAAGAACATGAACTCTGTGCTCTCCAAAGTTGCACTCAGGTTTAACTTGGGAAGCACATCTATTGTGGAGCTGGAAGGAGACACAAACAACACACATGCTGATATATAACAATGATTAATATTTAAATTTATAATTTTTATAATAAACTTTAATGAACTTATCTACTGTAAGGTAAATTTTCTTATTCTTTTTTTCAACACACTGGCCATTTCCCACTGAGGCAGGGTAACCCTAAAAAGAAACACTTTCACCATCATTTACGCATAAACACTGTCTTTGCAGAAGCAACCAGATATGACAGTTTAGATGTCATTCCAAATAGCCAATACCCCAAACCCCTCCTTTAAAGTGCAGGCATTGTACTTCCCACCTCCAGGACTCAAGTCCAGCTAACTGGTTTCCCTGAATCCCTTCACAAAATATTACCTTGCTCACACTCCAACAGATCATCAGATCCAAAAAAACATTCATCTCTATTCACTCCTATCTAACATATTAATCAATTATTTGATTTTATTAACACATCGACTGCCTCCCACCAAGGTAGGGTAGCCCCCCAAAAAAAAAAAACTTTCATCATCATTCACTCCGTTACTGTCTTGCCAGAGGTGCGCTTACACTACAGTTATAAAACTGCAACATTAACACCCCTCCTTCAGAGTGCAGGCACTGTACTTCCTATCTCCAGGACTCAAGTCCGGCATGCCGGTTTCCCTGAATCCCTTCATAAATATTACTCTGCTCACACTCCAATGTAAGTACAGTGGACCCCCGGTGTTCGTCCTGCTCAAAACACGCCCTTTTATGTAAGTGTATTTTTTTAAATGCTTTTATAAGTGTAGTTTTGGGGGTCTAAAAGGACTAGTCTACTTTACATTATTTCTTAAGGGAATAAATTCGGTTGGTAATGGCACTTGACCAGCATTCTGTTACGAAAAATGGACGAACACCGGGGGTCCACTGTATGTAAATACATACTTACATTGTAATACAAATATCTTTAACTGTCCAATGTAGCTATATTATGGTCATGGACCATAATATGGTCCATTATTAATAACTTATATATTGCTCTAACCATTCTGTATACAGTGGTCCCTCGGTTTTTGCCGAAAATTCGTTCCTGAATGCTGCTCAAGTGCTATTACCGAACGAATTTACTTCCTTAAGAAATAATGTCACATAGGTTAGTCTATTTCAGACCCCCAAAAATACACTTGCAACAGCACTTACGAAAATACACTTACATAAATGTTCGAGTTTGGAGATGCACGAAAACCGAGGGACCACTGTATTTGGAGAATAGAAAAAACACTTTAACTACACAAATACTACACACCCATAGAAGGCATCAGCTCTAGAGTGAAGGGAACATGAGTCACAAAATTGTAATGACACGATTGCAAACAAACCATTCCATGGGCGGGGATAGAACCCGCGGGGATAGAACCCGCTAGCCACTGGGCTAGCACGTAGGTCTGGAGTTTTATGACTTTCTGATCGCGGGTTCTATCCTTGCTCGTGGTATGGTTTGAAGGGAACAGCAGCAAGGCAGTGCTACAAGTTGTGTGCCATCACTAGCACCGCTCAGATTTTTCTCCAGTTCTTGACACATACAAACAACACTCACCCATAGATGACACTAACAACTTGATACTTACAAACAACACTCACCCATAGATGATACCAACAACTTGACACATACAAACAACATTCACCCATAGATGACACTAACAACTTGATACATACAAACAACATTCACACATAGATGACACTAACAACTTGATACATACAAACAATACTCACCCATAGATGACACTAACAGCTTGACACATACAAACAACACTCACCCGCAGATGACACCAACAGCAGTGTAATCCAGTGATGCCATTATAACTCTTGATAGTTTTCTTGCAACGAGAGCACTTGCCTGGGCAATTGCCCTCTACCCAGTGGTGTAACATGGACTGGGATGTTCTCTTGCTCTTCACATATGTTGCAATACACGTTGCTGGTGCTCGCTGGACACACCGTTCATGCACTGTGTACTTACAAACTGCAGAAGATGGGAAAAATGGCAGTGCAGCCTCCACCAGATTTTAAATTCATTCAGTGTACATACATGCATGATACAAGTAAGAATTTTATCCATATGAAAATAAGAGTACAGTGGTCCCCCGCCTAACAAGCAAAATTCATTCCAGAAGCCTGCTCAAGTGCCATTACCGAACGAATTTACTTCCTTAAGAAATAATGTCACGTAGGTCAGTCTATTTCAGACCCCCAAAAATACACTTCCACAAGCACTTACAATATCATACTTACATAATTGTACGATTTCCGGGGTGCTCGTTAGGCGGGGGACCACTGTATACTTAGCTACATTTTTACATATGAATAATATGTCAATTTAGGTACCACAGAACAAATCAACTAAGTATGTGCTAATTTAGCCATTAATTACACATTAACTAATAAATTAATATTAATTATATATATATATATACAGTGGACCCCCGAGTTTCGTAAAAACTTCACTCCTGAAGTCTGCTCAAGTGCCATTACCGAACGAATTTACTCCCTTAAGGAAAAATTTCACGTAGGTTAGTCTATTTCAGACCCCCAAAAATACACTTCCACAAGAACTTACAAAATTATACTTACATAATTGCACGATTTCCGGGGTATTCGTTAACCGAGGGTCCACTGTATATATATATATATATATATATATATATATATACATACAGTCAAATCTTACTAATCTTGTGTCTGAATAGCCTGAAGCACTTACTATATATATATATATATATTATATTATATTATATTATATTATATTATATTATATATATATATATATATAATATATATATATATATATATATATATATATATATATATATAATATATATATATATATACATATATATATATACATATATATGTATATATATATATATATATATATATATATATATATATATATATACATATATATATATATATATATATATATATATATATATATATATATATATATATATATATATATATATATATATATATATATATATATATATATATATATATATATATATATATATATATACATATATATATATCATATATATATATATATACATATATATATATATACATATATATATATATACATATATATTTTATACATATATATATATATACATATATATATATATATACATATATATATATATACATATATATATATATACATATATATATATATACATATATAATCTAGAGAAAAACACATACAGTCAAATCTTACTAATCTTGTGTCTGAATAGCCTGAAGCACTGGATTAATAAAGGTAATTTATTTGCTCTACTTGCCTCAACGTTTCATCTTAAATGGAAAGCCTTGGGTTACTTAAGGCTAGGTGTCTTCAAGCACAGTAGTTGCCTCACATTGCTCCTTCTTACTCTATTATTTACAAATAAGATCAAAATGAATCTCGGAAAAAAAATTCAAAACATTTTAAAGTAATTAGATTTAGTGTGTGATGAGAATTGTTTATTTACAAATAAGATCAAAATGAATCTCGAAAAAAAAATTTCAAAACATTTTAAAGTAATTAGATTTAGTGTGTGATGAGAATTGTAATTCTACACTGCTTGTGCATTAGAGTGACTGTGATAAAGAAGAGTTATATAAGATGTTAACACAGCATTAACTGAAGAAAGTAACGCAAGTATTGGAACATCATGTGGTACAGTAAGAGGATAAACAACTGTGCTATTTATCCAGCAGAACATAGCATTACTGCAGAAAGTGGATCAATTATTGATAAATGAGACATTTGTGCAACATTTGGGTATCTTTATTCTGGAAATGTTTTGCCAGCCAGTGGCTTCTTCAGTCCAATGCAGAAAAAGGTGGAAGATGAGGAGGAGTTGAGGTAATGAGTCCCTCAGCCTAGAGTCTATGTGTTCACTGAGAGATCAAATTTTCAAGTTTTACTCCAAAAGTAACAATACTAAATGTAGGGCTATAATAAAGACACTGATGTTATTATTTAATAAGTGTCTGAAGCTGCTTTATGTAACACCTACTCCACCACCTTACTAGATCAGTCAGAATTATAACAGTTGACTGACAAAGATGAACCAATGAAGAGAAATATTTACAGAACAAGCTATTATTGGGACAATGTTTCATTGTGTAGAGCTTTATCAAGTCATAACTGCTGAATCAAGTGACGAGACTCATTTTCATGTTCTTTCCTTTAATGATTTTTATGCCTCTTATAACCAAATCCACACTGCTTCTGTCCATACTGCTCATACAATTCTTATCCAGTTCCCACAGATATTAGTTAAGTATTATTAGGTAGTGTGTTGTTTTAGGAAGGTTCCAGCCTCCAACACCACTTGCACTCAATGACCAACAGGTGTTTAACAATTCACATAAATAAACATATCTAGTTCAACAATTATTTCTACCCAAAATGATGCTTAAATCATTTAAAACACTTCCATAGTCTTCAGTTTAGAAGTGAATATGTAGAGCAGCTTCCGGTATGTACAGTTTTGTAGAGTTATAAGTAACTACAATTTTTTTTTTTTTTCAACAAGTCGGCCGTCTCCCACCGAGGCAGGGTGACCCAAAAAGAAAGAAAATCCCCAAAAAGAAAATACTTTCATCATCATTCAACACTTTCACCACACTCATACATAATCACTGTCTTTGCAGAGGCGCTCAGATACGACAGCTGAGAATAGTCCCTCCCAGCTGTCACTATCCCAGACCCTTCCTTTAAAGTGCAGGCATTGTACTTCCCATTTCCAGGACTCAAGTCCAACTAAATCAATTAACTGGTTTCCCTGAATCCCTTCACAAAATGTTACCCTGCTCACACTCCAACAGATCGTCATGTCCCAAAAACCATTCGTCTCCATTCACTCAGTAAACTTATTCCCCTATAATTTTTACACTCTCTTTTATCCCCCTTTCCTTTATATAAAGGAACTATACATGCTCTCTGCCAATCCCTAGGTACCTTCCCCTCTTTCATACATTTATTAAACAAAAATACCAACCACTCCAGCACTATATCCCCCCCTGCTTTTAACATTTCTGTCATGATCCCATCAGTTCCAGCTGCTTTACCCCCTTTCATTCTACGTAATGCCTCACGCACCTCCCCCACACTCACATCCTGCTCTTCTTCACTCCTAAACGATGTTGTACCTCCCTGGCCAGTACATGAAATTACCGCCTCCCTTTTTTCATCGACATTTAAAAGCTCCTCAAAATATTCCCGCCATCTACCCAATACCTCCAGCTCCCCATCTACTAACTCCCCTACTCTGTTTTTAACTGACAAATCCATTCGTTCCCTAGGCTTTCTTACCTTGTTTATCTCACTCCAAAAATTTTTCTTGTTTTCAGCAAAATTTCTTGACAGAGCCTCTCCCATTCTTTCATCCGCTCTTCTTTTGCACTCTCTCACCACTCTCTTCACCTTTCTTTTACTCTCCATATACTCTGCTCTTCTATTTACACTTCTGTTTTGTAAAAACCTTTCATAAGCTACCTTTTTCTCTTTTATCACACCCTTTACTTCTTCATTCCACCACTCACTCCTCTTTCCTCCTGCACCCAACCTCCTATAGCCACAAACTTCTGCCCCACATTCTAATACTGCATTTTTAAAATTATCCCAACTCTCTTCAACCCCCCCACTACTCATACATGCACTAGCCCACCTTTCTGCCAATAGTTGCTTATATCTCACCCTAACTTCCTCCTCCCTTAGTTTATACACTTTTACCTCTCTCTTACTTGCTGTTGCCATTTTCTTTTTGTCCCATCTACCTTTTACTCTAACTGTAGCTACAACCAAATAATGATCCGATATATCCGTTGCCCCTCTATAAACATGTACATCCTGAAGCCTACCCATCAACCTTTTATCCACCAATACATAATCCAACAAACTACTTTCCTTACGTGCTATATCATACCTTGTACAGTGGTACCCCGACTTACGATATTAATCCGTCAGAGAGGGCATATTTTAAGGCGAAACAATCGTTACACGAATCAATTTTCCCCATAAGAAATAATGGAAATAAATTTAATCCGTCCAAGACTTCCAAAAGTAGTTAAATAAAATATTTTTTAGAACTTTTTGACATTAAATAATACAGAATTTAATAAAGAATACCTAAATACACATGTAAATATTGTACAATAACATGTCACTTACATTTATTGAAGAGTTGTTGATGTGTGGAGGACGGGAGGAGGGGAGAAGGTGGAGTAGTATGCTAGTGTTTGGAAGGGGAATCCCCTTCCATTAACACTGCAGGTACCAAGTCCTTTTCTGGGGTTACTTCCCTTTTCTTTGAATGCCATTAGGACCAGCTTGAGAGTCACTGGACCTCTTTCTAACAATAAATTTGTCCAGGGAGCTCTGTGTCTGGCGATTCTTTAACACATCCCTGAAATGACACACCACTGTGTCATTGTACAGGTTGCCAGCACGGCCTGCAACAGCATGGTTAGGGTGATATTCATCCATAAATGCTTGCACATCACTCCATTTGGCACAGATCTCCCTAATCCTTGAAGAAGGCACATTCTTCCATTTTTGTTCCACCTCCTCCTCCTCCTCTGAACCATTGTCCTGACCACTGGTCTCTTGTTCCAGTTGCTGTTGAAGCTCTTGCAGATCTTCAGTGGTTAGCTCTTCCTTGTGCTCCTCCACCAACTGTTCCACATCCTCACCACTCACCTCTAACCCCAAAGACTTGCCCAATTCCACAATTTCTTCCACAACAGGCTCAGGCTCAGGCTCATGCTCAGGGTTCTGAGGCTCAGCCCCAAAACCTTCAAAATCCCTCTCTAGGACACAGTCTGGCCACAATTTTCTCCAGGCAGAGTTCAAAGTCCTGGTAGTCACTCCCTCCCAAGCCTTACCTATAAGGTTTACACAATGCAGCATATGGAAATGTTTTTCCAAAATTCTCTTAGGGTTATGTTCATGTTGTAGGTCACATCAAAGCACTTTTGAAACATTGCTTTGGTATAGAGTTTTTTAAAGTTGGAAATGACCTGCTGGTCCATGGGCTGGAGGAGAGGAGTGGTATTAGGGGCAAGAACTTCACTTTGATGAATTTAAACTCGCTCCACAATTTTCTCTACCAAGTTTGGAGGATGACAAGGAGCATTGTATATTATCAGGAGGCACTTAAGTGGCAAATTATTGTCCAATAGATATTTCTTCACACTGGGGCCAAACACGCCATTGAACCAATCTAAGAAAATGTCCTTTGTGACCCATGCCTTTTGTTAGACCTCCACATCACACACAAGTTAAACTTGCTGACACCGCATCTGCCAAACACTCGGGGATTTTCAAAAAGATAAACTAGTAAAGGCTTCACTTTGCAATCACCACTGGCATTGGCACAGAGCATCAAAGTTAGCCTGTCTTTCATAGGCTTATGTCCTGGCTGTGCCTTTTCCTCCTGAGTAATGTAGGTCCTGTTGGGCATTTTCTTCCAGAACAGGCCTGTTTCATCACAATTAAACACTTGTTGGGGAGGAATTGTTCAGCCTCTAGGTACTCCTGGAATTCAGGCACATATTTTTCAGCCGCACTTTTGTCACAACTGGCTCCTACCATGCCTCACAACACTATGTATGCCAGTACGCTTCTTAAATTTTGAAACCAGCCTCTGCTGGCTTTAAATTCGCTCACTTCACTCGTTGCAGGCATTTTCTTAAGAGATCATCATGCAACTGCCTTGCTTTTTCACATATTATTCCCTCCGAAACAGTATCTCCTGCTAACTGTTTCTCGTTGATCCACACCAACAACAACCTTTCCACATTTTCCAGCACTTGTGGTCTGTGTTTTGTGATCACAGATGCACCTTTTGCAACAACAGCTTCCTTGATTTTACTTGAATATTTCTTATCCACAATGGTAGCGATGGTAGAATAGGGTTTACCATACAGCCTGGCCAGCTCACTGATACGCACTCCACTTTCATATTTTTCTATTATCTCCTTCTTCAGTTCTATCGTACATATATTTCTGTTCCTCTTTGCCACAGGCTTAGCACTAGGATCTTTCCTTGGACCCATGGTAGCTTATTTAGCAGTTGCAAGCACTAAAAACAGTGGAATAATGACAATATACTGGTATGAATGCGTGGGTGTGGGTGGGTGGTCGCTCTCGCTTGTAAACAATAGCACTGACGCTCCCTGGAGTGCACGCTCAGCTGGGCGCCAAGCGGACAGGTCCGGTACGAAAGTCGTAAGACGAATCAATCATCAGATGTCGCATTCTAATTTCTTACGTTATAAAAATCGGTTATCGAATATAACGTAAGATGATAGCATCGTAAGTCGAGGTACCACTGTAACTTGTATGTTTAGTAATTTGAAGTCATAACATGTCATAAGAAAATATTTATATTTTCTTTCAGATATATGACCGTGCAGTGGAGAAAGGCTTGTTTTTTAGCCGTTACCAGAGGTCTTTATATAATGTGGATCGACTTTCTTCCCAGCCCTTTTGGACCCCTGAACAGACAACATATCAGGTGTCTTTTCGGTTAGTATATTAATAACGAAATTGCAGATGGTAGATAATATAGTTGAGAAGTGTCAAGTTATTTTATTCAAATTGTAATGGTTCATAGTGTCTGAAAATACTATTATTATTCAAACTTTAATGCAGGTATAGTATAAGAATGCAGGTATTTTTTTTAGATTTGAATTTTACAAAAGTGATGTATAAATCTATTTTAATTGGTATGATTTTGTTTTTATCTATCCTGTTTGTGTATAAATATGTTTTGTTGGTGACCTTTATAAAACTCATGGTCCAACCCATGAAATTTTTACCAGCTATGGAATTAGTTCATCAGATCTGTTTTTGAGCCCCTTTATTGTGTTCACTTCCATTATATCATTGCTTAGCTAATTCCACTTTTTAATACACTGCCATTTTCCACTGAAGTAGTGACCCAAAGGAAATATATTGTCATCATTCAGTAGGTTTCTTATTAGGTAAACGGACACATGTGCAACTACTGTGACATTTTATTGTAGCAATATTTCTCTTTCTAGGTGCTTGTCAAGCCACTACAAAAAATACAAGGACACAGAGGGTATATATAGGTACCACATGAGGTGAAAGAGCATAACTTTTGCAGTAGGCCTACTAGCCCATGTTGTAGTTAGTAGTAGTAGTCATAGTGGCAGCAGCAGAAGTGGCAGTATGTAGTAGTATAAGTGGATGTAACTCTTTAGTTGCTCTGTGATGGCAGGGTTTATTGTTTTAAGTAGAATTCTTGCTGATACCTTCAAAATGATGAAAATACCTTTATTAGCAAGAATTCTGCTCATAACAATAAGCCCTGCCATCACATGGCAACCAAGATTAATCTCCACTTACACTACTACTGCTGCTACTGTTGCAGCAGTAGTAATTCTACCTTTCTTACGAATAAGTTTCTTGACTGAAGTGTATGGATATCACAATTTCAAATGCACATCTGATCTGCAAAAGCCTTACTCATCCTTCACAACTTGAGTCTGGCAAAAAGGTTTCCTGAAACATTTCAGAAATGTTAAATTGCTCAGATTCTGAGAGCTCATCAAATCCCCAGAATTCACTAGTTTACATTCACCCTCCTCAAACCCACATTCCTGCTGGATGCCCTTACTGCTCAGAACCTCTCGGTTTCCTGGTCTCTTTTGATAGAATGGAAGATATGTTACAGAAATAGGGATGATTTTGATTGAAATTAAGCTCAAAGTGGCAGAAATGTTCGATTTTTGCCAATATTCAAGAGTACACAGATGACATCACTTGTCCAATACACATCCAGCTCGTCGGTCTGATACGCATTTAGAAATGCACAATAGTGTAGTAGTCTGCATGTCTGCATAACAGTAAATCTTCTATTTTTTGTGTGAATAAAAAATGAAAATGAAAAGCAAGTGTAATATAAGAGGGGCCTGGAGACATGACTAATGAACAGAGAAAATGTTATTTTAGTGCCAAGAATGTCTGCATTGTTTATTCTGGACCCTATTTTTAAATTGGCATTTCTTGAATTTTGTGTGAAATTGGCCAGATTACTGATTGCTGATCACTTTATTGGGTAGTTGAAATAGGTAAATGGGCAGTTTTTTGTACTCAGTCAATAGAATAGAAAGTATACTAGCAAAATAGCTACGAGTTTGGTCAACTGGAACAATGGAATTGGCCAAAAATAGGGTGCAAAATGGGCAAAATCGCTGATGCGTTAATATCTCTTAAGACTGCTAACTTTGCGAGAGCATAATTCCATAAGTTTTCCATCAAATTTTGTACTTTTGGTTTCATTACCTTCAGAAAAAGATTCTCTTATCATTTCATAAGATTTTTTTTCCTGAAATTCTTCAGCCCTGAGAGCAGGGGTCTAGACCCTAAAAGGGTTAAGCTACTTTTGATCCTCAAACCAATCAAAATTATCTCTTATCTCAATGGTATCTGTTTTATTCTATCAAATGATACCAAGAAACTGCCAATAAAACTGAGAAAGCACCTCAAAATTGCTATTTTAAACAGGACACATGGTCAATTTTGCTTTTTCTATTATGCAAGGTGTGGGGCACATTCATCACACAGCCCCATTCTCTCACATCTAGGCCAAAATGTACCACCCACAGCTTATCTGAGATAGCTAAGCCCAAGGCATAGAACTACATGAGGGACCCTGGCCTCAATGATGTAGTTCTATGTGACGGCCACTGAAAGGGTTAACATTGGGGGTCTGGATAGTGAAAAGGCTAAAACAGGTATTATCTATTACCAAACCTCTGTATTTACAAAGCTCAATTAGAGGCTCACTGTCATTTACTATGCCCTCTACAACAGTTACTCTGTTACTTTCTCACTTGGTTTAAAACTTCCTAACACTATCTCCCTGAATCTCTCCTCTACCGTCCTCTCTTTTCCAGGTGCATAAACACAATATAACCCACTAAATACTTGAATGTTGTCAGACTGGCATCAGTGTTGAAATCTGTGTCAGATCATTGCAAATTGTTGTCTCAGCAGAGGTAGTGCTTCATATTAGTAGGAAAAAACATGAATGCTATTTTAATGATACCAACAAAAATATTCATCGTTACAAGCTTAGAATACAGCCTCTCCTCACTTAATGACGGGGTTCTGTCCTAAGAGTAGGTCGGTAAACGAATTGGTCGTTAAGTGAAGAGCATACTATACTGGTAGTGGGTCTGTGTCAACCATCTTTAGATTTTTTTTAATGTCACCTTTCCACCATTTATAACATTTCTGGTATATTTTGAAATATTTATACAGTAGTGTACTGTATACAGTGGTACCCCAAGTTTCAAACTTTCTTCATTTCCAGAAGGCTGTTCAAGTGCTGTTACCGAACGAATTTATTCCCATAAGGAATAATGTAAATTAGATTAGTCCGTTTCAGACCCCCAAAAATACAATTACAAAAGCACTTACAATAATACACTTACATAATTGGTTGAGTTGGGAGCAGTTCGAAACTCAGGGTACCACTGTACTGTAATAAACAGAATAGAGGAAATCAGCTCTAATATACATTACTTCGGTTTGCATACTGGTTGGAGAGCTGGTTGTAAGTCAGAGTGGTTGGTAAAGGAGTACATCGCTAAGTGAGGAGAGGCTATATAAAAGATAACTAATTGTTATATACTTCACTTCAATACCGACTCTCCCAAATTCTTAACAGGAAGCTTGAGGAAAACTGGAAGGCCATACGAGATGAGGGTGTAGCCCTATTAGCCTTGCCTCCACAAGATGGGTTTCGTCCTGAGTCAGAAAATTTACGAGAAATAGGAGATTGGAAGCAGTTTGAATTGTTCTCTCGAGGACGCAAGATCGCAGCTAACTGCATTAAAGCCCCCATAACCTGTTCATTAATTGAAAACTTTCCTGCAGCTGCTGGGTGTAAGAGAGGCCAGGTACTGTATACTGTATTTGTACTTTATTTTATTTAACCCTTTCACTGTTGGTGCCGTATAGATACGTCTTACGAGCCAGTGTTGGTGACGTATTAATATGCCAAAATTCTAGCGGCTTCAAATCTAGTGGGAGAAAATTGGTAGGCCTACATGTGAGAGAATGGGTCTGCATCGTCAGTGTGCGCAGTATAAAAAAAAAATCATTGCATTGTGGGAATGCCATTTCAGTATAGTCCTTGTTTACCATGCCTTGCGGTAAGAAATACCTCACTCCCCGGCAAATTGGGACTCTTTCTGTTCCCAAGTGATAGTTCTAACACAGATGGAAGTGTCAGTGAAGATGAATTTCATGGTTTTGAGGAGTTTGTGACTGAAAGCAATGCCCAGGATACCAGAAGGAAGGAGGGAAGAATGACCCAGCTGACCATCAACCTAGGATAACCCAAAAATGTCAGACAAAGTGAATTATTTCCATGTGGGTGGTGGGGAAGACAGCATGGTTGTTGGGGGAAGATGGTATGGGTATTCAGTGGTGGTAATGCGTCTTTGTGACACCAGCCACGCCGCTGACTCAGCACATTGACAACGAAGGCCACCCACACACAACATCCTTCCCCAAGCTATAGCAGTTCTAGGAATGTGTCCAGTGACTATATAGTACAGTGGTACCTCGACTTACGATATTTTTTCATTCCAGAATGCTGTTCAAGTGCCATTACCAAACGAATTTATCTCCTTAAGAAATGTTGTAAAATAGACTAGTCCTTTTAGACCCCCAAAATTACACTTAAAAAAGCATTTAAAAAAATAAACTTACATAAAAGGGTGAGTTTGGGGACCATCGTAAGTCGAGGTACCACTGTATGTGTATATTTTAGAACAATAGTATTAAACAACTTTTTTTATTTTTGGTTTGTGTAAACATGTTTTGTCAACAATGTTTGTGGGGTAATTGTGTAACATACGAGTGAATATATACAGTGGTACTTCGAGTTACGATGGTCCCCAAAATCACCCTTTTATGTAAGTTTATTTTTTTAAATGCTTTTGTAAGTATATTTTTGGGGGTGTAAAAGGACTAGTCTATTTTACATTATTCCTTATGGGGATAAATTCGTTTGGTAATGGCACTTGAACAGCATTCTCGAACGAAAAAATATCGTAACTCGAGGTACCACTGTATACAGTATGAAAAAATAAAATATTAAAAACTAAAAGAAAAAAGTAGTACAGCCTCTCCTCACTTACCGACGTACTCATTTACGACAACTCGGAGTTACGATGGGCTCTCCAACAAATTAAAAAAAAAATATTTATGCCATATGGAATTTGGGTCACGGTTATGGCAGCGCAGTGTGTGTGCATCAAGCATCTCAATCTCCTTCTTACAGCCACTCAGTACACTAGCTTTTAAAGTCTCCAAGACTTTAAAAGTGCAAATTTGTACTTGATTGTGTACCCCATAGTACAAGAAGTGCAGCAGCACTTGGAAGACAATTTCTCTCTCTGGCAGCTTAAGAAATTATTATACTCAGTGAACAAGGTATGTTGATGGTAATAATAATAATAATAAATAATCGATCTGGTGCACTTTAAATGTCATACGTATTTTCATAATAAACATGACACGAGAGCAAATGAGAGGGTGGGTGAGATGTAATCAACAAATTTTGTTGAAAATAAGAAAAGTTTTGGAGTGAGATTAACAAGTTGAGAAAACCTAGGGAAAGAATGGATTTGTCAGTTAAAAATAGGAGAGGAGAGTTATTAAATGGAGAGTTAGAGGTATCGGGAAGATGGAGGGAATATTTTGAGGAATTGTTAAATGTTGATGAAGATAGGGAAGCTGTGATTTCGTATATAGGGCAAGGAGGAATAACATCTTATAGGAGTGAGGAAGAACCAGTTGTGAGTGTGGGGGAAGTTCGTGAAGCATTGAGTAGAATGAATGGGTAAAGCAGCTGGGATTGATGGGATAAAGATAGAAATGTTAAAGGCAGGTGGGGATATAGTTTTAGAGTGGTTAGTGTTTTTATTTAAGAAATGTATGGAAGAGGGTAAGGTACCTAGGGATTAGGAGAGAGCATGCATAATTCCTTTATATAAAGGCAAAGGGGACAAAAGAGAGTGTAAAAATTATAGGGGAATAAGTATGTTGAGTATACCTGGTAAAGTGTATGGTAGAGTTATTATTGAAAGAATTAGGAGTAAGACGGAGAGCAGGATAGCGGATGAACAAGGAGGCTTTAGGAAGGGTAGGGTGTGTGTAGACCAAGTGTTTGCAGTGAAACATATAGGTGAACAATATTTAGATAAGGGTAAAGAGGTGTTTCTGGCAATTATGGATTTGGAAAAGGCATATGATAGGGTGGATAGGGGGGCAATGTGGCAGATGTTGCAAATGTATGGAATAGGAGGTAGGTTATTGAAAGCGTTGAAAAGTTTTTACGAGGATAGTGAGGCACAGGTTAAGAGTATGTAGGCGAGAGGGACATTATTTCCCAGTAAAAGTAGGCCTTAGACAGGGATGTGTGATGTCACCGTGGTTGTTTAATATGTTTATAGATGGAGTTGTAAGAGAAGTGAATGCTCGGGTGTTGGCAAGAGGTGTGGGGTTAAAAGATAAAGATTCTAACACAAAGTGGGAGTTATCACAGTTGCTCTTTGCTGATGACACTGTGCTTTTGGGGGATTCTGAAGAGAATTTGCAGAGGTTGGTGGATGAGTTTGGTAGGGTATGTAAAAGAAGGAAATTAAAAGTGAATATAGGAAAGAGTAAGGTGATGAGGATAACAAAAAAATTAGATGGCGGAAGATTGGATATCAAATTGGAGGGAGATAGTATGGAGGAGGTGAATGTGTTCAGATATTTGGGAGTGGATTTGTCAGCAGATGGGTATATGAAGGATGAGGTGAATCATAGAATTAACTAGGGAAAAAAGGTGAGTGGTGCACTTTGAAGTCTGTGGAGACAAAGAACTTTGTCCATGGAAGTAAAGAGGGGAATGTTTGAGAGTATAGTTATACCAACACTCTTATATGGGTGTGAAGCATGGGTGATGAATGTTGCAAGGAGGAGAAGGCTGGAGGCAGTGGAGATGTCATGTCTGAGGTCAATGTGTGGTGTGAATATAATGCAGAGAATTCGGAATTTGGAAATTAGGAGGAGGTGCGGGATTACCAAAACTATTATCCAGAGAGCTGAGGACCGGTTGTTGAGGTGGTTCGGACATGTAGAGAGAATGGAACGAGACAGAATGACTTCGAGAGTGTATAAATCTGTAGTTGAGGGAAGGCGGGGTAGGGGTCGGCCTAGGAAAGGTTGGAGGGAGGGGGTAAAGTAGGTTTTGTGTGCGAGGGGCTTGGACTTCCAGCAAGCATGTGTGAGCGTATTTGATAGGAGTGAATGGAGACAAATGGTTTTTAATACTTGACGTGCTGTTGGAGTGTGAGCAAAGTAACATTTATGAAGGGATTCAGGGAAATTGGCAGGCTGGACTTGAGTCCTGGAGATGGGAATTACAGTGTCTGCACTCTGAAGGAGGGGTGTTAATGTTGCAGTTTTATAACTGTAGTGTAAAGCACCCCTCTGGCAAGACAGTGATGGAGTGAATGATGATGAAAGTTTTTCTTTTTCGGGCCACCCTGCCTTGGTGGGAATCGGCCGATGTGTTAATAAAAAATAAAAAATAAAACTGTATTTGATGGCTATCTCAGCGATCAACATATACCTTGTTAGTAAGTTTATTCAGGTATACACAAATACAGTTACATAGATTATCATACATAGCAGAATATGCATAGAGTACCTAGGATAACCCAAAAAAGTCAGTTCACTGAGTTTAATCATTTCTAAATTGGCACTTAAAGTAAGAGGCTTACGACTCCTCTTTTTATCACAACTAAGCTTAGACGCCATAGTCAATGAGAGCCAACTAGTTAACGAAAGAGTAAACGAGAGAGAGAACGAGATACAGAGTTCAGACAAGGTAAAAAAACAAACTGAACAGGTAGTGGGCGATCACTCGGTCAGCCGAATCTTCATCGGGTGCCAGATCAACCAGGCTGTGATGGATATGTGGGTCAGAGGGCCTCCAGCAGCAACAGCCTGGTTGACCAGGCAAGCACCAGATGAGCCTGGTCCATGGCCGGACTCAGAGAGTAGATACTCTCGAAACTCTTCAAAGGTATATCAAAGGTACGTGTCCACTTTTAGTTCATTCACATATGTTTGTAAGAGTGTGAAACTTTTACCACAAAATAATTTTTTTTATTATAATAATAATTACCTCACAATACAAATACTCTTACATTGTGTACAAGTTAGTACAAAATAAACAAACAGCAACACTCACATTCTCATGCAACACACTATATTTAGAGTTAATGATAGTATTATTATTATTATTATCATCATAATAAAAAAGAAGCGCTAAACCCACAAGGGTCATGAATAGCTATACAGTGGTACCCCGACTTACGATGGTCCCCAAACTCACCCTTTTATGTAAGTTTATTTTTTTAAATGCTTTTGTAAGTGTAATTTTGGGGGTCTAAAAGGACTAGTCTATTTTACATCATTTCTTATGGAGATAAATTCGTTTGGTAATGGCACTTGAACAGCATTCTGGAATGAAAAAATATCGTAAGTCGGGGTACCACTGTATATAGAGTGAAGGCATATAAAAGGAATATTTTTCTAGTTATCCCTCAGTGTTTGACTAGAGAAAACGTAATTCTTCCGACACTTCTACAAAGTTGCTTGGTAAACACATATCATATTTGTCAATTTTTATTCTGTGGGTGTATGTATCATGTTTATATGCTTTGTAACGTGTTTCTTATATAATTTTGAAGAAAATATCATAGATGGATTAATGAAAATGTCTATATTAACGTAAAATAAGACATTTTATGTGCCCAAGAGTGATTATTAATATTACGTAATGTTTTCCCTCCGCCCGGCAACACCATAGCATATAAACAGAATGTTTATTTGCTTTGTAACGTGTTTCTTATATAATTTTGAAGAAAATATCATAGATGGATTAATGAAAATGTCTATATTAACTTAAAATAAGACATTTTATGTGCCCAAGAGTGATTATTATTAATATTACGTAATGTTTTCCCTCCGCCTGGTAACACCATAGCATATAAACAGCATGTGTATATGCTTTGTAATGTGTTTCTTATATAATTTTGAAGAAAATATCATAGATGGATTAATGAAAATGTCTATATTAACGTAAAATAAGACATTTAATGTGCCCAAGAGTGATTATTATTAATATTTCATAATACACACACAACCCGCACATATAAAAGGGAGGAGCTTACGACAACATTTCGGCCCGACTTGGACCATTTACAAAGTCACACTACACACAGAGACGGAGGAAGGGGCATTTATAGGCAGGCAGACAGGGAGGGACAAGAGAGTGGGGAAATAATGGAGTAAGTAGTGGAAGTGGTAGTAGTAGTAATAGTAGTAGTGGAGACAGTCATATACTACTTACTCCATTATTTCCCCACTCTCTTGTACCCTCCCCTGTCTGCCTGCCTATAAATACCCCTTCCTCCGTCTCTGTGTGTTAGTGTGACTTTGTAAATGGTCCAAGTCGGCCAAAACGTCGTCGTAAGCTCCTCCTTTTTATATGTGCGGGTTGTGTGTGTATTGTTCCAGTCACGGTATTGTGCCTTTTTTGTTAAATATTACGTAATGTTTTCCCTCCGCCCGGCAACACCATAGCATACAAACAGCATGTTTATATGCTTTGTAACATGTTTCTTATATAATTTTGAAGAAAATATCATAGATGGATTAATGAAAATGTCTATATTAACGTAAAATAAGACATTTAATGTGCCCAAGAGTGATAATTATTAGTATTACGTAATTTTTCCCTCTGCCTGGCAACCACACCTACATTGCATATAAACAGCATGTTTATATGCTAAGTAACGTGTTTCTTATATAATTTTAAAGAAAATATCATAGATGGATTAATGAAAATGTCTATATTGACGTAAAATTGGACATTTAATGTGCCCAAGAGTGATGATTACATAATAGAGAAATGTGCTCATGGAAAATGTAAACAAACCGGGTGACGCACGCTGTATCTGAAAGACGCTCGCTGTATACAAAAGTATTGGTCATAATTTGAACTCGCCATATGATTGGAATGCCGAAAGGCAAAACGCCGAAAAGCGGGGCCCTACTGTACTACCATCCTGTGGTAGTAGGTTGGTAGACAACACCACCCAGGGAGGTACTACCATCCTGGGGTAGTAGACTGGTAGACAACCACCCAGGGAGGTACAACTACCATCCTGGGGTTGTAGGCTGGTAGACAACCACCCAGGGAGGTACTACCATCCTGCCAAGTGAGTGTGAAACGGAAACCTCTAATTGTTTTACATGATGGTAGGATTGCTGGTGTCTTTTTTTCTGTATCATAAACATGCAAGATTTCAGGTACGTCTTGCTATTTCACTTACACTTAGGTCACACTAACATGCATGTACAAGCATATATATACACACCCTCTGGTTTCTCATTTTCTTACTAGTTCTTGGTCTTTATTTCCGCTTATCTCCATGGGGAAGTGGAACAGAATTCTTCCTCCGTGAACCATGCGTGATGTAAGAGGGGACTAAAATGCCAGGAGCGAGGGGCTAGTAACCCCCTTCTGTATATATTACTAAATTTAAAAGGAGAAACTTTTGTTTTTTCTTTTTGGGCCAGCCAGTTTGTTGAAAGATGATGATTAAGTGTGGTGCATGCAGTAACAAAAACTAATCTTTCCTAACAAAAATAGATTTCCATACAGTCATACAACAAACATATTTACATCATAGTTTTCAGGCTTTTTTTGTTTGTGTTCAGTATCACTTCCATACTAGTGGCTGGCATTAGTGAGCTATCAAACTGTTTGCCAAGTTTCTGATATCTTCTTGATGTCTTTGTCTTTGTGAAATCATTCACTGTGAGTTTCTATTTAACAGACACTAGTACATATAGGCTCAAAGCTAATTTGAATTCAGCATTCCAGAATTAGTTAAAAGCCCATTTTACTAAATGTGAACTGAAACCATTGTTGGCCAGTGCATAATTATACTTGACAAAGTTCATCACCAAAAATAATGACTCCTGTGAATATGTGAAAATACTGTTAATACTGCCATTGTCAAATTTTTCAGACAGTCAAAAGTTTAATGATAATTCCAAGAGTTTCAGGACCTCATTTTCTTTATTTTTGGTGCTGGTCAAGTCATGAAGTAATCTCTCAGTATTTTCTAGCTCAGGTCTTAATCTGACAAATTCTTTCTAACATGTTTACAAAACCTACTTCTCTATCAGTCATGGTGAGTGCACCATCATTTGTCACAGAAACAGTTTTTGAAAAGTCAATTTGTTGATTAGACAGTTCATTTATTACTGCCCTACATATTGAAGTTTCTGGGTATGTTCAAGTAAAGTTACAGAGTTAACTAAAATTAAGGAATAATGGCTAGTCTAGGTGATGATGCATCATCAGTGCTCTTATCTTTTGTTAACTACTGTACTATGTTTCCATCCTTAATATTCTGTCTTTTACTGTGTAATGTGCTAAATAATTTTTTTTCCTGGAAAAAAACATAAAAAAAGAAAGGAAAGGGGCATATTTTAGCCCTGATTCTTTAATATATTCTGAAAAAACTTTGAAATCCCAAAACCAGCAGAAGCTAAGTTGGAACTACCTGAAACAAATTTCATAAAAACATTTGACTATTGTTTTTCATTCCTTGTTTCCTGAAAAGTGTGTTCTAACTGAAGATGATGATGGTCAGAATTGAGACAAAAAAAAAAATGTTGGTGTAGCAGTAGAGGCCAAGTTCCAACAAGCTTTTATTTTTATATGCCACCTTGGGTGCACACATCAGAGATTTGCCACCTTGCCTTAGGCATTCTTTGATCTCTCAAAGTTTGGAGCTCCCATCTAAATATAAAATAGGATATGTTATTAATAAAGATGACTATATGTAGTTGCAAGTGTACAGATTTTCCTACTTAACACTTTCAAAAAATAATTAGAAATGATTAATATACTTTTGTCTACAGGTGAAATTCAGTGTTATGCATCCACATACACATGTTTATGCTCATACTGGTCCCACCAACTGCCGTCTACGTGCTCATTTGGGTTTGGTGGTGCCAGATGGTCTCCGCCTGCGAGTTGGGACTGAAATGACATCTTGGCAAGAAGGTAAAATCTTCATATTTGATGATAGCTGGGAACATGAAGTGTGGCATGAAGGAGATTCATATCGGCTAGTATTGATTGTAGATGTATGGCATCCAGAACTGACAGAAGAAGAAAGAAACACACTGGTATCTATATGAAGAACTGTGCACTCGTTAAGTGAATCTGAATTTCTCGGTTGAGATTTTTAAGCTACTGTTGTAATGAGGTATGGATAGTGGTGATTTTATTCTTAAACTTGCTATCTTCAAACAGAAGATGCTACCAAAACATTTTGAACAAAGCAAAATTAAATATTTGCATGGGCCACAATTTAATGTGTTAAATGTAGCCAAAAATCTTTTACATATGATCAAGTTTATATGCAAAGAAATACTGTAGTTAATAGCTATCATTTGGCATTATGCCTGTCACTGTGATAATTTATTAGGTCTTGTCTTAATTGTTCAATATCAAAGTACTAACCACTGTTACCATTGCAAACTGCAGTTCTGTATTTCCCCACACTGTAAAGCACTGCTGTAGTAGAGTTCTTGTCAGGTTTCGTTATTAATTTTGATTGTACATGACATTTAGCAACTAATAAATGAATAATACTTTCTAAAAAAAATCAAGCTTTGTATAGATTGAATTTTCTTTGGTAGACTAAAATCTTTTATTTATGATTAATCTTAAAATCTGTAAAATTTAATTACAAATGATCATCTAAAGTTTAAATATGAATGTAAACAAGTTTTCAAAAAAAGTCATTTTTTTAAGTTCAACATTTGGTTTTCAATCGAGTCCCAAATGATTTAACTACATTCATGACCCTTATGGGTTTAAGCCATAAGGGTCATGGTTACCAAATGAATATGCCTTCAGAAGAATGGTGGTACAATTTACTGTTAACACAATTTGAAATGGAAACCACACATTGGTTGTCCACCAACTCTTCCACATCCTGGCCACTCACATCCAACCCCATGGACTTCCCTAAAGCCACAATAGATTCCACAACAGGTGTAGGGTTGTCAAGTTTACACTAACTTATATTAAGTTAGTAATAGAACTAGGCTTTAAAAAACACAATAAAAAGTAAATTACATACACAGTACATTCATTACTTACCTTCAAATATTTGTAGTCTTTATGTAGGGTGAGGGGTGAGTTGTATTTATTTGTAGTCCCAGGTGGACTACATCCGCCTGGGCTATACCTACCGGCTACATATACTGCGGCCCACAGCCATATTATTACCATTGACATACCATGTTCACCGAGTTTAATCGTTTCTAACAACTACCTTTAGATGCCATCATAAACAAAGGGAGAAGTAATGAATAATTCATGCCGAGAATTCTAAACAGAAGCGGAGTGTTAAGGGGAGTGACTGGGCCAACGCACATTCATACAGTTTTCTCTAATGCTGGACCAGAGAAAACATAATTTTTTCCCTCCCCCAACTCGCCCCTTGATATGTTTGAATGTTTATATGCTATGTAACGTGTTTCACATATAATTTTGAAGAAAATATCATAGATGGATTAATGAAAATGTCTATATTAACCTAAAATAAGACATTTAATGTGCCCAAGAGCGAGTCACGAACGTATGAGCGGGCTAGGCGCACACGTCTGGTACCAACAATTTCCGAGCGGATGCACAAAATCCGGGGGGAAATTTCCCCGAAAAAAGTGCTCGATATCCGAATTGTATGATTTCCGCACCAGCCGAAAACCGGGGGTCCACTGTATATAGATAAAGTTCTCTGGCAGACTGGGTGGGTGTAATGGCCACCATGCTTCCCTGATATCATGCCTTCAGACTTCTTGTGAGGGTTTGTGAAGGCTTGTTTTCCAGATACCAGTAGCTATGTAGGCCAATTTGTAGAATGAGCTGGAGTAGAGATTACCTGTGTTACTGACCACTAGAGGTGCACATCTTGAGGTTGCATATATTAAACAACTGTGAAGCTGTATAATAGTACACTTCTCATATGTGCAGTACTGCATTGTAGTATGTTACCATTTTATTAAAAAAAATGTTGAAGTCAGAAAAAGTACTTTGTGGATGTATATATATACACCTTAAGCACACTAACTTTTTAACCCTTTGGGGGTCCAAGGGGTCTCTCTGAAACTCGTTCTCAGGGTCCACAAATTTAAAAAAAAATTTTTTCTTATGGAATGATAGAGAATCTTTTTCCGATCATAACGCCACAAAAATTATGAAATTTAATCGAAAACTAACGGAATTATTCTTTCGCGAATTTAGCGGTAGCCATGACACTTACGCATCCGCGATTTCGCCCACTTTGAGCCCTATTTTCGGCACATTCCAATGTTTCAGTCTACTAAAATTATAGCTATTTCGCTAGAACTCCATTTCTTCTATCGATTGAGTACAAGAAACTGCCTATTTACCAATTTCAACTACCCAAAATAGTGGTCAGAAAATGGCAATTTGGCCAATTTCACACAAATTTCAAACGATGCCAATTTCAAAATAGGGTCCATAATAAACAAGACAGACATTCCTGGCACTAAAATAACATCTTCTCTGTTCATTAGGCACGTCTCCAGGCCCCTCTTACATTACTTTTGCTTTCCATTTTGAATTTTTATTCTCACAAAAAAATAGAAAATTTATTGTTATGTATACAACTGCATCATTGTAAAAATGGTATAAATAATATCAGAGCACTTGTGCATGAATATTAGACTCGCCAGTTGATGTGTATTGGACGCATGGTGTGATTTGTTTACTCTTGAACATCGTCAAAAATCGAACATTTTCGCTACTTTGAGCTCAATTTCAAGGTACTTGTTCTTGTCAAACCAATCAAAATCATCTCTATTTCTGTAACATATCTTCCATTCTATCAAATGAGACCAAGAAAACGAGAATACAACAATAAATACCATACGAAAATAGACTGCAAAGTCGCTGTTTTAAACCAAAAACACGGTCAGAGTTTTTTTCCTCATTATGCACTGTGTGGTGCAGGAATTTTTTTATACTGCGCACACTGACCGCACAGACCCATTCTATCAAATCTAGGCCTAACAGCCTGTTTCTGCTTGATTTGAGGGCGCTAGAATTTAGGCGTACTAGTACGTCAATAACCACAGTGCGTAAAACGTACGTGTACGAGAATAACCCCGAAAGGGTTAAACAAGTCTGTCAAGTAAGGCAAACCGTGCTAAACGTGCATTTGTGAATTTTTTCATATATGTTGACATACATTTTCATAAATTAAAATGTAATTTTTAATTTAATTATTATTATTTTTTTTATTAACACATCAGCCAATTCCCACCAAGGCAGGGTGGCCTGAAAAAGAAAAACTTTCATCATCATTCACTCCATCACTGTCTTGCCAGAGGAGTGCTTTACACTACAGTTATAAAACTGCAACATTAACACCCCTCCTTCAGAGTGCAGACACTGTACTTCCCATCTCTAGGACTCAAGTCCGGCTTCCAGTTTCCCTGAATCCCTTCATAAATGTTACTTTGCTCACACTCCAACAGCACATCAAGTATTAAAAACCATTTGTCTCCATTCATTCCTATCAAATATGCTCACACATGCTTGCTGGAAGTCCAAGCCCCTCGCACACAAAACCTCCTTTACCCCCTCCCTCCAACCTTTCCTAGGCCGACCCCTACCCCGCCTTCCCTCCACTACAGATTTATACACTCGAAGTCATTCTGTCACGTTCCATTCTCTCTACATGTTCGAACCACCTCAACAACCCCTCCTCAGCTCTCTGGATAATAGTTTTGGTAATCCCGCACCTCCTCCTAATTTTCCCAAAATTTTCCGAATTCTCTGCATTATATTCACACCACACATTGACCTCAGACATGACATCTCCACTGCCTCCAGCCTTCTCCTCGTTGCAACATTCATCACCCATGCTTCACACCCATATAAGAGTGTTGGTATAACTATACTCTCATACATTCACTTCTTTACTTCCATGGACAAAGTTCTTTGTCTCCACAGACTCCGAAGTGCTCCACTCACCCTTTTTCCCTCATCAATTCTATGATTCACCTCATCCTTCATAGACCCATCTGCTGACATGTCCTCTCCCAAATATCTGAATACATTCACCTCCTCCATACTCTTTCCCTCCAATCTTATATCAAATCTTTCGTCACCTAATCTTTTTGTTATCCTCATCACCTTACTCTTTCCTATATTCACTTTCAATTTTCTTCTTTTACACACCCTACCAAATTCATCCACCAACCTCTGCAACTTCTCTTCAAAATCTCCCAAAAGCACAGTGTCATCAGCAAAAAGCAACTGTGACAACTCCTACTTTGTATTTGATTCTTTATCTTTTAACTCCACACCTTTTTAATATTCTACCAAAAGTAACCAACCAACAGATTATCATTTTAGGTCATCCTAAATTTATTTCATGATCAATAAAAATGAAGTAACTATGATTTTAAGACAGGAGTTCCACTGAGCTGTTGTAACAATAAATTTACACTTCGCTACTTTGCTAAAACTAGTGGATTGTAAATTCAGAATTATAAACTGGACTTATTACTCAGAACATTAAATCTTAAAAAATAGGTCTGAACATAAAAATATTAATAAATTTTTGAAATTGAATAAGGACTTTGTGAACACACTGTATTTCACTGGTGTTAATCAGTTATAGTTTAAATTTAGGATAGGTAGGACTAAGGTAATTTACAATTTTAGCAAGGTTAGGTTATGTTCCTAAGTTAGTTTTGGTGCAAAATTTAAAATCTGAACATATTCAGTTGCAAAATATATCTTAATGAATAAAATAAATATTGTGAAAAGGTTTATTTTAAGGGAAGTTCAGCTTGTATGCTGATTGTTCCTAAAACACACACATATAGTGTTGCATTAGCTTTTATAGGATGGGCTTGTAAATAAATTGGTGTGCACAAAATAATTACAGAATTTTAATTGGTGCTCTTTAATAAATTCCTAAAAGTAAAAGAAAATAGTTGGTGTTTGAGATTTTGAATACTGTATATTTCATTAGAATTACTGAAGTATCTATATATTCAAGCTACAGGAGTAATGTAGTATGTAGTTGCTTCAAAGTACATTTTTGTTGTTTCAATTTTCATGCCTGCTAGTCAGGACCAGATGCTTATTGGTCAGACAACTTCCTAAGGTGCCTTACCACTGCTCAAATGTTCAGGGGTCAGTGGCCAAAAGTGTTTGCTTGTTTAACACCAAGTTTAATGTTACGGCTTTGAAAAGAAAGATTTCCATATGTTTAACCTGAAATTAAATGTATTTACTAGTGCTCACGTACAATATGATGATTCATGAAATAATGTGCTTATTACTATGCATAAATTTAAAAGTTTGTTTCTTCGTTTTTGTGCATGCAAGTGTGCATAATTATTTGTTATGTTCCTTTTTTTTTTTCTTTCTTTCTTTCTTTTTTTTGCCAGTGCATGTATATATACCTTTGTGTCTGTGTGTATGTATATGTTTACACATACTGTACAGTATGTATCTTTGTGAGCACCCAAATGTCCAGTTTTTTGTTATAAGCATTTTCAATTTTTATGGCCATTGTACTACATAGAAATGTACATAAAGGCAAGGCTTGATCAAAACTTACAGAAAAATGTAAATGGTGCCCTATATTTTTATTGAAAATAATTACAATCTGCACTGTTAATTGTATGGTCCACACAGGATTAGTGGTAGTTTTCCAATATAATAATTTGTACCATTAAACAGGCCTTTTGTGTCTTAATATTTATAATTTCATTGCTAATCACTCATAAATATGGTAATGTATATTATTTAACAGTATATATTGCATAAAATTGAAGAGGGAGGTTTTTAAGAGGTATGCATCGCTAGTGAGTTTACCATGAAATATAATTTACAGGGTAACATTTCATTATGTATTTCAGCACTGGGATATCTATTGTATTACTGTATATTCACTCCAAAAACAAGTGTTGAATAATGAAACTTGTCTAGAAGATAGTATAAGTACTGTTTCATATTTTATATACCTCTTTAATATCAAAACTATTCATTCAGGGGATAAATGGGTCTTCTATTACTCCCTATATTTACAAGGATGGTTTTCTTCAGTTAAGGAATTTTCTTTCTTTTTTTTTTTTTTTTTTGCTGAATAAAGGGATATTGTTAATTTGAATTATTAACCATATAAAAATAATTGATGATGAAATACTGCTGTGGTGGTGTGGAATATAGCATGAAAACTTAAGTGTCAGTCTTAATGCTAATTTCGTTAAATTCCTTAGCATACAACTTTGGTTATGTAAGAGCATAGGTCTTAATTCCTTATATTCCCCTGTGGTTTAGCGCTTCTATTTGATTATAATAATAATAATAATTCCTTATATCAAGACACCTTCACCAGCATCAAGGAACCTCCCTTGAAGAGAACCATGGTGGTTTAACTTTTTTTGTTTTTTTATTAACACATTGGCTGCTTCCCACCAACACAGGGTGGCCCGATAAAGAAAAACTCATCATTCACTCCACTGTCTTGCAAGAGGCATGCTTACACTACATTTATAAAACTCCAATATTAACACACCTCCTTCAGAGTGCAGACACTGTACTTCCCATCTCCAGGACTCAAGTCCGGCTAACCGGTTTCCCTGAATCCCTTCATAAATGTTACCTTGCTCACACTCCAACAGCACAAGTCATAAAAACCATTTGCTCCTAACACGCTCACGCATGCTTGCTGAAAGTCCAAGCCCCTCGCACACAAAACCTCCTTTACCCCCTCCCTCCAACCTTTCCTAGGCCTACCTCTCCTCTTTAAGGGGGGCTCCTTGACGAGGTAAAGAGGCTATCGGTCTGAGGAATTGGACCTTTTGGTCTTCTTCCTCAGACCGAACCTAATTACCCCCCAATCCCCCCTCCCTTTTCCCATCTTCCCCATCCTCCCTTTTCCCATCTTCCCCATCCTCCCTTTTCCCTTTCCTCCTCCCCCTCCTCCTCATCCCTCCCTTATTTCCTTCCCATTTTTACCCTGAGAGCTTCTCTCCACAGGCATTCTAGTTCCTAGGTAGGGGGAAGGGTACCGTGGTCCATTCCTATTCCGTTGAGGTTCTTGGCGGTGGTGTAGTTTGCCGTGGAATCTGGATCGCCTGGGGATGTCCCAATCCCTCTCCGGTCTCCCGGGGGGTGGCCTTGGGTATCTTTCGGGCGACGGGTGTATCTCTGGAGGCCACCTTTCGGATTCGGGGGTGGTGGCCGAAGGCGGTATGCTTTGTGGCGGATATCCGGCCGCCCTCTCTTTTGTCCGCTGAGGTGGCTCGGTGGATGTGAGGTTGCTATCCCGGATTGCTGGTTTACTGGCATGAAGGGTAGGGTATGGCACGGGTTCCATGCAGCATCTGCACTACTTGCGGTGTTGAGGTCCTCTTGGGCGCGGATGGGTGTCGCGTGGGTCTTGGGAGAGATATATAGGAGGTCAAAGATACTCCTTGTTGGATGGTTACGGTATATTTACAGTAAGTGAAGGAGAGTCCAGCCACCCGTCTGTCTCGCCTGTAGGTCTAACGTTAGTGAGAAGGAGTGCCTATGAGAGGCTGTGCACATGCGCTGAGCCTCTGACGTCAGCGGGTACCGTGACGTCACACGCAAAGGGACCAGCTGTATAAAAGGAAAGATACACTACACAAGTGTATATATGATACTGACACGACAGCTCGGCCATGTTATCGTATGACGTCTCGGCATACTATACAACTCTATAGACTGAACAGACAGGTGGTACTGGATGAATCTATACAATAGCAAACACATTATAACTTTGAACTGATCAAGATTAATCTTACTCTCGCACTTCTTGAGTTAATGGTACTTAAGAGAAATTTAATGGATCTAGATATAACGGATTACATATAAATTACAATTTTCAAATTTGATCGATCAATCTGTATTCATGCACTCAGCGGGTTCTGAGGAAGAATAAATATATTTACAAGGAAGAAGTTTTAACAGAAAAGAGAGACTCGGCTAGCACGGTCAACTGTTAAAGCTCAGAACTCGCAGGGAACATGAACACACAAAAAAAAAATTCTAGATAATGAACACTTAGTAACAAAACACACAGTCGACAATTCGGTTCTAAACTGGATTTTCTAATTTTCTATCTTTAGCTCACAACTTATGATCACTTTCCTACTGGAGGAATGAACAACTCGGTTTTGATTAACTTATAATCACTTTCCTACTGGAGGAATAAACAGGCTCGGTGGAGTGGATGGATCCTCCCCGGTTGAAATAGTTAGCTCAATGACACAAAGTATGAGCAAAGGAGAACGGTTCTCACTATCTCTTACTGCAGGTAAGAATTACTCGACACACGACACTTTACTCTGCAAAGGCTTACTGTCAACTGGAAGGAACACTATCTGGAACACGAGGGACAACAACTGGCACTCAAGTGAGTACACTAGCAACAGAAACGGCTTTCTGCAATTGCTTTTGCATCAGCGAGAGATGCTATAACTCATTCAAATAGTCTTTCTTCAACAAAGCGTCCCCTGGAGAGGAACTACTACTTGAACTAGCAACATTGCAAGGATAGACTCAGTACTCAAGGCGGTCCGGGATACCTCCGGTACCCTAGGCATCTGAACGCTATCTTGCATGCAAGATATTGTAGGGGCTGAATTCCAGACAGGAGTGACAGTAATACTAGTGCCTTGATCGCTCGGCTACGTTAATAAGTGAAACACATACTTTCTACAAGAACTAATCTGAACTTCACATTCCGCATCACTCTGGCAATTCTCTGATACAAGCTGGAAGAACAAACACATTGTTCAAAGGCTAGAGACTGTCTTTCAGTCATTAAGGGACTATGAGGGCTGTTTACTGACTCATTATCATTATGGCGCTGAATGGCAATACACACAGTATTATCGCACATGGTTACTAGAACTTCAATTCCTCGACTGGCAGCAAACACATTACTACTGAACTTTACTTGAGACATGACTGAGCAATTAAACGAGAATCGAATTGAAAGCAGAAATTTACACAAGTATATAGCACAATATAGCTTAACTGATAGTAATTATTAACTATTCTGCATGAGTAACACGGATAAGAGCACAATAACACTAAAGAAAAGATAACTCACTGGAAATTGACTTGGCAAGAATATTCAACACACTAAGATAAAACAATCTAGCTTTAACTTGAACAGCAAAATGAGTTTTCTTTTCTTTAAATATCAACAAAATTGCAACACAATAAAAGAATTAAATGCACAATTAATTAAAAGAATTCAATAATGGTTATGGCACTAGCAACAATCTGATAAAACAAATCGATAGAATTGTTCACTGGCAAAAATTAAAGTAACTTTACTGCTTGTATCACTAGAAGTTCACTGGAATAATTACTTATTACTCTTAGGAAATGACAAGTTACTAGAGCAATTAAACACAACAAAATTGATAAAACAAGGTGAATACTGGCGAATTTACTTTACACAAAATCAATTTCAGGAATGACTGACTGAAAAAAATTCACACAGGGGTAAATTATTTTCACACAACACATTATTATTATTATAATCAAATAGAAGCGCTAAACCACAGGGGTTATTCACACAACACAAAGATATTAGAAATAAAATAGTTTGAACACTCTTACTCTTAATTGCAAGCAAAGCAAGGTAACTCAATGCAACAGTTACTGAACAATTTACTAAAAACACTGACTTTAAACAAACTTAAGAGTGAAATTGTTCAAACACATGAAAACAAATGAAAAATTAATGACAATAAAATGGTATTAACACTTACATTAGCTGAAGATACTCATCAAAGGCACAGAACAGTCAACTTACTGTCTCTACAAAGTCATGCTCTTTGTTGACTATATACAAATAATTATTGTAGCAAAATAATATCTTCAGTAAGTTATTTGTCTAATCTGCAAAATGAAGGCACATTAGCACTATACAAAAAGAACAAGTACACAAAACAATAGCAGGTGCAAGGGAAAAATAACACTGACTGCAACACATAAGAATTAGCAGGGAATATTACTGGTAAAATGTTAAAAATTGCTTGGAGGAGAAAACAATATATAGTTACTGGGGCAAGCAAAATTAATTAATTACACAATTAAAACATTAACAAACAAGGGTAAGATAATAAAAAAAATAACTCTGGGATAGTACACTTGGTGGAACACAATAATTAACAAAACAGAAAATTCAACAACACATGGGTAATGCTGGGGAAAAAAAAATTTAAAATCTTTTAAAAAAAAAATTACTACTTGGTGGAATATTGGAACACAAGATAACTTTAACAAAACTGTACTTACTGCATACTTAGTAACACAACGAAATTCACAGAAATAATAACGCAATAATTAACAAGAGACAATACTAGTGAAATCAAAATTAATGCAATTAATTACTTTAACACAGAACACTTCCTAGGATAACTCAAAATTTATGTAACTCGCAGAAATTGTCTCGACACACGAAATTGTCTATAGATTATCTGAAAAATAAAACAACACAATAAATGTCTCTAGGGTGTAAAACTTGACTGAAGCGTGGTGGTGGAGGATGGTGATCCACACGCGCAGATATCTAGGAGTAATGTGCATAAACGTTGAACTACGAACCGAGGCTTTAGTACAGTTGGCACAACAGTTCAGAAGAAACACATTCAGGACGCTCGACCTGGTTCGTAGCCAATAAACTGCTTGCAGGACCCAGTTAAGGGTGAAATAATCCACACTTAATGCTTTGTGTGGGTGGATGCACGTGGTTAAGGCGTCTGCCTTAGCGTGGGTGGTTGGGGGGTGGTGGCTGGTAGGGTTAGCCCACACTGCTTCCCGCGTGCGCCTGTGGCTTACGCCGTTTACATAAACTTAACCCAGGGTGGCTTGAATAACCCAGGAATACCACGGGGGTGTTATTGTACACAGAACAGCAATACACTGGAGTACAAGGTGGTATAAATGCTTGGACTCACGTGGCTTACTTCTCAGACAGCAGAGTGGCTTGCTGGCTTAGTAGAATATTTTCACACAGATTGACTGGCTTGGAAACTTGTGACAAACTAGCACAGCAAGGTAGAAGCTGGCTTAAGCCTAGGCTGACATAACTGGTGGTGGCTTTACTGGCTTGAATGGGACTCTCCCCTCACTGGCTTACTCGTACAGAATTTGCAAAACCCGGGTCAACCCCTCGTAGGTTTTAGCAAAATTAACAAGTAAGGCACTTAGCTGACCAGGAGATACTGTAGATATGTAGACTTCTTTGATGTAGGAGCTGGTAACGTGGTCGGTCTGGAGGCTGTTTGCTTGCTTGAAGTCTATCTCTCTATAACATCGTATCGATAAAAATTCGGCACCCGCTGCTCACCACTTGTCGCGGGGGTCTTGGGAGAGATATATAGGAGGTCAAAGATACTCCTTGTTGGATGGTTACGGTATATTTACAGTAAGTGAAGGAGAGTCCAGCCACCCGTCTGTCTCGCCTGTAGGTCTAACGTTAGTGAGAAGGAGTGCCTATGAGAGGCTGTGCACATGCGCTGAGCCTCTGACGTCAGCGGGTACCGTGACGTGACACGCAAAGGGACCAGCTGTATAAAAGGAAAGATACACTACACAAGTGTATATATGATACTGACACGACATGGGGATTTACGCCCCTTTCATTCCTCCTAGGAGCTATTCCTCCACGTCCCCCTTTTTTTATTCTTTTTTTAATTTTATTTTCTTCTTTCTTTTTTTTCTTAAAAACAAAAAGAAAGAAGTAACCTAACCATGGATGCCCTAATCCGTGACTCTACCCCCGGGCTCCTTGATACCGCACCTAGTTCTGACCCTACCTTGATAACGGATAACTCTTCAGACAACCCTAATACCCCTGTACCTGAAGCAGGTGCCAGTTCGTCACCTGCTTCAGGTCCCAGGGACCCGACTGGCCCTTTCGATACATCTGACCTTCGCTCTTCTCTGACCTTGATTCTGGCTTCTCCCTCGACGGTGCGGCAATTTTCGAATCGCTCGCCCGTCTCACATCGGACCACCCTGGTCCCACACCCAACCGACCAAGACCCACACATGACGATTCGACACTTTCTTCTCGTTCATCTCAGAAACGACAAGCTCGTCACGCACTCCCCTTAAACTCTCTGTTTCAAACTACTCAATGGACAAAGTTTTTTACTCTTCGACCGCCATGTTGGTAAAAAAATCTCATTTCACGCTCTCAAGAGCGGCACTCGCATCATCACGGTCCAGAATGCTGGCCAAGCTTGCGATCTTTCTCTTCTTACAACCATTGATACTACTCCTGTTACTATTGACAAGCACCATTCCCTCAATTCTTGTTGTGGTTCTGTCATTTTGCCCCACACCATTGTCCAACGGAATTTCCAGACATGTGGTGATGACATTTCGAGCAGCGAGCTCAAGAACTCCCTATCCTTAAAGTTGACACTTTTGTCCTCCCTGCCAATAAGCGAAGACGTTATCCTTGCAATATAGCTCGTTTAACATTTGACTGCCGAGAACTGCCACCTTCGGTCTACATTGCAGGTCAACGTTTACAAGTTCGAAAGGTGACCCCTACACCGCAGCAGTGTAGAAACTGCTGGCGTTTTGGTCATCCAGCAAAATATTGCAGGTCCATGGCCGAATGCCCAGTCTGTGGTGCTGATGACCATGCCAGTTCTTCTTGTACTCTACCTCCCTCTTGCCTTAACTGTCATGAGGCACATCCTTCGTATTCTCGCCGTTGTCAGGTTTACCTGAATGAGCGGGAAATCCGTTGTCTCAAAGAGGCGGAAGGCTTCTCATATGCTATGGCTGTCTCTCATCTTCTCCTTCAAGGGAAACTTCCCCGTATTTCCTATTCTCGCATTGCTAAACGTCGCCCCGCTTCTGGGGTCCCAACTTCCACGGCTTCCTCTGTGGTCGCCTCATCCTCAGTCACCCCTGTCTCGAATCCTTTTGATGTTCTTGGCTCCGAGGTCCCTACCTCGGCTTCCTATACTATCCACACTCCTTCCTCTATTCACTCGCACAGTTCTGAGTCTACACGTCCTCGTCCTTCACCTAAACCTCAGCGCTTCCCCTCTTATAAGCCCGGCAAAAAATCCCTACTGCCAGGTTCTTCGCCTCCGACTAGTTCTGTAACATTTGTGGAGGTTCATCCTCCTCCTCATACACTACCTTCATCCCCTGTCCTCTCCCAAGTCCCTACGACAGTTTCATCTTCTATCAACTCGTCCTCTACTTTAGTACAGTCTATAGACTCCCCGATAGTTTCTTCCATTTCTAATGTAGTCTCACATTCTGCATCTTTGACTTCCGAAACACTGGAAGCTATTGCAGAATATATTTCAGAGACTGGGCCGATGATGGACACTACTCCATCTGAGGTTCCTCATCTCTCTTCTTCGTCTCAACCCCCCCTTCCTTCACAACGTCCTCCTCCCTCTCTGATTACAGGTCTTCCGCTGCCTCCACACGTGGACTTTTCTAACCCTAGTCCATAGCTTCCTCTCACTTCCACTTCTATCTTTTCTCCATAAATCATGGCTTACAAACAAGCCTCGAGCATGTTCAGTGACCAAACAATGCCCTTCTTCAGGAACATTTTAAAAGGGGGCGCCAAAAACGGGAGGACTGTGGACAGTTTTTTTTTTAAAAAGGTGTCCAGTGCCCCCCGCTGCTAAAAATTGGGTTTAAAAAGAAAAAAAAAGGGGAACCCCAGATGGGGTTTTTTGGTACCTGATGCCCTTTGGGGGAAAAGGTTTTTCCCCCCCTTCCCAAACACAAACCCCCCTCCCTCCCCCCCTCCCCTCCCCCTCTTCCATATGCCATAAACAATCTTCAGTAATGGAAAGAAAAAAGACCATTTATTTACTAATACTTTTAGTAGTACAGCACTGTAGTTTTTAAAATGTTTTTGTCTATGTAAAATTTTTAAAATTTTTATTAAAATATAATATTTTTTATTTTTTTGGTTTTGGGGGAAAACGGTTAATTGTATTTCCATTATTTCTTAGGGGAAAAAAATTAAAAACCCTTTTTGAACATTTCCTTTAAAAAAAAAACTCCGGGCGGTTAAATTGAATGGGGGGGGGTCCACTGTATAATTTTTTTTTAAAAAAGTTTCTCAAAGTTTTTGGGAAAAAGGGAAAGGGTTTGATTTTTTAATATTTGTTTAATGTCTGTTGAGTCACTACCTTTGTGTATTGGTGAACCCTTGCTGTTTTGAGTAGTGTCGGGAAAGGATAGTTTCTAGTGATTTGTTAAATAGAATGAAATAAGTGAAAGGACATAAGGGGGGTGTTTGTATATTAATGGTGGGACTTGAGACAGATTCCCGATTTATTTTTTTAAAAAACGTTATCATGGTGACTTCAGTGGGGGTTCCCCCAGGTAAAAAAAAAAGGAGGATGGGAAATTCCCATCTAGGGAAAACACTTGCTCAGGCATTGGTATCTAGGATTTTACTGGCAAGATTTGATCCTATTTGGGTTTAGAAGAAGTCATTTATCTTTTTTACTGTATCAATAGGCTGTAGTGGTATTTCGTTTGGTTTTGGACAATATCCCCCCTTTTTTTTTTTTTGTGGGGGCCCATAATCTGTGAGAGGGTTTTCCCCCTCTTTTTTTTATCTCCTCTTTTTTCCCCCGAATCTGGGATGGGGGAATTGTTTGGCTTTTTTTTTTTGTTTGGTGAGAACTGCTGAATGGGGTTTAATAAACTCTTTTAAAGTATTAATCCCCCCCCATATTCTTTTTATATTGATGTTTTTGTTAATGGATTTTAGTAAACTGTTAGTTATCCATGGGCAACCTAGCCCCCTTTATTGTAATCTGTTTCATTTTTTTGGGGGGTTTTTTGTTTTATTTGTCTATGTAATTTATTAAGAAAATTTTTTGTTCCCCAAAAAAACGTACCCTTGGCGTTTAAATTCTATAGCCCCCCCCAACCGTCTCTAGCTCTGTTTTGGGGGAAAATTTATTGATGTGGTCATGGGGTCTAAATGAAACTTTGG